>JAPVLO010001046.1:0-216225 GCA_027257055.1 Cephalopachus bancanus | reverse complement strand
AGTTTTCCATGAAAAGTTAACCAACAGCCTTTTTATTTATTAACATGTTACTTTCAAGTTAGAAATTCTGTCTCTGTATAGTGTGGTTTTTGGGAAGGATCTTGAGTTTTATGAGAGCATAGCTTTAACCATGAAGGGGTGATTTGGGAATAAATTTAACCGTTGGTCCATATAGGAAAACTGGTCAGGTCCCTGTAATAACCTTTCAAACTGACTGAGTAACATGAAAATTTAAAGACACTGTAAAGGGCTAATTAACATTAAACACAGGTCAGTTTATTTTACAGATGGTCTGGAGCCTGTCTTTTGAAAGGCAGTCACTGTAATCCTCAGCAAATGCAACAGAGAAATTTTTTAACATATAGTCCAGAGCACCGACAATTTGTGAATTCTATAGAACATAACAAACAATAAACAGACAATGAACAGGCAGACAAAACACAATGACAAACAGGGTGTGTCTGTGTTATGACCGAGTAAGCAAGAAGAAGCTACATCAGCAAGTTGAGTTCAATTAATTATGAATGTATAAAATATGCGGGTCATGGCAAATTGGCAAAACTCGGCAAATTGGTGCAGTTTGTGACAAGTTTTTTTTATGTAAAATTGGCAACATTTGCTACACGGCAACTTAGTGACCATAGCAACTACTAACTAATGACTTAGCAACCAAAATGGGAGCTTCGATTGTTATGGAGCTTTGATTAATTTCATGTCAGATAGGTATAGCCAGTGCCCAGAAAGTCCCTGGAGTTCTACCCATTAAGATATATTTTAAGCTAGTTACATAGACAAGGAAGAAAAATCACTATATAATGGAGTTACCTTGGTTAGGTCCCTAAATAATATAAGATCAAACTATGAAAATGTCAAAGTGTGACATTTGATTTTAGTTAACAAAACATACAATCACATGGAAGCTATGGAGTAGCAGTCTGAAATGGTCAGCAGGCAATGGTCAGCATAACCTGCCCAAAGTAGACAAAGCTGGGGGGTCTGTGGTCATGGGAACATTACTGTAATCCTACATATGCATTGATTCTTAGGTCAGGCAGGTAACTAAGATAAAAGTTTTAAGCAAAATGGAGTAAGCTGGTTAATATTATTACTTCACCAGCATTTTGATTTTATTAACTGATTTAGCTTATTCCCCCCTTTTAGTTTTGCATGAGCCAATTTGTTGACTCTTCAGTGAAAGGAAAGAAATTATAATAAGCTCTGGTATATAGAACTTTTACTGAGTTGATTCGTTTCTGGACAAAGTTAACAAACCAGTTTAAAATGGAAGGTCTGATGAATAGACCAAGGAAGAGAAGTATGACAGATCCTGCTAGACTAGTAAGTAAGGTAGTCAGCCATAAGTTCAAATCAAACATGGATTGGAACCAGGATTTATTATCATTTAGTTGTTTCCTTGCTGGTTTATGTTTTCCCAGACGTTTTGGATAGTTTCTTTTATGATCCCTGATGTATTGACATAGAAAACACCAGTTTCTCCAAAAGCAGCCCCAAGCCCTCCCTTAGACATGAGCAATAAATTAACCCTTCTACGATTTTGGAGGACGACCTCAGCTAAAGAATTTACCTGATTGTGGAGTTGTTCTATTGATGACTATACATACTCTAGTTCATCATTTATGTTTTGCTTTAAGCTAGTTAGTCCCATTAGACCTGTTTCTCCGTGGACTAAAGCAACAGTGCTAAGTGCATCTGTACCAGCCACACTTAATCCGACTAAAGTGGGGACTAACAGAGGAATGGCACACATTTTGGGGGTACCTGGTGGTTAAATTAAAAGAGCACTCTTGGGTTCACTGACGACATCTAACTGAGGAAGTACATGAACAGTAATACATAAAACAGGCTTATTGTTTAACATTTCAGCAGTAAAACAAGTAATTAATCCTAATGAACAAACAAACCACATATTGGCAGGTGCAGTATAAGCTTAGAAATGAGTTATGATCTTAGTAAGAGACCAATTACAAATTTCAGAAAATGGAGAAGCTGTTAAATTGAAACTTGCAGTTATTAAACATGAGCTTTTCCAGTTACGTCTCCTATATTTACATGAACAGTTTTTGGAATACAAGTTGTTTTAACTGCATTGCTTGGGATAAGATTTTCAACTCCTATTCCTATGTAATATGGAGGTATTGATTTTAAACAAAGTCAACAATCTGATGCTAATTGAGGCCAACTGTTATTATGCAAGTGGTGCATATGAGTTAACATAGGAAACAAACTCAGAGGTTTCTGGACTGGAAAGCTTAATCCTAAAGACTTCAGAGCTGGTTCAGAAGGTACTGGTGGATGAAAGCCAAACATAGATTCCTGTAACTCAGTTAAGGGTCCTATGCATGTAGGTCTATGACTCATGGTTTGCTTTCAGAAAGTAAATAAGTCACCCTGGTCATACCGTCGCATGCAAAACAGTATACCACAGGTGTTTACATTTCTCCATTAGTGATGGAGTGGATCAGTAACCTTTATGTATACAGGCCATTCTGAGCCAGAGGTTAACCAAAAAGTGATTTGGGTAGTGTCATTATGTCCTCCACTGTAAGTTGTGATGATGACACATTCCCTGTTTTGACAATAGAATTCATTTTACTGCATACATTTATAATTTTGGGAGTTACTGGGGCAAAGGTAGATGTCTGTATGTCTTTTATTAATTTGTGAGTTGCCCATTGGGTACATCTTTCAGTAAAGAAGTGGTTTGGTACCCTGCCTGCCATAGGAATTCTAGCCATCCAGTAAGAAATTTCAGGTGTTGAAAATACATATTCTTAGCCGGGCTCGGTGGCTCAGCCTATAATCCCGCGCCTTTGGGAGGCTGAGGTGAGTGGATTGCCTGAGCCCACGGGTACGAGACCCGCCTGGGCAGCGAGACCTCATCTCTACAATAAATCAAAAAATCAGCTGGGCATGGTAGTGCATGCCTGTAATTCCAGCTACTAGGAAGGCTGAGGTGGAAGGATCGCCGGAGCCCAGCAGGTCGAGGCTGCAGTGGCTGGGAGCGGCCACTGCACTCCAGTCTGGGCAACAGAGTGAGACTCCAACTCAAAAAAAAAAAAAAAAAAGAAAATACACATTCTTTTGCTACCTGTACTAGATCATGAAGATTTACTTTAAAGTTGCTTTTGTTTGAGTCAGTGGTCCAATTTTGAAAAGTTAAAACTTGTCCTGAAGTAAAGAAATTAAAGTACAAGTATAAGTAGTATGACAAGCTGAACCCAAAGGGGTGCTTGATAGAATAAACCAGGGTTAACTTATTTTGAGCATAAAAAAGCAATAATACATCCAGTACATGAGAAATAAGGCAGTGTTATTGTTGGGAGCCAACATCTATAGCTGGATGGCTGCGGCCTGTAAAGGCCCATCTGGAAGATAGCTTCTGACATAGGATATCAGTCATACCTATAATATTGGTGTGTGATTAGTGACCAGTGTGCATACATGGCAGTAAAACTTATAAGTAAAATCTCTATACACCTGATGAAAGGTTATACAGCAGAATGACCTTTTCCTTTCTAAATCTTACTTCTTTCTAGATATTTTTTAACTTCTATTTCCTGGTAGACTGGTGAGTCAGCTCTTGTTCCCAAAGGCAGTTTCTCCTAGGATTAAGATTAGAAACTAAATTATCATAATAGTTTCATTGTCCTGTCTCTAGCCAGGCAGGACGTTTTTCTAGTTTCGTTACATGCTGAAACTCTGTTTGCTTCAGCCCGTGGCCATTGCCATAGTAACTGCGTAGTCCATTATCCAAGAGTGTGACAAATACTATTTGATTTTTAGAATAGACTTGTTTGGATAAAACATTTATTTAAGATGATACAATTTCCATTGGAAAGATTTAAACAGTAATAAGCATTCATAGAAAACTCTTAGGGTTTGTTTAAGCTTTTTAAGTTTCCTCTTCTCAGATTATGACTTTAGTTCCTATTCCTGTAGGCCAATTTTAAGATCCTTTGATTAGTATACCGAAACTTTCCCAACGGTGTAGTTTTTGCTTCTAATATGACAATAGGAAATTTTACATGTAGCCATGTATTAATGTACTAGGAAAAAAGATTTAAGTTTTGGGTTAAAGTCGTAGTTTTATTAGAATAGAATGAGAATTATAGTGTTATGATTTTAAAATCATACATCAATGATAATTATAAGATTTAATGATAAGGTATTAGCTTAATGAGATATAGCATAGTATTAAAGCCCAAACACTAGATCATGAAACTCATATAAGTCATGGTAAGAAATAAGTTCTGAATTAATTGTTATAGAATTACAGGCCACTATGTTGAATCATAATAGGTTAATGGAATAAATAAAAATTAAGTCATTTAAGTAAACTTATAAATTATAGTATAGTGTTAAGTTGATAATATCAATCGTTAAAAATTTTAGGAGTCAGTGAACTTGGATTGAACCTAGAGTTAACTAAGAAAGTTTTTGTATTAATCAGGGTTTAGGACAAAGAGTATAATATGAATGATTTGTTGAACACTATGGAAGACACTTTTAAACGAACCGTATTGAAATTGTGCACCTTTGACCTTGATGTGAGATTTGTGAAGCATGCCAGGCATTTTGGAGTTCAAACTGTCTGCTTGGAGCTTGCGAGTCTCATGATGGTCTTGTGATGCATAGGTGTAAAGCGCAATATACATCATGGAGTTTGTACGCCCCCAGCAAGTGATTATCACACTGCTGGAAGGTATGAAAAATGGTATATAAGTTGGAAGGAGTCCGAATAAAATTTGGCTTCAGTCCTGATCAGACTGTTCCCAGAAGAATGGCCTCAGAGTCGTTTCTTCTCTCCGTCTTGATCCACCGTTGCGGTCCCCACTCACCCTTATAAGTCGGGGCTGGCAAGACCCCGTCAGATTGGTGCCCGAACCCAGGGACCTGACTCCGGTAATTGCATATATATATGTTTCCCAGTTTGTTTCTCTCATTTCACGACGGACCTTGCTTGAGGGTGCTGCAGGCCCCCCGGAGTGTGCGGGTTGATAGGCAAGCAGATTGGTTGTATAGTGTTGCCGACGGACTGCGTGACTCGTTATCACCGTAAAGAGCGATTTAGTTTTTGTAGAGATATTACTGTATATTGTGTATATTGGAGTTTTTACTGTTATGGGGAACTGCAGCTCCAAAGAAAGGAGAGCCTATATTCGTGTTATGTCTAAGGCCTTGAAACATAAAGGTGTAAATGTAAGTAGAGATAAAGTAAATTCTTTTTTAGACTTTGTACAGAAAGTTGCCTACTAATTTTACTTAAACTCTTTCTTTGTCTAAGGTAAAGCAAAAGGTAGATAAAAATTATGAGAATTGCATTTCTAAAATAACCACCACGGTCAAATGAGTAATTACTAACAAAGAGGTAGCAAAAAATTTAGTAAAACAGTTGGCTGTTAAAAATGCTAATAACATTTGTTAGGCTTTAATAAGACTGATAAAAAAGACCGGCAATATAATTGATTATATCAGACAATGCTAACAATAATAATGATGATTAAAAATCCTTCCTTCTTGCCACCCTTGCTGCACGTCTCTCTAAAGTTTTCTTTTAAAAATTAAGAATACTGAAATAAAGCCTGAACTTAGTCGCACTTTTCTTTTCCTTATAGAAATGTAGAAAGCTCAAGTAATAATAAACAAATGTATATAAGAAAAGTATAAGTGATATAAGTAATATAAGTAACATATATAAGCAATATATATATATATATATATATAAGCAATATAAGCTATATATATAAGGAATATATAAGTAATATAAATAATATAAGTAATATGTAAGTAATATAAGTAATATAAGTAAAATAAGTAATATAAGCAATATAAGCAGTATATATATAGCAATATAAGCAATATATATAAGCAATATAATTAATACATAAGTAATAAATAATATAAGTAATACATAAACAATATATAAATAACTTATATAAGTAAAAGTATATAAGTAATAAACAAAAGAATATCTCATTGCAGTCTTACTTTAACTGTGGTCAAGTCAGACATTAGCAGAGATTGTTTGATTACACAAGGTAAGGCTAACTTACATGGCACACTGTCACCATTTACTGGGTCTACTCGACTAAAAACTTTGAGTCCCAATTGCCAAAAAGACTTTCATTAAGCTAGAGAATGCATATCTAAATTTCTTAAAAATGGTAATCCTTTATTTTATTTTATTTTTATTTTTTGGTCTGAACCAAGAGATTTATTAAAGGGCAGTTACATGAAGGAACTGTAACTGAGGAAGGACAAGAGAGAGAGAGAGAGAGAAAAGGAGAGAGAGTAAGGAGAGAGAGTAAGAGAGTGACAGGGACAGAGAGAGGGAATAAGAGAGAGAAAGAGGAAAAATGGTAATCCTTTAAATCAACAACGAGCCACCCCTGAGAGTACCGGACTGAACTTGTGTTCCTCCACCACAACAATATTAACTCCGGACATTCCGGTAACCCCAATTCTGTGGGAGAAGGGCCCTCTCCCAGAAGGAATAGTGAGTGTAATAATAGGAAGAAGTTCCTTGTCTTTACAAGAAATTTCCATTATTCCTAAAGTGGTGGATTCGGATTACACAAGAGAGATCCAGGTGCTTGTCACTCCCCCTAACAAAACTGCAGTTTAACAAAGGTCAGAGAATAGCCCAGTTGCTGCTTCTGCCTTATCATAAAACAGGTAAAGCTAATTGACCTGCCTAGAGGTAACTCTGGATTTGACTCTAGCGATGTTGTTTTTTGGGTTCAGGAGGTTACTAACTCTAGACCTCTAGAAGACATATATATTTATATATACAAGGAATTAAGATTAAAGACTTGTTGGACACCAGTGCCAATGTTTCCTGTATTGGCGGGAAAATTGGCCTGCTTCTTGGTCTACTCAAAAAGCTCCTTTAGGACTCATAGGCATTGGTCGAGTACCCTCAGTAGGCAATAGCTCTAAAAAATTTTAAATTGGACAGATGAGACTTCAAAAACTTTTTGCTCATACGTTATTCCATCTATCCCCTTTACATCATGGGAAAGAGATATTCTTACTCAAATAAGCATGCATGTATATAGCCCTAATGATAAAGCTTCAGCACAAATGCTGTAGATAGGCTACGATCCCTTTAAGGGACTTAGCAAAGACGGACAGGGGACCCAGGAACCTGTTCAAGTTAATGAAAAGACAAATTAAGCTGGTATTATATCCATTGTTCCCAAGACCCTATTACCTGGAAAGCTGAAAAACCGGTTTGGTTGGAACAATAGCCCATGCCCTTAGAAAAGCTAAAGCAGTCAAAAAACTAGTTTTACAACAATTAAAGGCTGATTATATAGAGCCTCCTACTAGCCCCCTGAATGGAAACCACTAGCCCTGAAAACACTCCTAGTTTTTTAATTAAGAAAAAATCTGGTGTATGAAGACTTTTACAAAATTTAAAAGCTATTAACACTGCTATGGGAACCATGGAGTGTTACAGCCTGGATTGCTATACCTGTTAACTTTAATATTATAGTTAGTAATTTACACAATTGTTTCTTTACTATACCTTTAAGCCCAGAAGATTGTAAACAATTTACATTCAGTTTACTCTCTGAGAATTCAAAAACTTTTGTTCCAGCTCCAGGAGGAGTTAACTCTTGAGGACTGAGACGTAATATGCTATGACAAATGGATGTAACTCACTTTCCCAGCTTTGGTAAATTGTCTTATTTGCAGGTGACTGTAGATACATTTTCTCATGTTATTTTAGCTTCAGCAAAAACTGGAAGAAGCCTACAAGGACGTGGTACAACATTTATTCTATTGCTTTTCACAGCTAGGTATGCCAGAGCAACTGAAAAACAACAATGGTCCTGCATATACATCTAAATCGTTCCAGCAATTTTACTCCCAATTTAATATTTCTCATTCCACAGAAATTCCCTACTATCCACAAGGTCAAGCCATAGTTGAAAGAGTTCACCAAACTTTAAAAAATCAATTAAGTTATAAGAGGGTGAGTTCAAGTATAGCTCCCCTCACCACATCTTGAATCACACTTTATTTGTTATTAATCATTTAAATTTGGACTCTTCAGGCTATACAGCTATGACTAGACATTGAAATCCAGAAAAAAGTATAAAACCTCTAATAAAATGGAAGGCTTCTTACAGGAAAAGGGGATAGCCTGCTTTATTTTGTGCTCAAGTCAAACATGTTACTAATCGTAATTTTTCTTATGAAGGGCATTCCAACTCCCTCCCTATTTGTTTTTATAATAGTTCTGCTTTTACTAATTACCAGACTTCTTGCTTAATGTCTACCTTTAAATCTCTGAGTACAGAAAGCCCTTATCAGGACAATATCGAGGACGGTTGGCGACTGGAGATGTTAATGCCTAGAGGAACCGCCCCTAGCCGTGCGACTAGAGCTTCATTGCCTCTCAGCGTATCTGCTTGCCCCTTCTATGATACGGAAAAGGACTGGTCACTCATACGGTGAGATGCTGGCTTCCCGAAATGGAGAGACTGTGCTTATAACTCTAAGGTGGACTATCCTGTACCCGGTGAAAAACTATATATTAGTGATTGGGGTTTTAATGGCTCTATGCTTGCCACAACTAGAAGGTACCCGCATGAATGGGCCACACCCATGTTTCAAAGTTCTCTATCTTCTAATCCTTCATTACAAACTCAACTGTATCGATTGTTTGCAGCAACATGTCCTTTAATGTCGGGGTCTTTGCCAACCCCGACTTATGAGGGTGGGTTAGGACCGCTTCGGTGGATCAAGACGGAGAGAAGAAAATGACTCTGAGGTCATTCTTCTGGGAACAGTCTGATCAGGACTGAAGCCAAATTTTATTTGAACTCCTTCCAACTTATATACCTTTTTCCATACCCTCCATTAGTGTGTCAATCACTTTGGGGGCGTACAAACTTTATGCAAATTATGCATCACGAGACTTGCAAGTTCCAAGCAAACAATTACAATTCCATGATACATGACGTGTTTCACAAAACTTACATTAAATTTACAGGCATACAATTTTAATACAGATTGTTCAAAGTGTTCTCCACAATGTTCAACAAATCATTCACATTATACTCTTTGTTCCAGACCCTAATTAATACGAAAACGTTTCTAAGTTAAATCCAAGTTTACTGACTCTTAATATTTTTAACGATTAATATTATCAATTTAACACTATACTATAATCTGTAAGTTTATTTAAATGACTCAGTTATTCTATTAATCTATTATGGAATGTAGTGTCCTGTAATTCTATAACAATTAAAACTTATTCTTAAATTATAAAACCTTACCATGACTTAAATGAATTTCCTATGTCTAAACTTTAATTTTTGTAATGATTGACCTTTAATACTATGCTATATCCTATTAAGCCAATACCTTATCATTAGTTCTTTTATAAATCGTATAGTAACTATTATATTTGAATAATGTAGCCAAAAGAAACAAAACAGCAAGCATAAGTTTACTCAAATATACTCTAAAACGTAACTATAAGTGTATAAATATATATTTTATCCTAACAAGTCTACTCTAGAAATCATATAGTAGCTTTCATACTCCTGAGTAAGGAAATGCATGGCCACATGGCCTCGGGCTGAGGTAAACAGAGGCAGACAGAGTTTTGGTATGAAAAAAAGGCATGGTAGCCAAGTTAATGGCTTTGGGCTGCAGACAGTTTTTGGTATTTAACAAAACAAAGACAAGGAAATGCATAGCCTGTACTGGGACAAAAGCAATCGTTTCTGCCTGGCCAGGAACAGGGCAATAAGACTATGATGGTAATTTAGTCTCTAATCTTAGCTCTAGGGGAAACTGCTTTAGAACTGACTCACCAGAGAATAGAAGTTTGAAAAATATCTAGAAAGAGATGCAACTTAGAATCATATATGATAATTCTGCTGAGCAGCTTTCCATCAGGCTTTACTGCCATGTATGCACACTGGTCACCAATCACACGCCAATATTATAGGTATAACTGATATCCTATGTCAGAGGCGATCTTCCAGATGGGCCTTTACAGGCCTCAGCCATGTAGCTATAGATGTTGGCTCCCAACACTTTAACACTTTATTGTCCTCATTCTGGTTTTACAACCTTTTTACAGGGTTGTGTTGATTCCCCATATGTTTTGTTAATTGATAATGCTCATTCTATTTACTTGGTAATATATAATTTTGGTCATTTTGAAATTAATTGTGAAAATTGTACTTTGTCTAATTGTATTATTGGTAACCCATATCAAGTATTTTTGTTAAAGCATCCTTCTTATATTTTTGTGCCTGTTCAGCTACCAGAGCCTTGGTATTCTTCCCCAGGTTATTATTTACTGGAACAGGCTACTGCTATGTTAAAAAGACAATGTAGATTCGTAGCTGCTTTAATTTTCGGAATTTCTGCATTAATAGCTATTGTGGAATCTGTTGCAGCACCTGCCACTGCTTTAGTACAGGAAGTGCATACAGCTGATCATGTGAATGATTTGTCTCAAAATGTTAGCTCAGCTTTCTTTACTCAAGAGCAAATAGATGAAGGTATTATTGATAGGTTAAATGCTTTAGAATCAGCATTAGTATATATAGGAAATCAAATACAGTACATTAAGTTTCAGATGTCTGTAGTTTGTCATGCACAATTTGAATGGATTTGTGTTACACCCTTGCTATATGAAGGTCAGAATGTCAGTTGGACTGATGTCCAGAAACATCTTATGGGAGTTTGGCAGTCTTCTAATTCTTCTTTAAACATTCAACAGTTACATAGTCAGATTACTGCTATTTCTCAAGCACACCTGTCCTCACTTTCATTTCCTCAACTAGCATCTAGATTCACTTCTTCCCTTTCTCAGTTTGTGGCTTCCAATTCTGTTTGGAATCTGATCTATAATTTCATTGCTATTGGCATGATTGTTCCTTTTCTGCTGTTTATCTTTCCAGTCATCATCCGACGTTTAAGGAAAGCGGTTCAACGTAACACTGATAATATTTATTTGGCAGGTCTTACTAACAGAGCAAAAAAATAATGTCATCTATCAGCTGGTCACTTATGTCATAAACGCTAATATTTTGTGTCATCTGTGTTATCAGCTCACCATTCTTCATTCTCCCTATGTCCCCTCAAGTCTTTACGCTCTTGGGATTCAATGACGGGTAAGATTCCAGCCACCTAGTATGAACCTAAGACAGGAATTCCCCGTGGGAAAAGGGGAACGGCTGATGATGGGTAACAACTATGGTGAAGCGAGAACAACCTAAGACAGAAGCCAAGATGTTTAACATATGTTTTTAATTAAAAAAGGGGAAATGTTGGGAGGCAACATCTATAGCTGCATGGCTGAGGCCTGTAAAGGCCCATCTGGAAGTTCGCTTCTGACACAGGATATCAGTTATACCTATAATATTGGCGTGTGATTAGTGACCAGTGTGCATACATGGCAGTAAAACTTATAAGTAAAATCTCTATACACCTGATGAAAGGTTATACAGCAGAATGACCTTTTCCTTTCTAAATCTTACTTCTTTCTAGATATTTTTTAATTTCTATTTCCTGGTAGACTGGTGAGTCAGCTCTTGTTCCCAAAGGCAGTTTCTCCTAGGATTAAGATTAGAAACTAAATTATCATAATAGTTTTATTGCCCTGTCTCTAGCCAAGCAGGACGTTTTCTAGTTTCGTTACATGCCGAAACTCTGTTTGTTTCAGCCCGTGGCCATTGCCATAGTAACTGCACAGTCCATTATCCAAGAGTGTGACAAATACTATTTGATTTTTAGAATAGACTTGTTTGGATAAAACATTCATTTAAGATGATACAATTTCCATCGGAAAGATTTAAACAGTAATAAGCATTCATAGAAAACTTTTAGGTTTTGTTTAAGCTTTTTAAGTTTCCTCTTCTAAGATTATGACTTTAGTTCCTGTTCCTGTAGGCCAATTTTAAGATCCTTTGATTAGTATACCGAAACTTTCCCAACGGTGTAGTTTTTGCTTCTAATATGACAACAGGAAATTTTACACGTAGCCATGTATTAATATACTAGGAAAAAAGATTTAAGTTTTGGGTTAAAGTCATAGTTTTATTAGAATAGAATGAAAATTATAGTGTTATGATTCTAAAATCATACGTCAATGATAATTATAAGATTTAATGATAAGGTATTAGCTTAATGAGATATAGCATAGTGTTAAAGCCCAAACACTAGATCATGAAACTCATATAAGTCATGGTAAGAAATAAGTTTTGAATTAATTGTTATAGAATTACAGGCCACTATGTTGAATCATAATAGGTTAATGGAATAAATAAAAATTAAGTCATTTAAGTAAACATAAATTATAGTATAGTGTTAAGTTGATAATATCAATCGTTAAAAAATACTAGGAGTCAGTGAACTTGGATTGAACCTAGAGTTAACTAAGAAATTTTTTGTATTAATCAGGGTTTAGGACAAAGAGTATAATATGAATGATTTGTTGAACACTATGGAAGACACTTTTAAACAAACTGTATTGAAATTGTGCACCTGTGACCTTGATGTGAGATTTGTGAAGCACGCCAGGCATCATGGAGTTCAAACTGTCTGCTTGGAGCTTGCGAGTCTCATAATGGTCTTCTGATGCCTAGTTTGTAAAGTGCAATATACATCATGGAGTCTGTACGCCCCCAGCAAGTGATTATCACACTGCTGGAAGGTATGAAAAATAGTATATAAGTTGGAAGGAGTCCGAATAAAATTTGGCTTCAGTCCTGATCAGACTGTTCCCAGAAGAATGGCCTCAGAGTCGTTTCTTCTCTCCGTCTTGATCCACCATTGCGTTCCCAACTAACCCTTCCCCCTTTGGTCGGGGCTGGCACCCCGACATGTTATAATAACTTTCATGCAGCATGGCCATTCTGCAGGAGCTGCAGTAAGCAGTGCTGGTCCAATTCCTAGAAAAAATGGGATAGCAAAAAGGAAAGGCAAGGGATGAGTACAATGCATTCAGTTATGGTCAAAGTCTCATGGTTTCTGCTGCTGACTGGTCAGGTGATGTAGGACGATAGGATCAGAGGATGATTTTTGAGTGGATTATTAGGATGTTGGTTCACAGTCCAGTTGTTGTTTGGGTGAAGGGGCACATCAACCTTCCAACCGCAGGCTTGCCTGAGCCAGGCTTCAGCGTCCAACAGCTTCCTCGACTTGTGAGTAATGAATCCATGTTGGTTTCCCGCTAACCTTGAGTGATGTTGGGGTGGTGAGGATGACTTCATATGGTCCTTTCCAGGAGGGACTCAGTCCATTTTTGTAACTCCTGATGTAGACCAGATTTCCAGGCTGGAACGGATGACATGGTGTGGAAGTTGGAGTTGGCAGTACAACATGGACGTTGGTGTGGACAAGGTCCTGCACCTTCTGTAAAGACTTGAGATACTTTAACAGAGAGTAGTAAACTCTTCAAGAATAGGATTTCACAAGCGGGGTTACAGAGGAGGGAGTCTTCCAAACATGATTTCACAGGGAGTAAACCCAGCCTTATTCGAGGTACATCTAGCTCAAAGGAAAGCGAGGAGTAGGAGAGTTACCCATTTTTCACCGGTTTCTATTATTAATTTAGATAAAGGATTTTTTATAAGTCTGGTTCATGTGTTCTACCTGTCCAGAGCTTTATGGTCAGTAAATACAGTGCAGTTTCCACTTGATGTTCAATACTTTACTAACCAGCTATATTATGGATGAGGTGAAGGTGGAACCATTATCAGAGACAAGATAAAAAGGAAGCCTGTACCTAGGAAATATTTCTTTTTTTTTCTGTTGGTGTCTCACTCTGCCGCCCAGAGTGGAGTGCAGTGGCCACTCCTGGCCACCACAGCCTCAACCTGCTGCACTCTGGAGATCCTTCTGCCTCAGCCTTCCAGGGAGCTGGAACTACAGGCGCACTACCACGCCCAGCTAATATTTTGATTTATTGTAGAGATGACGTCTTGCCAAGTTGCCCAGGTGGGTCTTGAACCAGCGGGCTCAGGCAATTCACTCACCTCAGCCTCCCAAAGTGCAGGATTACAGACTGAGCCACCGAGCCCTGCTGAAATATTTCTTTTAAAAAGTATTTTCCAACCCTAATGGCAGTTTTGTTTGTTGTGGCAAATGCTTCTACCCAACCCGAAAAATTGTCTACTAACACCACTAAAAAATTGTATCCTGAATGTGGAGGTTTTGTTTCAGTAAAGTCTATTTCCCATTGTTCACCAGGGCTTAATCCTCATGCCCTGATTCCTGGAAGGAGTTTGGCCCTCCCTTGGGATTGATGAGACCACAAACAAGACACATTAAAGTTGCTGAATTAGCTTGGTTTTAATTATTGATTATATAAAAACGGTTTAACAGTTCACCCATTTTGGTTCCTCCGAGGTGGGTGGTAGAGTGGAGTTGCGTGATTAATTTTTCCTGCAACAACTTCGGGTAGAACAATTCTGGAGTCCTTAACCCACCAGCCATAAGGTTTCTTGTAAGCTTCCACCAGCTCTGCAACCTCTTCATTGTGCATATACCTGGGCCGCTGTGGGAGAGAAGGGACTGAAAAAGTTTTAGCTGGTAAAATAGTTAGGGGGTTAATTTAGAGTTCTGCTGCTTCCTGAGTTGTCTGGTCTTCCAGGCTGTTTCCAATTGCTTCTAGAGTGTCAGATTTTTGGTGACCATTTCAATGAATAAAAACTACCTTTTAAGGGAGCCAAATAGCTTCCAAGAGGGTGAATATTTCTTCTTTATTTTTGATAGTCTTACCTTCTGCAGTGAGAAGGCCATGTTCTTTGTAGATCATGACATGTGCAAGAAGTGTAGCAAATGCATACTGACTGTCCATGAAGATGTTTACTCATTTTCCACTCTGCAGCACAGGGCCTGGGTTGGAGCAATTAACTCAGCCTTTTGGGCAGAAGTACCCTGAGGCAGTGACTGTGACCAGATTACATCATGAGCTGTAGTTGCTGCTGCACCAGCCTTATGAACTCCATTTAGTACCAGGCTATTACCATCTGTGAAAAAGTCAGCATCAGCCTGGTGCAGAGGAGTGTCCTGAAGATCAGGTCGGCTGGCCTGGGTGATGGCCAACACATCCTTGCAGTCATGCACTGGCATCTCTGGATGGTCATCAGGCAAAAGAGTGCCAATTGAGGCATAGAGTAGGAGACATAGTTATTCTAGGCTGGTCTAGTAGTAGGCTCTGTTACTGGGTAATACGTGCATTTGACATCCAACGGTCAGCGGCTCCCAGGAGCAGGTTTTCAACAGCATGGGGAGAAGTTAGAGCCAGGGTTTGGCCCAAAGTTAACTTGTCTGCTTCTTTAACCACCAAAGCCGTGGGTGCAATGGCTCGAAGACAAAAGGCCCATCCAGAAGCTACCAGGTCCAGCCTCTTTGACAAATAGGCCACCAGTTTTCTCCATGGCCCTATGGTCTGAATGAGGACTCCTTTGACAATTCCTTGTTTTTCATGAATGAACAAGTGGAAAGTTTTGGTAACATCGGGAAGGGCTAGCGCTGGTGCCTGAGTCAGAGCGGTTTTTGCTGCTGGAACTCTTGTTCTTCAGCAGCAGTCCAATTTGGGTATTGATTCCCTGCTGTGGCCAAGTACACGGGTTTGACAATATTGGCAAATCCTTGAATCCATAGCTGACAATACCTTGCCACATCCAGGAATTCCCTTACCTGTTTCTTGGTGGTTGGCATGGGAATGGCTTCTTTTCGGTCTGTGGTTAGAGCTTGCTTGCCCTCTTGCGGCTGATATCCAAGGCATGACATTTTGACAGAACAAAACTGTGCTTTCTTTGCTCATACTCTGTAGCCCAGGTCCTTAAGCAGCTGTAACAAAGCTTTAGTACCTTGCAAACAGATTTCCAAGTCTGGAGCTGCAAGTAGGAGGTCATCCACCTATTGAAGTAAAGCATATTCAGGGTGCTGGGCATGGAACTCCAACAAATTCTGTTGCAAGTCCTCCCCAAAGAGGGTTTGGGAGTTCTTAAAGCCTTGTGGTAGTTGTACCCAAGTTAACTGACTGATGTCTCCTGTGCCTGGATCTGTCAACTCAAAAGCAAAAATACGTTGGCTAACAGGACACAAATAGAGAAAAAAAAGCATCTTTTAAATCTAGCATAATATATACCTGATGTTGAGGGGAAAGTAGACTAAGTAGTGTGTACAGATTAGGAACAGTTGGATGAATAGTTTTTACTCACTTGTTGACTTCTCTTAAGTCTTGAACTATATGGTAGGCAGGAGTTCTCGGTTTCTGAACTGGCAAGAAAGGCGTGTTCCATGCTGACTTGCATGGAGTCAGAATGTGGGCAGCGAAGAGTCTTTTTACATGAGGAGCAATTCCTTTCCAGGCCTGCAAACTCATAGGCTACTGGCAGACTCGGACAGGAGTAGCTGATGCCAGTAAACTTGCCACCACTGGAGAGTGATGTTTCGCCACTCTTGGTGGCTTGGTTTCTGCCTGAATGTAAGAAAACTTCTACTGCAACTGTAGAAGTTAGCATGATGTAACATTATAAGTAGTAGACTTTGGAAAGGTTAAAAAATATTCTTCAGAAAGTGGAACAGTTAAGAACATTTGATTTGCAGTAGGAATAAAGATTTCAGTTTTGTCAGATGAAAACACAATGGTTGCTCTTAATTTCCATAACAGATCTCTACACATGAGAAAGAACGGACAACCAGGAGCTACTAAAAATGAGGGCATTACCCGTTTTTGTCCCAAGTCAACTGTCCGATTGGAAGTGAATTTGCAGTTGGTAATCAACCCTGTGCTACTTGTATTAAAAGTTGAATTTTGACATAGGTCCTAATGGTGACTTTAGGACTGAAAGTTCCACCCCAATGTCCACTAAGAGTTTAACTGGGTGGCCCCTGATAGCTGCAGTTCCCACAGGCCCTTGAGGAACCAAGGAGAAAGTACCCTGTCCCTTCATTCTGAATCATGTTTTGCCCCTCTGGCCGAGAGCAGGACCAGAATGGATTTAGGGTCTGGGTGTTGATTTTTATGTGGAGGGTGATAGGGACAATTTTTGACCCAATGTCCAAGCTCCTCGCAGTAAGCACACTCGTTCTTTGCTAACTTAATGCGTTCAGGTTTTTGACCCTTTTGGCTTTTTTGGTTATCAGACTTTTGATATTGAGGCTTGGAACTAGTCCCTGGGGCCCCCAGGGCCTTCCCTAGGATTTTGGACTGTCTTCTTGCGGCTTTGTTAGCTGCCTGTACTACCTATTTCTGTTTCTCAGTTATTGTAACCTTTTTGAGCTACTTCAAGCAGCTGAGAAATGTTCATTCTTGCAAAGCCTTCTAATTTCGGTAATGTTTTTTTCGAATATTGGTAGCCACTTGTACCACAAAGGCCAAATTGAGGGCCAAAGCATTCTCAGGAGCCAAGGGGTCAAAAGGGGTGTAGATTCAAAGCGTTTCTTGTAGACATTCAAAGAATTCCTCTGGAGACTCCTCAGGCCCCTGGAGAATCTCAGTAGTTTTAGACAAATTAATGAGTTTTTGGGCTGCCCCCTTTAAATCTGCTAATAGAACCTGGTGATATATATTCAGTAATCTACACACAACTGAAGTGTTAGGGTCCCAATTCTGGTTAGTAGGAGGAAAATCTCTGTCCAGAATCTCTTTATTTTCCTCCTGCATGCCCCCAGTAGAGTCCAGAATGGACTTTCTAGCTTCAGATCTAATGCGATCTTGCTCTTCTGCAGCAGAGTGACTAAAAGTTCTTGACAGTCGTCCCATGTCGGATGGTGTGTATACATACCAGATTCCATTAACGAAATAAGTGCCTGTGCTCTAGCAGAGAAAAAAGGATATCAGTGCTTCCAATTATATAAATCAGCAGAAGAAAAAGAGGTATACACCATAAATATTCCTCTCACCTGGTTCCCCAACGCCAGTGGGACCTCCTCGAGGTGTAGGATTGGAACTGGATCAGCATGGGACATAAGTTGGACTGCCACAGGCAGAGAAGAAACAAATGTGTTAGAACTGGAGGCAACCTCAGCCATACCCAATGTTGGAGATGATTGTGGACAATCAGGAGCCATGGAGGTAACAGTGGGAAAGAAAGTCTGAAGAGTATATGGTGGAGGATGAAAGAGAACCTGATCCACTAGAAGATGCTCACTAGAGGATGGTAGAATAGGATATGATGTGCAGGAGGAAAGAGGACCTGTACACAGTGGGACCTAGGTTCCTGGAGGAGTGATGTAGAGGGAATGGGGTTATGATGAGGCTTTGCCTGTTCTGGTCATTTATGGGAGTAAACAATCAGAACTTGACTAGGAGTTTCAAGAGAACATGCCATTACCAAGTAGGTGGGTCCTGGACCAAACTTAGCCACTGGCCTATATAAGGGAACTGATCCAGATTACCAAGTTTCCCTGTGACTATTTTCTAGACATTCTCAGTGATGTCAACATCAAGAGATCCTGAAGAAGGCCAGCCAATATGAACAGCAGGTCAGTCTATCAGAGAGTTCAGAGTCTGCTTTTAGTAAGGTGGATACCATAATCTTCAGCAAAGGCAACAGAAAAGCTTTTTAACATACAGTCTAAAGAACTGATTGGTTTTGAATTCTGGGAACCAATGAAACACAATGAACAAAAAGGCACACAAACAAGAAACAGACAAAGATTAAAACAAAATTGCAAATCCCTGGAACTCCTTAGCGCAGAGAACAGGGACTCTCTTCGGCCAATGTCTTGACTTAGTGAATATTTCCAAAGGGTGACCTCATCAGTAACTCTCTTAATCAGAAATAAAAGAAAAACTGCTGTACTAGGCAATTAAAAAAATACTCTTACCTCCAAGGTGACAGCAGATGAACTCTGATTCGTTTGAGGCATAGAGGCCAGCTGTCATTGCGAGCCTCTCAGAGCCAGGGGAGAGTAAGTGATCCTGACATTTCAGGTGGTGCCTCCCTAGCGCCTCTCCTCCCAGCTCGGGAAAGCCAGAGCGAGGCGGTGACTTGTGCTGGCAGACAATATCTCGCTGGGGCTTCAAAATGTTATAACTGATTAAGCGAAAAGAAGCTATGCCAGCAAGTTGAGTTTAATTAATCATGAATTTATTAAATGCACGGGTCAAGAGTAGGCAAATCACAGAAAAGCTCATCAAATTAGTGCTGTTTGTGACAAGTTTTTATATGTAAAATTTGCAACATTGTCTTCATAGCAACTTAGAGACCATAGCAGCTATGAAACTAACAACTTGGCAACCAAAATGCGAGGTTCGATTGTTAGGGAACTTTGATTAATTTCATGTCAGATAGTTATAGCCAGTTCCCAGAAAGTCCCTGGCATACTTCCATGAAGATATAGTGTAATGTATTTACATAGAGACAAGGAAGAAGAATCATTATACAATGGAGTTACTTTGGTCAGGTCAAAGCCTAACATTTAATTTCAGTTAATGTTACCTAACCAAGCTTGGTTAGGTAACATTAACTGAAATCAAATGTTACACATTGACATTTTCATAGTTTGTTCTTATATTAACCAGTTACCTTTGTTAATATAAGAACAAACTATGAAAATGTCAAAGTGTAATATTTGATTTCAGTTAGCAATACACACAGTCACATGGAAGCTATGGAAAAGCATTTCTGTAATGTTCAGTAGACAACACTCAGCATAACCTTCCCAAAGGGGATGATCTGGGGGTCTGTGGTCATGGGAACATTACTGTAATCACACGTAGACATTGATTCTTAGGTCAGGCAGGTAACTAAGATGAAAGTTTTAAACAAAATGGAGTAAGGTGGTTTATATTACTAGTTTGCTAGCAATTTGATTTTATTAACTGATTTTGTTTATTTCATTTGGACCACGTGGAAAATGTTACAGATTTCTGGAACAACCTCAGTGCAGAAACTACAGTTTCCTGGAACAATCTCAGGGCAGATGACACTATTCAGTCAATGTCTGTCTTTAATGAATAGTGTCCAAAGGGTGTTCTCATGAGGCTGTAAGAATTGTGGCCACAAGTGGAACAGATTCTTACCAGTAAACAGAACAAATTATTATCTCCTAGGGGAATGCAGACAGACTCAGGAATTTTTGAGGCAGGATGAAGTCAGCAGTCACTCTTTCTCTCTCCAAGCTAGATGAGATGTTATTGGGCCTTGTAATGGTTCCGGGATTCCTCTCCTACAACTCCTCTGTCAAACTAGGAAGAACTGGAGTGAGGCCACCTCCCAAGGTTGGCAACTTCTCACTGAGGCCTCCAAATGTTATAGCCATATTGCAAGAAAGGAGAATCATCAGCACACTGAGTTTGAATTTTGGTTCTTTTAATATTGTGTGGTCAGCAATAGCCTCATGACAAGAAAGCTCTTGACCCCAAGTGAATCAGGGAATAAATTTATAAAGGTAAAAATCACAAGTGGACTACAGAACAGGGGGGTGAGGGAACAAGAAGCTAAAAACAAAAGGGAACACAATATAGGAATAAAATCTAGGGATGTGGCAGGGGAATTTTGTAAGGAACAATCTCTTGGTGCAACATCTGATTTCAGTTAACAAAGCTTACAATTATACAGAACTTGTAGCTAAGGAATTTCTAAACAGTCGATGTGAAAAGTTCAGGGGAACAAAGCTGTGGGTCTGTGTTGGGAGCCGGCCACGGAGGCCCACTGAGCATTAAGGATCAGGAAGGACCATTGACCCCAAGACCACTAGGATGTGTTTGGGAGCTGTTGACCCAGTCCCTCCCTCCTTTTCCATTTGGCACAAACTACCAAGAAAAGCTTCAGCTGGCTCTAACATAAAACTCTGAGACCGGAATGTACACAGCTAACCTAGGAGTCTATTGTTCCCATTCCCCATAGCTTATGGTCTTTTGCTTTATCACAATTTAAGTTTGGCTTTGAGTCACATTGAGGAACCTTAGTACAGGTCACAGGTTCTCTGGATGTGACCTTTAGAAATTTATAGATATAGGTTTTAGAAAATAGTTTACACAGATTAAGAAAATTTAAGTAACCATTTTATTATAGAAGTATGGTAAGTTCAGTTTTATTTAAGAGGGGTCAGTGAAGTTTGAATTAGACCAGCTGGTGCTAGGAGAGTGTAACCATAGCAGCAATTGTTTTAATAAAAACTAATTTGAATTAGTACATAATAATGGATGTGAATAATTCACTATGGTGGTTTTGGGTTTAGACATTGAGTAATGTTAATTCAAGATGATGTAGTTGTAATACAAGTAAGGGCACATAAGAAACTGGTTTGGGGAACATTATATTAGCATAAGATACAAAAAGAGAATTTGTGGTTGTTCTTCCTCATGTTCTTCCTTATGTATGAAAGAACATTTGCTTGAGAGTGAGGGCTGTCCTTTGTGCACCTGGACCTGTTCATGTGAAAGGCACATGCTACGTTTGTTTCCTGTGATGATGACTTTGCAGAGTTTGGGGATAAACGCCCTGAGATTACACCCATTAAACAGCTTCTGGTCACCTGAGCAGGAGTCCACTCTCTTTCTTTCTCCCCTCTCTATTTCTCCAGAATAATTGCTGATGTCGCCACACCTTCCAAGGGACCTTCTAAATCTCTCTGCAGGGGCTGGCCCCCCACACCTGGTGCCCAAACGTGGGGCCCTGTAAAGGTAAGCTTTTTTTTTCTCATTTCAGGGCGGCTAGGATCTTACCCAGGGTACTGCAGAACCCTCTGTAGAGACAGGCAGAGCGAGGACGGGTAAGCAAAGTTTTTGTGAAACCAGAGCCGTGATCTAATCATGGACCAGAGTGAATCTAAGGAACATAAACTGTTCATCAGTATCTTAATGAATACTTTGTCTAAACGTGGAACTAAAGTCTCTTCTAATGATCTAGCTCGTTTTCTACATTTTGTTCAGGAACACTGTCCCTGGCTTCCTGAAGAGGGGATAGTGAATTTGAATATCTGGGAAAAAGTGGGGGAAGAATTAAGACTGTATTATACTCAACATGGGCCCAAAAAGGTGCCACCTAATGCTTTTTCTTTATGGAGTTTAATCAAAGATGTTTTAGATCCCCAGCATGACTATGAGAAATTTCCTTCCAAAAAGGCCATTGATAATGATGAGGATGATGAAGAAATTTTACTTTTGCTGCTGCCTCTGTGCCTTCAAATTATGATGATAAATTATCCCCAAAGGACATGGCAAGTTTGGAGAAAGAAACCACAAATTACCACAGTAACAATGACCTTAATAACACTAATCTACCTCTTCCACAGGTTCCTCTCCTTAAGGCAGAGGTAAGAAAGCTAAACCTCACACCCGGCAGTGCCCTTGCCCCTCCTTTTCTTTTTGGAATACAGGCTGCTTGAGCAGAGGCAGAGAAGGAAGGAGATTTCTGTTTATCAGCATGTTTTCCAGTGGCTATTACTGACGTTGATGGAGTGGGCCAAGCACAATGAGGGCCTTTACCTTAAAAGTTGGTAAGATAATTAAAAGAGGACAGTTCACAATATGGTCCTTTGGCTCCCTATACTCTTACTGTTTTAGATCAATTCGCTTCTCGCTGGATGACTGCTTCTGATTGGCAACAATTGGCTAAACGCTACTTATCCAGAGGAGCCTATTTACTTTGGAGAACAGAGTATGAAGGTCAGGTGCAAATTCAGATGGTAAAAAATCAAAATCGGCCACCAGATACATTTGTTATTGTTAAAGATATGAGGACAGGTCCTGGACAGTATGCCACATACAATGCTCAAGTAATTTTCCCTAGAGAAGTGTATACTCAAATAAGCCACTGTGCTTCTACGGCTTGGAGAAAGTTGCCTGCTGATTCCACTCAAACTCCTTCTTTGTCTGAGATAAAGCAAAAGGCAGCTAAAAACTATGAGGATTTCATCTCCAGACTAACCACCGCTGTCAAATGGGTAATTACTAGCAAAGAGGCAGCAGAAATTTTCGTTAAACAATTGGCTGTTGAAAACGCTAATAACACTTGTCAGGCTTTAATAATACCGATAAAAATGACCGGCAATAGCCAGGCTCGGTGGCTCAGCCTGTAATCCCGCGCCTTTGGGAGGCTGAGGTGAGTGGATTGCCTGAGCCTGCGGGTTCGAGATCCACCTGGGCAGCAAGAACTCATCTCTACAATAAATCAAAAAATCAGCCAGGCATGGTAGCGCATGCCTGTAATTCTGGCTACTCGGAAGGCTGAGGCAGAAAGATCGCCGGAGCCCAGCAGGTCGAGGCTGCGGTTGCCAGGATTGGCCACTGCACACCAGTCTGGGTGACAGAGTGAGACTTCAACTCAAAAAAAAAAAAAGACCGGCAATATAATTGATTATATCAGACGACGATGATGATGATGATGATGAAGAGACCTTCTTTTTTGCCACCCTTACTGCACCTCTTTCTAAGGTTTTCTTTTAAAGATTGAGAATACTGAAATAAAACCTGGACTTAGTTACACTTTTATTTTTCTTATAAGAATGCAGAGAGCTCAAGCCATAATAAAAAAAGTATATAGATAATATATGTGATACAAGTAATATAAGTAATATAAACAATATATAAGCCATATGAGCAATATAAGTAATATAAGTAATATAAGCAAAAGTATATAAGTAATGTGTAAGTAATATTAGTAATATAAATAATATAAGTATAAGCAATATATATAAGCAATATAAGCTATATATATACAGTATATATGCAATATAAATAATATAAGTAATATATAAGTAATATGTAAGTAATATAAGTTAAAGTATATGAGTAATAAGCAAAAGAATATCTCATTGCAGTCTTGCTTTAACTGTGGTCAAGTCAGACACATTAGCAGAGATTGTTCGGCTAAGCAAGGTATGTCCAGCTTACATGGCACACCACCACCATTTACTGGGTCTACTCGACCAAAACCTTGTGTCCCAAATGCCAAAAAGGCTTTCATTGGACTAGAGAATGCTTATCTAAATTTCATAAAAATGGTACTCCTTTAAATCAACAAGTCATCCCAGCTCAGGGAATCTTCCAGAGGGGCCAGCCCCAGCCCCACCTGAAAATAGGGGTGCAGCTTCCACCATGAACCTGTTTGTTCCTTCTGCTCCATCACAGAACTCATCCAAGCCACCCCTGGGAGTACTGGACTGGACCTGTGTTCCTCCACGACTACAATATTAACTCTGGATGTTCTGGTAACCCCAATACCTACGGGAGTGAAGGACCCTCTCCCAAAAGAAAAAGTGGGTATAATATTAGGCAGAAGTTCATTGTCTTTACAAGGAGTTTCCATTATTCCTGGAGTGGTGGATTTGGATTACACAGGGGAAATCTATGTGCTTGTCACTCCCCCTAACAAAACTGTGCAGTTTAACAAAGGTCAGAGAATAAACCAGTTGCTACTCCTGCCTTATCATAAAGCAGGTAAAACTTTAACTGACCTGCCTAGAGGTGACTCTGGATTTGATTCTAGCGATGTTGCTTTTTGGGTGCAGGAGGTTACTAACTCTAGACCTCTAAAAGACATATATACAAGGAGTTAAAGTTAAAGGCTTGTTGGACACGGGAGCTGATGTATCTTGTATTGCTGGGGAAAATTGACCTGCTTCCTGGCCTACTCAAATAGCTCCTTCAGGACTCATAGGCATTGGTTTAGCACACTCAGTAGCCAAAAGTTCTAAATTTTTAAATTGGACAGATGAGACTTCAAAAACTTTTTGCCATCCTTTATTACATCTATCCCCTTTACATTATTTACATATTCTTGCTTAAATGGACATGCTTTTATATAGCCCTAATAACAAAGTTTCAGCACAAATGCTACCAATGGGCTATGATCCCTTTAAGGGACTTGGCAAAGATGGACAGGGAACCAGGAACCTGTCCAAGTTAATGAAAAGACAAATTGAGCAGGCATTGGCTATTCAAATTTATACATTGTTCCCAAGACCCTATTACCTGGAAAGCCGATGAACCAGTTTGGGTGGAACAATGGCCCATGACCTTGGAAAAGCTTAAGGCAGCCAAAAAACTAGTTTAACAACAATTAGAGGCTGGTCATATAAAGCCTTCTACTAGCTCCCCTGAATGACAACCACTAGCCTCTGAAACAGTCCTATTTTTGTAATTAAGAAAAAATCTGGTAAATGGAGACTTTTACAGGATTTAAGAGCTATTAACACTACTCTGGAAGCCATGGGAGCATTGCAGCCTCGATTGCTATACCTGTAAACTTTAATATTATATAGATTTACAGGATTGTTTCTTTACTATAGCTTTAAGCCCAGAGGATTGTACACAATTTACATTCAGTTTACTCTCTGAGAATTTAAAGCAACCACTTTAAAGATTTCAATGGAAAGTCCTGCCACAAGGTATGAAAAATCAGCCCACCTTGTGCCAAAAGTTTGTGGAATGCAGCCATACAAGGTTGTAGAAGCCAACATCCTGGTCTCTATTTAATCCATTATATAGATGACACTTTGCTGGCTCACAAGAATCGTGCCCTTTTACTTGAAATTCTTAATGAAACTGTGACTGCTCTCAATGATTGCAGTTTGAAAATTTCTCCTGAAAAAATTCAAAGCAATCCTCCTTTCACATATGTTGGCCATGTGTTAAACACACAAACAGTGAGTCATCAACCTTTGCAGTTACAAAACGATCATTTGGTAAAATTAAATGATTTCCAAAAATTGTTGGGAGATATTAATTGGATTATACCTTATTTACATATCACCATGGCAGACTTAAAACCTTTGTTCAATATTTTACATAGGTATTCTTTTCCCGATTCTAAGAGAATTCTCACATCAGATGCCAAGGAAGCCTTGTCCCTTATGGAAAAGTCTATTGAGTCTCAAAAGGTTAAGAGAATAGATTACCGCCTACCTTGGGACTTAATTATTCTGGCCACTCTCCATACTCCCACAGAATGTCTGTGGCAATAAAACCAATAAAACAACTCCATCTACCGGTAACCTCTAATATATATATAATCTATCCCTATTTAGTATTTTATCTATCCCTATTTTAGTATCTTTATCTATCCCTATTTAGTAGCTTTACTTGTAACTAAGGGAAGACAAAGAAGCGTTGAACTATTTGGACATAATGTACACAATATAATTGTTCCTTATGATAAATTTCAATTTCAGACTTTGTTTCAAACTAGTGACGATTGGCAGGTAGCTCTAACTGATTATAGGGGACAAGTTTTGTTTCATTTACCCAAAGGTCCACTGTTACAATTTATAAAACAAAATCCTATAATTTTTCCTCACAACTGTTCCCTAGTTCCCCTTGAGGGAGCAGCCCTGGTTTTTACTAATGGCTCCTCTAATGGGAAAGCTGTAGCAATCATTAATAATGAGTCTCATGTGCTGCATACCTCAGACATTTCAGCAGAAAACACAGAATTAAGGGCAGTTTTATAAACTTATACAACTTTAAAAGACTCTAAATCTAATTTATATACTGAGTCGTGTTATATTAAAGGACTATTTCCTCATATTGGAACAGCTACCATACCAGTTAACAAAACTACAGTTTTGGAACTATTGATTCAATTACAGTAACTAATTAATAACAGAAAGGAACAGTTTTTTGTGGGCCATATTAGGTCTCATTCTGGCCTCCCAGGACCTTTGCACCAAGGCAACCAATTAGCTGATACCTTAACTAAGTCTACTGTATGTGCTGCAGTAGAAACCGAGGCAGTTACTCAGGCTCAACTTTCTCATAAAATTCATCATCAGAATGCTACTACCTTACGTTATCAGTTTCACTTACCAAGGGAGATGGCTAGACAAATCATTAAGAATTGTCCGGGTTGCCCCACCTTTTTTCCAGCTCCAGGAGGAGTTAACCCCCAAGGACTAAAACCAAATGTGCTATGGCAAATGGATGATACTCACTTTCTCAGCTTTGGGAAATTGTCTTATTTGCATGTTACTGTGAATACATTTTCTCATATTATTTTAGCTTCAGCAAGAACTGGAGAAGCCTACAAGGACGTGGTACAACATTTATTCTTTTGTTTCTCACAACTAGGTATACCAAAGCAACTGAAAACTGATAAAGGTCCTGTATATACATCTAAATTTTCCAACAGTTTTGCTCCCAATTTAATATTTATCATTCCACAGGAATTCCTTACAATCCACAAGGTCAAGACATAGTTGAAAGAGCCCACCAAACTTTAAAAAATCAAAAAAATTAATTAATAGAGGGGGAGTTTAAGTATAGCTCTCCTCACCATATTTTAAATCATGCTTTATTTGTTATAAATCATTTAAATTTAAATTATTTGAGCAACTCAGTTATGACTAGACACTGGAACCCAGAAGGAAATGTTAAACCTATGGTAAAATGGAAGGATCTCCTTACAGGCCAATGGAGAAGGCCTGACATATTGCTAACCAGTGGGAGTGGGTATGCTTGCATATATCCACAGAACGAATCTACTCCTATTTGGATTCCTGATCGATTTATCCGACATGCCTGCATTGACCTGGCGACCAAAACGAGTGGCGAGGATACTACCGATTCAGAGAAACACTAGACGTGACAACATGCCTGCTAGTCACCAGGAGGAGGAACCTTCCTCATTGCTTCAGGAATACCCACTGCTTGCTGAGCCACAACTTCAGCATGATTCATCCAAGGAGGTAACAACTTTGAGCCACCAGATGAGAAATCTTTCACTACAGGATGAAAATATTCCTCGTCCTCGTCTGTCCCACACAAGACGACAAGCTACCAGACGTAATGTATTCAGTGCTCGCTGTTCATGACTACCAGTGTGGGAACAAATGGAATCTTTTGTTGAAGAAGTAAGAGAAATGGTAGCCACCGCCATCATGTCACAAGAACTTCACCCCCATCTAACATACTCATTTGCTCTCTTAACAATACCAAGAAGGACTGGTTACTCATCCAACGAGACACTGGTTATCCAGAGTGGAGAGAGGGCCTTTATGGATCTAAAGTGGAATATTTATACCTAGTGAAAAACTATAACAACTACTATCAGAAATAAAGAAATTGTTATTCCATACCTATAAAATAAGAGCTTGTTTGCAATCCCCTTATGTTTTTCTTGTATGGAATGAATATCAAACTGTTACAATTGACTATCACAATAATGTTTATAAGATGTCTTGTGCAGAATGTCTTTTAACTAATTGTTTCACTGATGTCTTTTATAAGGGACTTGTAATCTTAAAACAACCTCCCTATTTAATGGTTCCAGTACAACTGTCATCTCACTGGTATGATGAGTATGGCTCATGTGAAAGGCACATGCTACCTTTGTTTCCTGTGATGATGACTTTGCAGAGTTTGGGGATAAAAGCCCTGAGATTACACCCATTAAACAGCTTCTGATCTCCTGAGTAGGAGTCCAGTTTCTTTCTTTCTCCTCTATTTCTTCAGAATAATCGCTGATGCTGTCACACCTTCCAAGGGACTTTCTAAATCTCTCTGCAGGGGCTGGCCCCCCGCAAGTCTGGAATCCAAGGAACATGACAGCAATCACACGAACACATTGGGAAGTCATTTTTAGGTCAGGCAAGCAGTTAACATGGAGCATTTTAACAAAATGTAAGTCCTTAAGTCAAGCAAGCTATTATAACGATTTAAGATGTTTTACTAGATAGTTCAGCCAAAGCTCCTCGAACACTGGTAGTTCATATCCTGAGTAAGGGCATTAAAATAAATTATCTGGAGTAGGTCAATTTGTTAAGATAGTTACATTTTTAATTTTTGAGTTGGAGTCTCACTCTGTCGCCCAGACTGGAGTGAAGTGGCCGCTCCCGGCCACTGCAGCCTGGCCCTGCTGGGCTCTGGCGATCCTTCTGCCTCAGTCTTCCAAGTAACTGGAACTACAGGTGCATGCTACCACAAATGGCGAATTTTGATTTTTATTGTAGAGATGAAGTCTTGTCAAGTTTCCCAGGTGGGTCTGGAACCCACAGACTCAGGCAATCCACTCTTCTTGGCCTCCCAAAGTTGCATGATTACAGGCTGAGCTACCGAGCCCAGCTAAGATCATTACATTTTTAAAAGTTAATGTTATAATACTATAAGAAGGGAATTGGCAGTAGTGGGAAATTGACAGGGGAGAGTGGGCACACTTCATCAAAAAGGGCACCTGCAAAATAAACACCTGTACACACAACACTGAATTGAATGTCACATCTTTAATACAAAAACTAAAAAAAGTTAAAAAAAACCCACCCACCTATTGATGTTTATATCAAGCAATGAATTATTTAATAAATTTCTCAATTCTCAAAAAAATAAAATAAAAATTAAATTGGTGTTAAATTTTTGATAACTGCAATCGTTTAAAAAAATTAGCCATGATAATACTGAGGTCCTTTTTGTAATTATTAGTAGGAATATTTCATTGTGCATGTTATGATTGAGCTTATGTCCGTTTTGTAAAACATATTCTTTGGCATAATAATTAAGTAAAATGCTGTTCTTTAATGTGCAATGTATGGTTTTCTAAGTTGAGATTCGTTATGTGTCATTTATCAGTTGCTGCACATACTCAAATACTTTATGCTAATTTTAAATTTCATTTTCAAATCTTTCTTCTAATTTTATGTCAGAAGGTAACATATGCAAATAAGAAATACTTCATATTTTTATGCTCAAAAGGAGATTTATTGGTCTCACCAAAAGATTTTCATGGTTAAGAAACTGTGGTAAAAACAAATCAAAATAGCTTTAGAATGTTCCGAAAATATGAAAAATGGTGACTGTTGGGCTACTTAAGTTACTATTAGGTTATTTATATGCTTTGTTTGACCAGATTTTCCTAAACATGCCTGAAAAAACTTTTATGATCATTCTTTAAACATAAAGTAAACTGTATATAGCTATTTTGTTAGAATTTTTCTAATTCTCTTCACCATATGTAGAGAAGTTCCAGTCCTATTTCAAATTATTCAGTTCATCATTTTCCTGGCTTCCTGTGAGCAAATATTAAAGGTCTAAAAGGTTCAGTGTAATGGGGACTCATTTACATTATTTTGACAAGCTTTAGCTTATGCAAGCTTTTGTCTAACATGCATCTCTAATTTAAATCCACACTTCTCTGTTTATGCATATGCATGAGCACTCCGCATTTTATTTAATTACGAAAATAGAAACTTCTCAGCTCAAGTTTAATTTACTTTGGATTCATCATTTGGACAGCACTAAAGAGTTCCATATATATTAATACACCCCAAACAGAAATTGAAATTTTCATATATGTGTGTGTGTGTGTGTGTGTGTGTGTGTGTGTGTGTGTGTGTGTATGCAACATGTCTTCAAATGTGGTTTAAGAAAAATAGCACAAAGTACTTTATGAATCTCAGTTTTGCTAATACAGTTTTTTGGCCTTAACAAGTTACTTATGAGTTTTCAACTTTGGAAAATATCTTCAAATAATATGATAGTTAAGGCTGAAAAATTAAATATACATTAAAAGATAAAAGACATTGCTTATGAGGGATAATTTCAAAGAAACCAGATTTATTAAAAATTGTATATTTATTCCCATGTGTTTAAGCTTAAATCCCCTTTCAAGTACTTGCCCTTTGATGTATGACACCTATTTAGGTACTTTTTCACAGCTCACAACAGTTTTTGAACTTGTAAATTTTGATGCCTTGTAGTGCTTCTGCCATCTTGGGTTCGTTTGTTTGCTTCATCTTTTCTACATCAGCAAAGCATTTGCCTTTGAGGACTATTTTTATCAAGAAAAGCAAAAAAAGAAAAAAGAAAAAAAAGTCACACATGTGTTATCAGATAAATAGGTAGGATCGGTAAGTTGTACCTTGCTGTTTTGGGCCAAAACTGCTGAAATGGTGCAGTGGCTCATGCCTACAATTTCAGCAGTTAAGACATCCAAAAGCCATGAAATTTTAAAAGTCTTCTTCTCATTGACATGTTGGTTTAGTTAAATACTCTACATGCAATAGGATACCGAAAGACACATCAATACTTCTTGCTGAATTCTTATTTTTACATTTATAGATATGATATAAATAAGACCTAGTTGCTGAGAGAAAATATTTTACCCCAATGTATTGTTCATGTGGTAAAAGCTGAATTCGGTCTGTTGAGTCCTGAGCAACTCTAGCAGTTCAGTCCACTCCCTGCAGAGTGATTCCCCCTAGTAACATGAAGAATTCTCCTCTCAGCATTAATATCCTTGGTTCAGAATGGTCCTTCAGTGTCACCATATTATTTTGAAATTATTACTTGAAGTAGTAAGTTTTCCTTATTACACCCTGTGAATTCAGCAAGGAGGATCCAAGCAAAGACTCATGAAACGACTATAGAGCCCATTCTCTTGAGATGCTAGATGCACTGATAGAGTCAAGACACATGATGACTTCAGAAACTTTTGGCAAATTTGAGGAAAACTTTTTTAACCATTATGATTTTCTGATTAAAAATTACCTCAAACAGGAGCTTATCAGACCCATGTTGCTCCAGATCTATGCAACCAAAGCAGAAATACTCAAAAATTATGGTTAATAGTCTTGAAATTGGGACCCAAATCTTCCATTCTTCCTTAGACAAGTCAAAGGTAATACCCCCAACACTACTCTAGGCCTGGATATGTGATTTTCTTTGTCATGCAAATCTAAGCCGAACATATTAAAGTTCAGATTTCGGAGGAGCATGAACCTTGTAAACACAAGGTTCTTGGGAACCTGTTCTCATTGGGAACTGGAAATGCCCTTCATGATTGATAGTTGGTTTCTGGTTACAAGGTTTTGGTCTATTTTTCTTTAATTGCATTTATTCTGGTTTATGTTTTTAATGTCAATACCATAATGGAAACCGGGATCGGTGGCTCAGCCTGTAATCTCGCACCTTTGGGAGGTTGAGATGAGTGGATTTCCTGAGCCCGTGGGTTCGGGACCCACCTGGGCAGGCAGACCTCATCTCCACAATAAATCGAAAAATTAGCCGGACGTGGCAGCATGCGCCTGTAGTTCCAGCTACTTGGAAGGTTGAGACAGAAGGATAACCGGAGCCCAGCAGGTCGAGGCTGCAGTGCCCGGGAGTGGCCACTGCACTCCAGTCTGGGCAACAGAGTGAGACTCCAACTAAAAAAAAAAAAAAACATAATGGATATCTATTTAGTTATTACATACTACATACAATTGTTTACTCATGTAAACAATAACTTTAAGTGTCTCCTTTAAAGCTAGTATTCAGGCAGCTTATTCCTTAGAGATCTGATTTCTGGGAAGGAAATCAATTATCTGTCTCTGATGAAGCTTATCTTGGCTTGGTAGAACATTCTTGCTTGAAATTATTTTTCTTTGAGAACATAATAGTGGAGGGTCCAATTCTATCTGTTCTGCTGTGTTTCTGGAAATAAGTTTTCAGCACTTCTGATTTGTCTCCTCTAGTAGGTAGTCAGACATTTTTACCATGCTTCCTTTAGGATTTGTTTATACCTATTTTCTGTAGAAGAATTACTGTGTGTCTAGGAATTGGTCTCCTCAAAAGATGTCTTCAAGGTTTCTCTGAATCTCTTGTCTTGTATCATCATCTCTAAGGTCAGATGAGGGAAGTTTTCTTGAATGACATCATGGAATTTTTGTTCCAGGGTATTTTCTCTTTGTCTTTCTATTCCAGGTATTCTGCTCAGATATAGGTTTGGGTTCTTGCTAAAATCACACTTATCTTGGAGAATTTCTTATTTCATTTTATGCTTTTTCTATATTTTTAATAAATTGAGTTAATTTCATATTTTGTCCTTCCAGCTTTGAGATCTGCTGCTTGGTCAATTCTGCTTCTTATGTTCACCCGTTTGCCATTTATTTATTGACTGGAGTTATTAATTAATTAATTAATTTTTCCTAAATACACTTTCTTTATTGTATCCAACTCTGTTGCAATTTTATTTAGTTTTGGCCCTTGTATTCCTTAATTTGTGTTCATCCAATCTAATGGTCCTGTGATCTCTATACGTGCTTCCTGGTTACTGCCTTTCTGAGAGATGTCATGGATTTTTCAGGTCAGCCTGGACTTTGAGATTGTCAGCTCCATGGATTGGCCAGTTGAACCCCAGAAAGGGTCATTTCAAGGGTTGGCAAGCCTACCACTAGAATTTTTGAATCGAATGAACTTTCAAGCCATTCCTGAGTGTTTTCCAGATATGATGGGCTGGCAAGTCAAGCCCTGAGAGTGTTGCTGATTCAGTAGGCTGTCAAGTCAAGCCATGAGAGTGTTGCAGACCCCAGAATTGTCTCAGTGTCAGAGTTTTGCCTTCTTCCAGAAGCTCTCAAGGTCCTCTTGGCTCCATTGGCTGGGAAACCAGCCTCTGGGATGCACAACTCTTCAGTTCTGACAATCTTAGGCATATGTTCAGGTCTTGATTCTTGTCTCATGCATAGGATGAATGAAGGAAACAGACACCTGGAAAGTAAGAAAACAGAATTTATTGAGAGGACATGAAAGCTCCCACAGAGAGAGGCTATCCAAAAGGGTTGTCAATTTGGAGCTCACCTGGTGCTTATGTCACTCTAAGACTGAGTCAATTGGCTAGTACTAGCTATGAGATTAATGGTCAGCACTAACTGTTCTGATTGGTCAGTACTGAGGACCAGTAGCCGGAAGTAGGGGTCTAATGGTGAGTTGATTAGTTTCTTTTCTATCAAAGCAGTGAGTACTTAAGCTCTAGCTTGAGCGACTCCCAGGAAGCTTGTTTACCAATGCAAGTATCAAGCTGAGAGGCCTGCCTGCTCGAAGTTTGCTAGTTTTTACTTGCTACTTGGTCCTGAAGGCCCTGCCCTGACTGACTACGTAGCATTTCTCTAGCTATCTCCTATCTCACAGATAGCCATTGTTATTGTTCCAGTAGCTATTCTTCCTAGCTGACTAGAAAGTCTACCTGACTACAAAGAGTCTAATAGACTCTCTCCTTGGGTTCTGATTATTGCCTTCAGATTGTAGCTGTTCTCTTAGTTTTCTCTTTAATTCTGTTGCTCAGTGGAAAAACTGTAGAAAAAACTCACTTCTGGTATTTTCTCTACCTTTTGTCTTTCCCTAAACTTGTGTTGTGGGTTGGTTCACAACATGAAGTAGGACTGGGGGTGCGGTATTGTGCTGTCTCTTTAAAATTTGAGAGCTTTCTATAGGATGGGCTTTCAATGTTAAGCACATATTGGCTGATCGCAATATTTTCAATCTAAGGAATGAGTCATCTGGGACACATGCTCCATCTCTGTACAATATGACCTTACAGTGAATATTCTTTCATAGAACTGGAGTCCAAGACATGGTATAAGAGGTAAGAGATAGATAGAAGGAGATAAAAGGAAAGGGGGTAAAAGTAAAAAAGAAAGAAAAATAGAAAAAAGATATAAAATAAACAAACAAGAAAAGAGAAAAAACAAAGAGAAAAAAGATGAAGTAAAAGAGAAAAACAACCAAGAAATAAAGCACTCTAAAGACTTAATTAAACAAACAAATAAAACCCAAAGCCTCCTTCTCAGTCTGTTATGCTGTCTCCATCTATCACCCAGCAGGTGGCTCAGACTGAAGAGTTAATCCTCTGGGATTTTGCATCTGCCATTACTCACAAGAAGTTGTGCTCTGGGGCAATGTTTTCTTAGGTGACTAAGAGCAGCCCTGATGTAACACAAAATTCAGTGCCTGGTCTCAAGGTGCAGATCTCCTGTTCTTCAGAGGCCACTTTTAATACTTCTCTGCCCAGATATTAGAGAGTCCACTCAGTTCCACTGCCAGGAATTTTTGATCCCTTCCTAACAGTTATTAGTCTCTGGATCTTGGGACCTGATGACGAGATTCTTGAACCCTGTCCTGTTGCAGTGTTGGTTCCCTCCACTATGAGCTTATATATATATTTGGGGGGGTTGAGTTGGAGTTTTACTTTGCCACCCAGACTGGTGTGCAGTGACATACTAACGGTTGCCCCAGCATTGAACGGCTGGTTGCTGGCTACCCTGCCTATGCCTTCCAATTAGACAGAACTACAGGTGCACAGTACCACTCCCTGCTAATTGCTGATTTAATGTAGAGATGAGGTCTTTGCAAGTTTCATGGGTTGGACTCGAATGCATGGACTTAGGCAATTCACTCACCTCAGCCACCCAAAGTGCTGGGATGACAGATTGAGCCACTGAGCCCAACCGAGCTTATTATTTACTAGATCATTGCTGTGTTATATTAGGCTTTTTATTTGAAATCAGACATAATGTCTAAACTGGAGTTGAAGCAATATTGAAATTTATAAATAGATGAGAATAGAAAGAAAACAATGTTGAGCAATTTTTAAAAAAATAAGCCACCATTATTTTACAAACACACAGAGTGACAAAGAGTACGCAATTAATAAATAGACTAATATACCATGTGAAGAAATTGTGAATTTTGAGATGAAACAATTAAAGGAAACTAATAACCAAATCTCACGAATATACAGTAAATTCATGTAATAAGATTGCACTTGTACCATAAAATCTATATTTTTTAAAAATAACAGAAATAAGAAAGGAAGGAAAAGAGGAAGGCAGGCAAAGATGAATAATGTGTATTTATAAGTAAACGTATTCTATATGTAATAGGAGAATGTTAGCCTTTTTTTTCACCTTTAAATTTTTTATTTTAAAACTGTGGGATAAATTACAGGGTTAGGTGTACAAATATTCATTGTGCAGGCACCCTTGTTGATGAAATGTGCCCCCTTCCTCAGACAGCTTCTCATTTCTCACTACTGCCTGTTCCACATCTCCACCCCCTGATGCCCTCAGAGTTTCCTGATACTCTCATTCCTTTTGTAAAGGATTGCAAAAATTGTTCAGGGTCAGCTTATGAGTGAGAACTCTGTTTTTTGTTTCTGTGAAAGATTGATCAGTATTATAGACTCTAAGTCCATTCAGATTGCTGCAAAGTTCATGATGTTTTTTCCTTATGGCTGTGTAATACTCCAATGTGTATATATATCACATTTTGTTCCAGTCCTCTTTTGATGGGTACCATGGTTGGTTCTAAGCTCTTGCTATTGTGAACAATGCTTTGATAAACATATTTGTGCAAGTATCTTTTTTATAGTGGGATTTGAGATCTTCCCGTTATATTTCCAGTATGGGGATTGTGGTGTCATATGGAAGGTTAATTTTTAGAACTTGTAGGAATCACCACACTGTTTTCCACAGAGGCTGTACAAGTTTACATTACCATCAGCACTGTAGAAGTGTTCCCTTTTTGCCATGTTCTGTCCAGCATCTGTTATTTTTTGAGTTATTGATGACGAACATTCTGACTGGATTTAGGTGGTATGTTAGTGTTGGGGTTTTTTTTGCATTTCTTTGATAACTAGTGAGGTTGAACATTATTTCATTTATCTGTTGGCTACTCATGTGCCTTCTTTTGTGAACTGTCTATTCATATATTGTGCTTACTAAGTAATGGGGCTGTGTTTTTTTTTTTTCTTTCTTTTCACCACATTTATGTTTCTTGTAGATCTTAGATGTTAGGTATTTGTCAGATGTGGAGTTGGCAAATATTTTTTTCCAGTCAGTGATCTGTCTCCCTGCTTTCTTAATAGTTTCATTGGCTTTGCAGAAGCTTGTCAGTTTGATAAGGTCCCATTTGTCTGTCTTATCTCTTATGGCATGGGCACTTGGGGTTTTAATCAGGAATTGTTTGCCAGTTCCAATTTCTATAAGGATTTCTCTTGCATTTTCTGAGGATCTTACAGTTTGAGGTTTTAAATTTAGGTTTCTGATCCATTTAGAGAAGTTTTTGTGTATGGGGATGGGTAGGGGTCCTATTTCAATCTTCCACAAGGGACCTGCCAGTTATCCTATAAATGTTCAGTGACTAGCTTCTCCTCTCCCCAGCAGTTGGTGGTGGATGTTTTGTCAGAGATGAATTGGCTGAGAAATTGTGATTTTACTTCTGGAATCTCAATCCTATTTCTTTTTCTATATGCCTACTCTTGTACCAAAACCAGGCCATTTTGATTATTGCAACTTTATAATAAAGTTTAAAATCTGGTTGTGTAATACCTCCTGCTCCTTCTGAGGATTGTTTTGGCTATTCATGGTCATTTATGTTTCCATAAGAATTACTGTACTGTAGTTTCTAGCTCTCAGAAGAATGTTGCGGCTAATTTGATGAGTATTGCATTAAATCTGTAGATTGTCTTAGGTAGAATGAACATCTTAACAATGTTGATTCTTCAAATGCATGAACATGTAATATTTTTCCACTTGTTTGTGTCATCTTTGATTTCTTTGAGCAATGTTCTGTAGTTGTCAATTTAAAATTCTTTCACATCTCGGTAAGGTACATGCTAAGTTATTTAATTTTTTGAGGCTACTGTGAATGAAATTGTTCTTTTAATTTAGGTTTCTGTTTGTTTATTATTAGTGTATAGGAATGCGATTGTGTCTAGCATATTTTATACCTGAGACTTTGCCAAATTCTTTTTATTAGTGCAAGGAGTTTTTTGAAAGATTCTCCTGGGGTTTCAAGATACAGAATCATGCCATCCGCAAAGAGGGATAATTTGATTTCCCCTTTTCCTATTTGGATACCCCTGATCGCCTTCTCTTCTCTGACTGCTCTATCTAGAACTTTCAAATTTATGTTGAATAGGAGCAGTAAAAGTGGGCATCCTTATCGTCTTCAAATTTTCAGGGGAAATACTCTCAATGTCCATCTGTTTAGCAGTATTCTGGCTGTGGGTTTCTCATAGATGGCTCTTGCAATTTTAAGGTGTGTCCCATCTATGCCTAGATGTTCGAGGGGTTTTATCAAGAGAGAAAGTTTGAATTAATAAAAAGTTTTCTGTATCTAATCATATAGTAATTTGGTTTTTGTTTTTATGTCTGTTGCTGTATTTAATTATGATTATGGTCTTACAAATGTGGAACCAGGCTTGCATTCCAGGAATTAAGCCTACTTGGTGGTGCTGGATGATTTTTGCTCAGTGTTGTTGAATCCAATTTGCTAGGCTCTTGTTGAGAATTTTAGCATATATGTTGATCAAGGATATTGTACTGTAGTTCTCTTTTTTTGTTTGCTCTTACCTGAGTTGTGTATCAATGTGCTGTTAGCTTCATAAAATGATTTTGAGGGTTCCATCTTTCTCAATCCCCTGTAATCCTTTCAATAGGATTGGTATCAGTTCCTCCTGCATGTTCATGGAATTCTGCTGGAAAGCCATGTGATCCATGGCTTTTTTTTTTTGAGTTGGAGTCTCACTCTGTCACCCAGACTGCAGTGCAGTGGCTGCTCCCCGCCACCGCAGCCTCGACCTGTTGTGCTCCAGCGATCCTTCTGCCTCAGCCTTCCAAGTAGCCAGAATTGCAGGCATATGCTACCACTCCCGGCAGATTTTTTGATTTATTGTAGAGATGAGGTCTTGTTGCCCAGGCGGGTCTTGAAACTGCGGGCTCAGGCAATCCACTCACCTCAGCCTCCCAAAGGTGCAGGATTACAGGCTGAGTCACCGAGCCCAGCGGCTTTTTCTTTTTTGTAGGTAACATTCTTATGACACAGTCAATTTCCTGTATTGTTTTTGGTCTATTTATGGTCTCTCTTTCTGCTTGTTTCCACCGGGAGTGGTTATGTGAGTTTAGAAGGGCCTCCATTTCCTTTAGGTTTTCAATTTTAATTTCTTACAGGTTTACATAGTACTCTCTGATAATGTCTTGTATTTATTAGGGAAAGTTGTCACTTCATGTTTTGTGCTTCTAATTGTGTTTGGGGCTTTTCTGTCTTTTTTTTTTTTTGAGTTGGAATCTCACTTTGTCACCCAGACTGGAGTGCAGTGGTAGCTCCTGGCCACCGCATCCTCTACCTGATGGGCTCCGGCGATCCTTCTGCCTTAGCCTTCCAAATAGCTGGAACTACAGGTGCCTGCTATAACGCCCAGCTAATTTTTTATTTATTGTAGAGATGAGGTCTCGCCAAGTTGCCCAGGTGGGTCTAGAACCTATCTTTTTCTTGATCAGTCTAGGTAGGGGAATATCAATCTTGTTTATTCTTCCTAAGAACCGGTCTTTTGTTTCTTTTTTATTCTCCTATATCCCAAATTTGGGTTTTTATTTTTTTTTCTGGATTCTTCTGCCAAAGTTTGGGTTTTGCTGGTCTTGCTTGTCCAGATTGTTAGATGACTTGCTACCCTGTTAACTTGTGATTGTTCCATTTCTTTCACGTGTGTTTGCAGCAATATGATTTCCCCTCTTACAACTGCTTTCATGTCATCCCAGATATTTTGATAAGATTTTTCTTCATTTTAATTTGTTTCCAGGTATCTTTTAATCTATGTTTTGATTCCCATGTTGACCCTAGAGTTGCTTGGCTTCATGCTCTTTAGTGCGCATGTCTTTGTGGGTTTTGGATGAACTGTGCTGGTGTTGATATTTACTTTTATATACCACTGTAGTCTGAGAAAGTGCGTGGCCAAATTTCAATCTTATATAATTTGGCTATGCTCAATTGATGGCCAAGGAAGTAGTGAGTCTCAGAGTATGATGTATTTGCTGATGAGTAGAATTTATGTTCTGTTGTTGTTGGTTGGATTATTTTGTAAGTATCAATTATGTCCATCTGGTCAAGAGTCATACTGAGGTTCTGGATCTCTTTGCTGATTTTTTTTAATCTTCTTTTCTTCTCTTTTAATTTTTGTTTTAAAACTGTGGGGTACAATTCAGGGTTATGACTACAAATATTCATTGTGAAGGTACCCATGTTGGTGAGGTGTGTCCTCCCTTTCTGAGGCACATACGACTCTTGTCGATTCCACCTCCCCACCCACATTTCTACACCCTGCAGTTTCCAGCGACTGTCAATTCTTTTTTATTGTATTGCAATAGATGTTCAAGGTGCACTTATGAGGGAGAACATGTGATACTGAGCTCTTTGTTTCTGTGAGCGATCACTTAGCATTATAAACTCTAATTTCATCCAGGTTGCTGCGAAGTTCATAATTTTTTCCTGCTTTAAGGTTGCATAATATTTCATTGTGTGTAAGTACCACATTTTAAAAAATCCAGTTCTCTTTTGATAAACAGCACAGTTGGTTTCATGTTCTTGCTATTGTGAACAATGCTGTGAGACAATTTGTGTGCAGGTATATTTTTTATAGATTGATTTGAGCTCTTCTGGGTATATTGCCAGTAAGGGGGTTTTGAGGTCCTATGGAAGGTCGATTTTTAGAACTTGGGAATCGCCACATTTATACAGTGGTTATATTATTTTACACTCACACCAAAATTGTAGAAGTGTTTCCTGTTTGCCACTTCCTTTCTATCATCTGTTACTTTTTCAGTTACTGATGATGGCCAATTCTGATCAGAGTTACTTGGTATCTCAGAGTAGTTTTAATTTGAATTTCCTTGATGACTATTGAGGCTGAACATTTTTTCATGAATCTGTTGACTGTTCCTGTCTTCTATTTAAAAGTGTCTATGCATATCTTTTTGCCCATGCTGTGATGGGGTTCTTTGTTTTTTTCTTTTCCACGTATTTGAGTTTCTTATAGATAGTTGATGTTAGGCCTTTGTCAGACATGGACTTGGCAAATATCTTTCCCAGTATGTGGGCTGTCTCCCTGCTGTATTGATGGTTTCATTGACTTTTCAGAAGTGTGTCAGTTTAATGAGGTCCCAATTGTCTATCTTATCTCTTATGGCCTGGGCACTTTGGGTTTTGATCTGGAATTGGTTGCCAGTCCAACTTCTATAAGAGTGCCTCCTGGTCTGTGAGACCCTCTGAAAAAGAGAACACATAAAGACTCTAGTTCTCTCCTGGGGGCTGTAGCTCCCATCATTGGTAGCCTGCTCTTCACACAGAGCACAGGCACAGCCACCGCTGAAACACCTCAGTGGTCTGGGCTATCACTGCAGCAGCAGATGTGGCCAAAATGGCTATCGCCCTGTCCATGCCTGAGGCTACCCATGTCTTCAGACCCGTGAAGCCCCTGCAAGCACAATCTACTGAGATAACCACCACTGCTGCCACTGAAAAACTCTGGCCTTCACCCAAAACAAGTCTTGTGGAATTCCTTACATGTACCGTGAGGAGGCTGCATCCATCACTGCTACCATTGTCTTCTGAATCCCATTCTGGGCAGCCTCTGAGTTCCACCAGCCACTGTGAATAAAGAGCAACTAGAGCAGTGAGATACCACCACCTGATGGGGATCCAAAGTAGCAACATCAAAATGGGAAAGACAGAAGCCCTAAGCTTTTCATCTTGATCAATAGACAGGCCAGATCTGAGTGATAGACTGGGCAGGGAACCCAGATCTGAACCAACCTCCACAGCAGGTCAGGGACAGCCAATCCTAACTGTGAACAAATCTACCAGCCTGCAAAGACAGCTAGAAATCAAAGCTGAATGGACATTGTACTGAAAGGAAAAGTCTCAGAGTGTGCTCGTTTGGTTTTGTTAGTTTACTGCTTTATTCTATTATTTTGTTTTCTTATTTTTTAAATTAATTCCCTGCAAACTCCATATTTGTATAGAGGAATAGCACACTAATAAGGAGGTCACTTAGCTTGTGTGTTAGCACCATTGTATGTTTTAGTTTTTTCTTATGGTTACTTGTTAGTTTGTAGTCATTGTTATTGCTTTTTCCTTTTTACTCGTTTCAGTCTTTGTGTCTCTTTTCCTTTGTTAGTTGGTACGCTGTCTGTTTTCTCTCTTACCCCCCTCTTTCTCCAAAAACCTCTTCCCCCCACTGCCTGCTCCATTCTCTTCCCTCGGTAAATCTTATTTTGCTGTCAGTGAGTAAACCTACAACCCCACTGCAGGGACAGATTCCAAGGCAGTGAGAAGTGGGTTTCAGATTATACACACACCTGTTGGCGGACACCGGGATTTGCAGATAGATTTTGAATCACAGCTCCCCGATTAATTAAATCTCAAAACTGCAAAAGGGAGCACCCCCAACCTACAGTCCAACTCCAGAATTGAACAAAGCAAGAGGATATACAAGAGATTGAACAAATGGAAGTAAAAGCAACACCTCCACTCCTGAATAACAGAATTAAAGAAGATAGGGAAGTGGAAGGAAGGGAAAAGTAGGGAGGAAAGATCTGCAAAATGAAGAAAAAACAAAGGAAGAATATAGTTCTCACACAGACTCCTCGGAGATCAGTCATTGAGAAAACAGACTTCAGAACACAAACAAAGAAGAGCCCGCAGAATGACTGGTCACATGCAACAAACACAGACATCAAAACATTAATAGAGAGAATAAAATAATTGAGGAGAGACAAGAGGAAAATAGTAAGGAGCTGATGAAAGAAATAACAGCAGTAAAGAATACTGTGAAGGAAATAAATAACAAACTAATTCGCATGAAAAGTAGTATTAGCCACGCAGAAGAAAGAATCTCAGAACTTGAAGACCAAAATGCAGAACTAACCCAAACTGTTAAAATCATAGAAAAGAAGTTTAAAAAGACAGATCAAAACCTTCAAGAGATGAACGATTATTTCTTGAGACCGAATCTAAGAGTAATTGGCCTTCTTGAGGGAGAGAGAGAAACAGAGACCACATTGGAACAAACATTTCATGAAATAATTCAACAAAACTTCCCTCATCTCACCAGTGATGCAAAAATTCAGAAACAAGAGATTCAGAGAACCCCTGCAAGACAACAAATGAGAAGGTCAACTCCTAGACATAATAATTCTCCTAAACAAAGTAGGTGTGAAAGAAAAAATCTTAAAGGCAGCAATAGAAAAAAGGCAGACTATCTACCAGGGGAGACCAATTAGAATAGCTACAGATTTATCTACAGAAACCCTCCAGGCTAAGAGAGCTAGGAGACCTATCATCAGAGTTCAAAAAGATTAACAATTTCAACCAAAAGTAACATACCCAGCCAAGCTAGGGTTCATCAGTGAGAGAGAATTGAAATATTTCCCAGATATTAAATCTCTAAGATTTTACACAGCCACCAGACCACCTCTACAAGAAACACTTAAGAAAGTATTGAAAACAGAAAAGAAAAAAAGAAGAGCAACGTTCTTCACAAGAGTACAGGAAAATGTTTTTGTTTTTTTTTTTAGTTGGAGTCTCACTCTGCCACCCAGACTGAAGTGCAGTGCCCACTCCCGGCCACTGCAGCCTCAAGCTGCTGGACTCTGGTAATCCTTCCACCTCAGCCTTCCAAGTAGCCAGAATTACAGGCATGCACTACCATGCCTGGATGATTTTTTTATTTATTGTACAGATGAGGTCTCGCTGCCCAGGTGGGTCTCAAACCCACAGGCTCAGGCCATCCACTCACCTCAGCCTCCCAAAGGCATGGGATTACAGGCCAAGCCACCGAGCCCAACTCAGGAAAATGTTTTCAAACACACTTGAACCAACCCACAAACCAAAAGAAAGACAACAAACAAACAGGAACAACAACAATTCTGTAAGAACCTTATGATAGGGATCAACTGACACATTTCAATAATTAGCCTGAATGGAAATGGACTGAATGCACCACTGAAAAGACATAAAATAGCAAAATAGATAAAATATCACCAGGCAACAATATATTGCCTTCAAGAGACTCACCTCACTAGAAAGGACATTCACAGACTTAAAATAAGAGGATGGAAAACACATTTGCTGGCCAACAGAACACAAAAGAAAAGAGAAGTCATGATCTTAATCTCAGAAAAAATGCCCTTTAAGCTCTCAAAAATTTAAAAAGATACAGAAGGCCACTACATGATGATAAACGGTTCACTACATCAACAAAACATATCCATCTTAAACATATATGCTCCCAACAAAGAAGCACCAACTTTCATAAAGCAGCTTCTAGGTAAACTCAGAAAAGTTATTGACTCTAGCACTATCATAGCTGGGGACTTTAATACCCCACTCACAACCCTAGACAGATCATCAGGACAAAAAATCAGCAATGAGATACAGAATCTCAATGTGACTATTGATCAAATAGACTTAATTTGTACCCACAGAACACTCCACCCAACAACAGCAGAATATACATTCTACTCATCACCGCATGGAACATACACTAAGATCGACCATATACTTGATCATAAATCAAGCATAAACAAATTTAAAAGGACCAAAATTTTGCCATGCACCTTCTCGGACCACAGTGGAATAAAAATAAACATCAATACCAACAAGATTCCCCCAAAACCCACAAAGACATGGACACTAAACAACATGATGCTAAACAACTCCTGGGTCAATGATGAAATCTAAGCAGAGATGAAAAGACACCTGTAAACAAATGACAATGAAGAAACATCTTACCAAAATCTCTGGAATGACATGAAAGCTGTACTAAGAGAGAAATTCATATCTCTACAAATGCACATTTAAAAAAAAGGAAAGATCACAAATTAAAAGCCTAACAAGTAACCTAAGGAAGCTGGAAAAAGAAGATGACCAAATTGGTAACTTCAGCAGAAGAATCCAGATCACCAAAATAAAGGCCCAAATCTGGTACATAGAAGACAGAAAGATAATATCAAAACCTGGTTATTTGAAAGGATAAACAAGATTGACGGTCCCCTAGCCAATCAACAAGATCAATGGTCCCCTAGCCAATCAAGGAAAAGAGAGAAAAAGCACAAATAAACACAATCAGAAACACAAAATATGAAGTCGCATCTGACTCTGAAGAAATAAAAACGATCATTAAAGACTAACATTTACACTTGTTTGGAAAACAACTGGAAAACCTTAAGGAAATGGCGGATTTTCTGACAACACAAAATCTGCCTAGGTTGAAACAAGAAGAAATAGAGACCCTAAATAGACCAATAACAATCAAGAAAATTGACTATTTAATAAGAAAACTACCCACAAAACAAGCCCTGAATCAGATGGCTTTACAGCAGAATTGTACAAGTCATTTAAAGGGGAGCTGATACCAATCCTTCTGAAAGTATTGCAGGTAATTGAGAATGATGGAACTCTCCCCAAATCATTTTATGAAACTAACATCAAATTGATACCCAAGCCAGGCAAAGAGCCAACAAAGAAAGAGAACTACAGACCAATATCTTTCATGGACATAGATGCTAAAATTCGCAACAAGATCCTAGCAAACTCAATTCAGCAACACATTTCAAAAATCATCCATCATGACCAAGTAGGCTTCATCCCTGTGACACAAGGCTGGTTCAACATTCGTAAATGTAATTAAAGCCATCAACAGATGTCAAAACAAAACCACATAGTTATATTATTAGATGCAGAAAAAGCTTTTGGTAAAATACAGCATCCCTTTTGATGAAAACCCACGAACATCTAAGCATATATGGAACATACCTCAAAATCATAAAAGTCATCTACAATAAACCCACAGCCAGCATACTCCTAAACAGACAAAAATTGGAACCATATCCCCTGTAAACTGGAAAAAGACAAGGATGCCACTCTCAACCCTCCTGTTCAATATACCATTGGAAATCCTGGCTATAGAATCCAAAAAGAGAAGACAATCAGGGGTATCCAAATAGGAAAAGAGGAAGTCAAGTTTTCTCTGTTTGCAGACGACATGATTGTGTACCTTGAAAACCGAAGAGAATCTTTCAAAAACCTTCTTTTCTGATAAAGGACTTTGCAAAGTCTCAGGTTACAAAACAAATGTGTAAAATGCAATCACATTCCTTTATACCAATAATAAACATACAAAAACCCAAATGAAAAGCACAATCCCATTCACAATAACCACTAAAAAATGAAATACATTGGCATCTCCCTAACCAGAGAGGTGAAAGATATTTACAATGAGAACTACAAAGCACTGCTCAAAGAAATCAAAGATGACACAAACAAGTGGAAAAACATCCCATGCTCATGGATTGGAAGAATCAACATTGTGAAGATGTCTATCCCACCTAAGGCAATCTACAGATTTAATGCAGTGATCATCAAATTACCAGCAACATTCTTCTCAGATCTAGAAAAAACAATACAGGAACTCCTATGGAAACACAAATGACAAAAAATAGCCAGAATAATCCTCAGCAAAAAAAAAAAAAAAAAGCCGGAGGTATCACACTACCAGACTTTAGACTTAACTATAAAGCTACAGTAATCAAAACAGCTTGGGACTGGTACAAAAGCAAAACCTCAATATCTCTACCAACTCATCTTTGACAAAGCCTCCACCACCCACCACTGAGGAGAGGACAATCTATTCAGTAAATAGTGCTGGGAAAACTGTCTGGTCACATGCAGAAGATTCAAACAAGACCCCTGTCTATCCCTATACACAAAAATTTACTCTAAATAAATCACAGACCTATATCTAAGACCTCAAACATAAGAACTTTTGAAAATGCAGGACACACCGTTATGGAAGTTGGAACTGGCACCCAATTCCTGAGTAAAAACCAAAATGCATGGGCCATAAGAGATAAGATAGACAAGTGGGACCTCATCAAACTGAAAAGCTTTTGCAAAGACAAGGAAACCATTAAGAGGGCAGGGACACAGGCCACAGACTGGGAAAAAAATATTTGCTAACTCCATGTCTGACAAAGGCCTAACATCTTGGATCTAAAAAGAACTCAAACGTACTGAAAAGAAACAAACAAACAAACAAACAACACCATTACAAATTGGGCATAAGACAGGAACAGACACTTCTCAAAAAAAGACATTCAAGCGACCAACAGATACAGGAAGAAATGTTCAACCTCATTAGTCAAAAAGGAAATGCAAATTAAAACTACACTGAGATCCCACCTAATTCCAGTCAGAATGGCCATTATCAATAACTCAAAAAATAGCAGATGCTGGAGAGGAAGTGGTGAAAGGGAACACTTTTACATTGTTGGGGGGAGTGTAAACTAGTGCAGCCTTTGTGGAAATCAGTGTGTGGCAATTCCTAAAAGCTCTAAAAATCGACCTTCCATATGACCCCACAATCCCCCTGCTGGGAACATACCCTGAAGAACACAAATCCCTCTGTAAAAAAGATACCTGCCCACGTATGTTTATTGCAGAATTGTTCACTACAGCGTGATCATGCAAACAATCATGCCATATCAAAAGAGGACTGGATTTTAAAATATGGTCCATATACATAATGGAATATTATGAAGCCATATAAAGAACAGAATCATGAATTTCACAGCAACCTGGATGGAATTAGAGTTTATAATACTGAGTGATCTCTCATCGAAACAAATATCTGAATATCACATGCTCTCACTCATAAGTGGACCTTTCACAACTATTGAAATACTGTAAGAAAAGGATTGACAGGGGCGGAAAACTATGAGGGGGAAAGGGAGGGGAAGAGAGGTGGGATTAATGGTAGTCAATAACTGTTTGGTGGAGAGGGAGGCACACCTCATCAAGAAGGGTACCTGCACAATGCATGTTTGTATACCTAATCCTTAACTGTACCCCACAATTTTAAAACAAAAAAACATGTATTTAAAAAAGAGTGTCTCCTGCATTTTGTAAGGTTTGAGCCTTTACATTTAGGTCTGTGATACATTTAGAAATAATTTTTTTGTATGGGGATATGTAGGGATCCTGTTTCAATCTTCTACATGTGGTCTGCCTGTTTTCCCAGAGCTATTTGCTCGATAGGTTCACCTCACCCCAGTAGTGGGTGGTGGAGGTTTTGTTCAAGATAAGTTGGTTGAGAAATTGAGGTTTTGCTCCTGGAATCTCAATTCTATTCCATGAGTCTATATGTCTGTTATTGTAAAAACACCAGGCTGTTTTGATTATTGTAACTTTATAATAAAGATTAAAGCCTGGGAGTGTGATACCACCTGCTTCTTCTTTATTTTTTTGCTGAGAATTGTTTTGGCTATTCATGGTGGTTTATATTTCCATATGAATTCCAGGATTGTTTCTAGTAATATTTTGGACTTCCAAAACTATGTTGAACAGGAGAGGCGAGAGAGGGAAACCTTGTCTTGTTACCATTTTTAGCGAAATGGTTTCAATTTTTGTCTTTTTAGGATTATACTGCCTGGGGGTTTCTCGTAGATGGCTCTTACACTTTTGAGGTATGTTCCACATATGCCTACATGTTTGAGGGATTTTCGCAAGAAAGGGTACTGGATTTTTGCAAAATCTTTTTCTGCATCTAATGATATTATCATGTGGTTTTTGTTTTTTTGTCTGTTGATGTATTTAATTACGTTTTTGGTCTTATGAATGTTGACCCAGTCTTGCTTCCTGGGGATGGGGGCTAATTTGTCATAATGGATGAGATTTTAGATGTGTTGTTGAATCCTCTTTTCTAGCATCTTGTTGAGAATTTTAGCATGTATGTTTATCAAAGATATGGGCCTGCAGTTCGCTTTCTTTGTTGGGTCTTTACCTTGCTTGGTTATCAATGTAATGATACCTCCATGAAATAATTTGGGATGAATTCTATCTGTCTCTATCTTTGGGTATACTTTTAATAGTATTGGTATTATTTCCTCCTTTTATGATTTATAGAATTCTGCTGGAAAGACATCTGAACTAGGGATTTTTTTGTAAGTAGTTTTAATGGCATAGTCAATGTCCTTGATTGTTATTGGACTATTTAGAATTTCAATTTCTTCTTGTTTCAACCTAATAAGTTGTGTAATACCAGAAATTCCTCCATTACCTTCAAGTTTTCAAGTTTGTATCCATGCAATTGTACATTATAGTCTCTGATAGTCTTTTGTATTTCTTTAGTGTTTTTTTCACGGATAAAGGACTTTGGCAAAGTCTCAGGACATTGTATTACTTCAGTTGTGACTTCATCTTTTGTGTTTCTGATTAAATTTATCTGGGATTTTTCTCTGTTTTTCTTGGTCAGTCTGGCTAGGGGATCATCTATCGTGTTTATTCTTTCAAAGAACGAACTTTGTGTTTCATTTATATTTTGCAATATATTTTTTTCCTTTTATGTCCTGGATTTAGGCACTTATTTTGGTAATCTGGATTCTTCTGCTGAAGTTAGGGTTTTGGTGGTCTTGCTTTTCCAGCTTCCTTGGGTGACTTGATAGACTGTTAACTTGTGATCTTTCCATATACTTCATGTGTGTTTGTTAAGATATGAATTCTCTTCTTGCTACTGCTTTCGTGGCTTCCCAGAGGTTTTGATAAGAAGTTTATTTATTTTCATTTGTATCCTGGTGTCTTTAAAACTCTGTTCTGATTTCACTGCTCACCCAGGAGTTCCTTAGCATCATACTGTTTAGTGTCCATGTCTTAGTGTGTTTTGTGGGAACTTTGTTGGTGTTTGTATTTATTTTTATTCCACTGTGATCCCAGAAGGTGCATGGTCAAATTTCAATCTTATGAAATTTGCTGATGTTTGATTTATGGCCAAAAGTCTTTTCAATCTTGGAGTACATTTCAAGTGTTGATGAATAGAAAGTATATTCTGTGTTTGTTGGGTGGAGTGTTCTGTAGGTATCAATTAAGTCCATTTGTTCAATAGTCATTGAGGTTCCATATCTCCTGGCTGACTTTTTGTCTTCATGATCTGTTTAGGCTTGTGAGTGAAGTATTAGAGTTCACAGCTATGATTGTGTAAGAGTCAATCTCTTTTTTAAGCTAACCTAAAAGCTACTTTATGAAAGTTGTTACCTGTATGTTGGGTGCAAAGAAGTTTAGGATGGATATTTCTTATTGATGGTTTGAATCTTTTGTCATTATATAATGACCTTCAGAATATTCTTTAAGTTTTTGATAGCCTAAAAGGTATTTTTTCTGATATTAAGACCACAACTCCTGCTTTCTTTTGTGTTCCACTCACCTGAAATTTTGCTTCCTATCTTCTTACTTTGAGTCAATGCATGTACTCTCTGGTGAGATGTGTCTCTTGGAGAAAATATATTGTGGTCATAAAATATTATTCTTGTTGCCATTCTATGTGTTTTCATTGGTGCATTTATTCCATTTACATTCTAGCTAATTACTGAAATGTGAGAGCTTATTCCTGTAATGAGGTTCTTATATAGTTGTTGCTCCTGTTTTTCAATTGTTTTTCTTTTGATTTTGGGGTTGATTTATGTGTGTTTTCATTATTTTTCCTGCACTCCTGTGACAAACATTGTGGTTCTTTTTTCCCTTTTTTCTGTGTTTAATACTTTCTGAAGTATTTCTTGTAGAGCTACTCTAGAGCCAGTGTGAGATCTTAAGGATTGAATGTCTGGGAAACATTGCAATTCTATCTAGCTACCAATGAAGCATAGTTGGGTATGGTAATTTTGGTTGAAATATTTTATCTTTGATATTTTTGAATATTAGACTCTTACTGCTAGAAGCCTAAAGTTTTTTGTAGATAAATCTACAGCTACTCTAATTGGTGTTCCCTGGAGTGTAATCTGACATTTTTCTCTTGCTGCATTTAGGATTTTTCTTTTAACCCTACTTTGTTTAGGAGAGTTACTATGTGTCTAGAATTTGGTCTTCTCATTTGTTGTCTCAAAGGGGTTCTGTGAATTTCTTGCATTTGAATCGTTGCGTCATTGGTGAGATGAGGAAAATTTTCTTGAATAACTTTATTAATTTTTATTCCAGGGTGGGTTCTGTCTCTTTTTCTACCTTGGGAAATCCAATTACTCTTAGATTCAGCCTCTTGAAGTAATTCCTCATCACTTGAAGTTTTTGCTGTATCTTTTTAAGTGTCTTTTCTATGTTTTTGACATTTTGGGTTAGTTCTTTATTTTGGTTCTCAAGCTCTGAGATTTTTTCTTCTGCTTGGCTAATTATGCTTTCCATGTTTATCATTTTGTTATTTATTTCATTCACAATATTCTTTGTTGCTGATATCTTAGATATCATTTTCTTTATTGGTTCCTCTTGTTTCTCCTCAATTCTATTTATTCTCTCTATTAAAGACTTGAGATCTGTGTTTGTAGTTCATGACCAGTCATTCTGGGGGTCCTCATTGTTTGTTTTGAAAGCCTGTTTTCTCAGTGTTTGATCTCCCATGGGTCTGTGTGAGACCCATATTCTTCTTTTGTTTTTTCTTTTTCTTTTTTTTTGAGTTGGAGTCTCACTCTGTCACCCAGACTGGAGTGCAGTGGCAGCTCCCGGCCACCGCAGCCTCAACCTGCTGGGCTCCAGTTATCCTTCCACCTCAGCCTTGTGAGTAGCTGGAATTACAGGAATGCGCTACCGCACCCAGCTAATTTTTTGATTTATTGTAGAGATGACGTCTCGCTGCCCAGGCGGGTCTCAAACCCATGGGCTCAGGAAATCCACTCACCTCAGCCTCACAAAGGTGCGTAATTACAGGCTGAGCCACTGAGCCTGGCTGTGTTTTTTCTTTATTTGTGTAGATAACCGCCACCTTTCCTCCCCTCTTCCTTAATTCTGTTGTTCTGGTAGACAGGGTTTCTTTCACTTCTGTTTGTTCAGTCTCCTATTCTTTCTTATGTGAATCTTCTGGCTTTGTTCAATTCTGAAACTGGACTGTTTTCTCAGGGCTGTACATTTTGCAGTTTTGAGGTTTAATTAAGGAGGTTTCAGTGATTCGAAATGTATCTACAAATCTCAGTATTCACCAACAGGTTTATGGGCACCCTGGAACCCACTTCCCAATTCCTTGCAATCTGTCCACGCAATGGAGGTACTCACTTGCACTCTGGAAGAAAAATGAGGTATAAAAAAGTAAAATAATGAAAAGGAAAAGAGGAATGGCAAGAGGCCGATGGAGAGAAAGATGAGTAAGAGTGAAAAGAGAAAGACGTACCAATTAACAAATGAAAAGAGAAACAAAGACCGAAACGAGTATGAAAAACTAACACAGATAATCATACAAAAACACAGTCCTACAAAAACCTGCCTATTGTACTCTTCCCACACACAAAAAAAGAAAGTCTAAATAATAGGAAGAAAATAGTAAAATAACAGAAACAAGCAAGTACGAAAAACTTACCAAAACAGAAACATAGAGAAAAAAGCTAAAACAAAAAGCAAACAAAAATGAGAAAAACAAACAGACAAAAAATAAAAAAAGTAAAAACAAGGAATCAAACTAGCTCTGAGGTTGCTCCTATAAGTCCAAAGCCCTTTCATCTCTGATCTCTAGCCCTTCTCCTCTGCTCTATGCCCAGGAAGGTAGGGTTGCTCACAGCTTGAGTCAGATGCTCCAGGCCTACTTTGGAAGGAGGATGGATCAGATGTGGCCTCAACCAGCTTGTTGTCTGTCACTTCTGCCAGTCAGACATAATTTTCTGTGTCTGATCCAGCATAGGGGAAGGGTTTCTGTATCTCCCAATTTGATGAGATTACCTTAAGTCCCATGTTGGAGGGTGGGTTGAACTGGGTGGAGCTGGGTGGGACAATGCAGAGCTCTGCCTTTTCCTGGGACAAAGAAAACCACGGTGGTCAACATATCCTCAGCAAGCATGGGGCTCCTCTCCAGCTCTTCCCGATCCTCTCTCCACTGATAGGATCCAGGGGTCCAGTTGATCAACTACAAGATATCATAGTGTGGGCCAGGCACCAGGCTATGAAAATCAGGTGCATTATGCTGGCTTTTCTCAGGAACAGGTGACCCTGTTTGCTGCGTTGCAATCTCAGGGTGGTGGGGGCTTGCAGTGACGCTCAGAAGGGGGGTTTGGGTGAATGAACCCAAGTCTTCCCTTTTCCACCAGTGCATACCTACTCATGGAGAGAGTTTTTATGGACACTTGCATTTGTGAAGACTCAGTCTGACCTGTCCAGTCACCATCTTAAGACTGCCCTCAAAAAGCAGCATGTTTCACACTTGTTAGCCTTTTGATGCTAATTTTATAATATAAACCATGGACTACCTTGCATATCACAAGGTTTTAGCTCCCTCAGAGAATTCACATACCCACAAGAAGCCTATGTTTCTGTTTGTAGGTTCTCTGTCTCATAAAACCTTTAACACTTAGTTGCTATTCTTTGCATGTTCTCACTCATATGGCACAAGAAACTTGTCCTCAGTTGGTAAATCAGGTGGTATACATCTAAATTGTGAAAGGTTTTTGACATTCTGAGCACACTTTTCTCTATGTGTTTGTCTTGTGCAGTAATACATGGAAGTGTCTGAGACCTTCAAGATGCTCCACTACATGTTGTCAGTTTTCTTAGAACTGTCTGTAGAGATAGTGATGTGGTCTTGGAAGGACGGTCTGTAGTGGGTATCTGAGTCGTTAGAATCTATGATCCTCATCCACTTCAGATGTTTCCCAGGCATCTGGCACACCTACGTATACAGTAGCCAGTAAAGCTATATCCAGAAATTTTAGAGGAGATACTCAGAAACTCTCCAGACATGTTCAACTCTGTCCAAGACTACACCAGCTGTATCCGGGCATAGACACCTGTGCAGGAGACATTGTACTCGAACCAGGGCTTCCTCATGCCCAGCAACACTGTGTTGCAATCTCTAAGTGAGACTACCGGGGAGAACAGTCAGGAGGAGGTTGATGTGAGTGACACACTCCAATCTGGAGGAGGACAGAAAGGTAGTCATTGAGATCCCTGGGTATGCAGTGAGGTTGATTCAGTGTGAGGGCAACTCTGAGCTTAAATGGGAAGTTCCACTATTGATTTTGCACAAGTACCGCCCTGCCATGCATCAGAGACACGTCGGGATACATCAGTGATAATCCCAGAAGCAGGTGACTCGCTGACCTATGCCTTTTGGAAGGGAATATTAAGGTCACAGTAATGTCACAACCTGCCATTCCCATGACCCCACATGATGGTTTGTGTTCCTGTAGGACCACATCGAGAGATGGACTCAACCCCCTCCTCTGGTGACCATGAGAAATCCATCAGAATCTACATGGAATTCATTGTGTTTAAAGAGAACTTACAAACTCTGTTGGACAGATCTTGAAAAGGCCAGAATTAGAGAATTCTTATACATATATATCTGATAATAAGGACTGTCACACACTTTTTTTCACTGTTGACAATTTCCCATCAATGTGGATATGATCGATTATCCAGCTGTGGTCAGGACAGTTTACCCTAGTTATTCAACAATCTTCATCTTTATTAATTTGCTAAATCTAATCTCTGAATGTTCAAAATTTTAAAAATATTCTTTTTAATTTTCTTGGTGTAACATGATCTGTTCGTCTCTTCATTTTTTTAAATGATAATTTTGCATTTTGAGGTTTTAATTCCTCCAGAGGAAGATTAATATCATTATGTGTTTAGGTATCCATAATGCTAGAGTACCTGAAGGGATTACCATTTCTCTACTCAATCCTAGTCGTGTATTTTAGGACCTTTGTGTCTACTCCTTTGCTGCCTTCCATGAAATCATTTCTTTATTGCCATTTAAACATGTCTGCTTCAAGGAATGAGTCCCAGATCTATTCCCTTTACCACAGTATATTTCATGACCCAGGTAAGGAGCATGTTAGACAATGACCATCATTATCATCATAAAGCTAAATACAGCAGGACTTGGGTGTAAAGCACCAGCCTCTTCGTTTGGAAAACCAGCTTTCCATTTCAAAGACAGGACTGAAAACCTCTTTCCCAGGGTAAATTTATTTTATAAATTCCAGGAATCCTATCCATCAGAAAACATGCTGGGTGTTAGGATCAGCTGTGTCATGTGCAATATTTCTCTTTGAGCCATGAGTCCAACATCTACCCAAACTTGATCCACCTTTATGCAGCTCAAAGTGTCAAGCAGATGCTGCTGCATTAGTCATTCTCACAATCCAGTGGCAAATGTCTATTGTCTGAAATACCAATTAATTACAATAATTACATCACAAAATGTCGCAAGTTTTTCACACTACTCTCTTTGTTCTAACAAACTGTAGGATTCCATTCCCCAGGATAATTTTGGGCTGCCTTCTGTGTGACTGCTGTGTTTTATATGTGTTCCAGGACAACTCTCCCCTTTGTTAGTGGACAAGAGTCTACCACGTCATATCAGGGGGCATAGTGCAGGGTTGACTGCAACACATTTTTTTCATTTTAGTGATAAAGATATTAATTGCTTCACATAATTTTTATTGTTTTATTTTCAGGGAATAAACTATTTGGGAGTTGGTTATGCAATTTATTTATTCCATAGATGAGTTTTACCTCTTGCTACTTTTTGGAGCACATATTCTGTCCCATGTCATGAGATTCTGTAGCAAGACAGGCAACTTCATGCTCTATCTGTTCATTATACACAATGCTTCACTCACGGTTCAGTGAGTCAGGGATTTTCTAGCAAATTCCACTGATTATGTAACTGTTTCAAGATGAACTTCATTTTCTGTGATGAATAGAAATACAAGACTTCAAGCAAACTGTATTACTCATGGCTACAGCAGATTACAGCAAAAGCATATACATATAAATAAGCAAAGACACCAAGGTGAAGTCCCTGATAAATCAGGCACACGATCTCTGATGTTGTCATCCAGTGGAGTCTCACATACACATTGAGTTCCCTTAGCAGTGATGTATAATGGTATTATGACATTCTTCCAGAGGAAGGTTAATAGAGAATATGTGCTTAGGTATCTAAAATCTTAGAGGACTTGAAATGATCACTGTTGTTCCAATCAACTTCTTGTACATGTCTGTTTTAGGGCATCTGTGTCTACCCCTTTACTTCCTTCTTTAATACCCGTTCTTAACACCCACTTACACATGTCAATGTCACTGAGTGATTCTATGTTTCCTCTATGGCATATGTGAAATGTTTGCCAAAATGGAAGCTCTCCCGAATATTAGTACCCAGTGTTGAGCATTGGACTCCATCACAGAGGCATATTACAACTGCATTACTGACCTGCCATGCTCAGACACTAGCCTTCCAGAGAAAAACAGTTCCTACACATAAAATCAAGGTGCAACTACACCCAAAATCAATTAGTTGAAAAAGTTCAATAATGTATTATTGAACATGTCTTGAATATTTTAAATAATGTATAGGTTAATGCCTGAAAACTGTACTTTAATACAGTGGTTAAGATAAAACAAACTTCCGGAAAACCTTGCCAAGAATAAAATCCAGTCCCCCACTAACAGACACAGTTGAATCCCAAGAGAACAGTGTCTCAGTACCTATCAGGTTTGCACAGCTCAGACCTGCACATTAAGCCCTTTCTTTTTTTTTCTTTTTTTTTTGAGTTGGGGTCTCACTCTGTCTCCCAGACTGGAGTGCAGTGTCTGCTCCCTGCCACCGCAGACTCGACCTGCTGGGCTCCGGCAATCCTTCCCCCTCAGCCTTCCAAGTAGCCAAAATTACAGACATGCGCTACCACGTCCGGCTGATTTTTTGATTTATTGTAGAGATGAGGTCTCGCTTCCCAGGTGGATCTCAAACCCACAGGATCAGGTAATCCACTCACCTCAGCCTCCCAAAGGCACGGGATTACAGGCTGAGCCACCGAGCCCGGCTTAAGCCCTTTCTTGTACATCAGTCCAGGTGAGATGGCATCAGGCTGTTAGAATAAAAGATAAAGTACTGAGATGGAAAAGGAGAAGGAAAACATGACCAAATTGATGGAAAGGAAGGAAAATATGACCAAATTAAGGCGCCATATGGGACAGGGTAGATGGGCGGTGAGGCTAAAAGCCTGTGGGGAACAATGATAGAGACAAGAGTTTGAACGTAAACCAAAACTGTATGTTCCCCTGAGCAAAGGAGGTTGTGTCCTGAAGGAGAATTTGGAACAGTGGGCATGCACATGCAAGACATGAGTGTACTTGAAAGGCGGACATATAAGGTGTAGGCATTCCCAAGAGAGCTGGTACAGATTCTAGGTGTGACTCATATTCCTCTTGAGCCTGCATCCACATATATCAAAGATAAGATTAAGTAATTTTCCTACCCTGACAGAAATGACTGAATCTCGGAGCGAAAAGACAATGAGGGGTATTCTGAGGATTGGAAACAGGGAATGAAACAATCCTCCTGCCCTAACACAGGTCTGCGTTCCCCCTCTTCCCACAGTTTGCAGATCTAACACTTCTCTTATGATGGGAGCTAAGGTACTCTCTGAAGACTTCCTGATGCCTTTTTCTGAGTCTAACAAGAATCTTAAACTTAAAAACAGGTTCTCAAAGTTTCATCAATGTTTCAAAATGTTTCAGAATAGTGACATAAATACGTTAAGAGAAGGCATTTTAAGAGTAGAAAAGTCAGCCGGGCTCGGTGGCTCAGCCTGTAATCCCGCGCCTTTGGGAGGCTGAGGTGAGTGAATTGCCTGAGCCCGCGGGTTCGAGACCCGCCTGGGCAGCGAGACCTCATCTCTACAATAAATCAAAAAATCAGCCGGGCGTGGTGGTGCATGCCTGTAATTCCGGCTACTCGGAAGGCTGAGGCGGAAGGATCGCCGGAGCCCAGCAGGCCGAGGCTGCGGTGGCCGGGAGCGGCCACTGCACTCCAGTCTGGGCGACAGAGTGAGACTCCAACTCAAAAAAAAAAAAAAAAAAAAAAAAAGAGTAGAAAAGTCAACAAAATTGCATGCTTTTTTGTAAACTCACTCAAGAACCACTTAGCAAGACTAAGAGAAAAGAGGACACTACTAAAATAAGAGAAGGAGTCTAAATAGAGAAAATAAATTTGATAGGCAGATGTTTTGTCATACAGGCTTCCCACACTAGGTAAGTATTTTAGGACAACATCACCAATAGTGCACTAGCTAGTGATGTTGTGAGAGGCTGCATATAGCTTCACTGAAGAATATTTGAAGATTTTAAAAATGAATTTTCCCATTTCATGATGGGTGATTTATAAGTCAACCCATCTCTACTGTGTTTAGTACTTTGACCAAATATGGCATGACCCTCAATCCCGTTCCTCCCTATCCACCCAATCCAGCCATGAGTGACCTTATCTTCCCTCAGATTAAAAAAGTGCTCAAGCCGGGCTCGGTGGCTCAGCCTGTAATCCCCTGCCTTTGGGAGGCTGAGGTGAGTGTATTGCCTGAGCCCGCGGGTTCGAGACCCGCCTGGGCAGTGAGACCTCATCTCCACAATAAATCAAAAAATCAGCCAGGCGTGGTAGTGCATGCCAGTAATTCTGGCTACTTGGAAGGCTGAGGGGGAAGGATCACCAGAGCCCAGCAGGTCGAGGCTGCAGTGGCCGAGAGTGGCGACTGCACTCCAGTCTGGGCAACAGAGTAAGACTCCAACTCAAAAAAAAAAAAAAAATTGAAGACTGTTTTGAGCAGCGAAAAAAATCACACAGGTGCATTGCATCAAACAGAGTAAATTGAAGATGACTGAAGTTGAATATGTATGTTAAATATACAAATTTTCATAAATAAAATATGGGTTTTATGGGGGTGCTCTCTCATACATAATATCAGAAATAAAATGGAAAGGTTTCTAACTGATATCACTGAAATTCAAATGATTCATAAAGAAAGATTTTGATATTATTCAAAATTACCTCAAGCTGTCCAGGTATCTATGAGGTTCTTTTATGAGCAGCTAGCAAATGAATTGAAGACTCAATGCTGGTGTTAACAAGTTCTGAACACCACACTAAAATTCCCAAATAATCTGTTTTTGTCAAATTTGTTCAACTCCTTGACCAATTCTGTAGTTTCTGAAGTTATATTCACACAAATACATAAAATACTTTTCTCTCTCCAGATTTGCAACCCAATAAAAAAGATAAACAAGTCACATAAATGGAGATTATATTATATTATTATCTCTGTGATGAGATAATTTCTATAATATAACTGTGGTTTAATAGCATCACCATATGCAAGTTCAGAACCCACAGTGAGACCACTGTAAGGGAAGGTACCCATATGAGAAAACAAATGAGTCTATAGAGCTGCATGTTGGGTGCACAGGATCAATTTCTTACTCAGATTCAGAAGAAGAAGAAACTTTTCTCCCATTGTGGAATTAGAGAATTTATGTGTGGTAAGTAACAACCTACTAAAGTATTTTGGACATGAGCAGAAACAAAAGAACATAAGAAAAGGTGGCCTTACCCTAGATTTAACAATTCCTCAATTAAAAGGCAGCTTTGTATCAACCCAAACTCAAAATTAAAGCATAATTAATTCAGGTTAAATGTAGACACTACAGTTATTTTCAGTCTGCATTCATCCTTCTATATGCCATCTGAGAGTATCACTTGATATGTTTTCAGGTTTAGAAATTCACAATCAATGTCCTGTTCCTAAACGACAGACAGGCCCATGGACCATCTCTCCAACAACAGGCAGCCCCATGGACCAGTCTCCTAGTGCCCATCTCTGACTCCGATCATCTAGTTTGTGACAAAGACATATGTCCTTGTGCCAGCCCCCTCAGGACAATAACTTAATAAAGTTAATACAACTAAGATATACACAGAGCTGGCCCACATGGGACATTCTTTGTGGGTACCCAAAGCTCAGGAGGTAAGAATGGACATGTCAGAAATTTTTAGTCATTAGATAGCTAGGAAGCATCAACAGCCTCCCCACATTCTTCTTACCTGGTTTTTAAACTTGTGCCCTGGGTTGAAAGTGTCCATAGTGTTGCCTGGCCTCCTGTCTCAGCTTCTGCATCCACTAGTGATACATGACAGAGGGGCATAGGAGACTGTTTCCTTCTACTGTAACAGACTTTTTTAACCCATTAGTATGTACAGAATGATATACATAGAGATCCCAGGAGAAAGAGATGCAGAGGAAGCCATAGCACTGACAGGAAAATAGCCCTCAAGCCCCCTTTGCATCCTGCCATGGGACTGCTCCATTTTCTGTGTGTTCTGATTATCCCTTTCAGCTCAGCTTTTTTTACTTTGTCCTTTCAGTGAAGTTTGTGTCATGGACATTTACTGACTCTCTCTCTTGCACAGTAATATACAGCTGTGTCCTCGTCTTCAGGTTGTTCATTTGCAGATAAAGCATGTTCTTGGTGTTGTCCCTGGAGGTGGTAAATTGGCCCTTCATGGAGTCTAGGTAGTACGTGCTACTACCACCAGTATTAATGGATGAGACCCATTCCAACCTTTTCTCTGGAGCCTGGCAGACCAAATTCATCCAGAAGCTATTGAAGGGGAACTTGGAGGTTTCACATGAGAGTCACAAGTATCCTTTGCGCAGGACCAAGCCTCCCCCAGACTTCACCAGTTGTACTTCACACAGGGACACCTGCAAATTCTAAGCCATCCAGGTCATAAATAGCCACATATGTCTACTTTTTCTCTCACTTACATCCTCTCACATATTAAATAGCTCTAGGTCTCCATGAATCACTTTTTAAAACACCAATAAAGAAAACCCAGTAGAGTTCAAAGTCCATAGTGATTCATCTGTGTTCAGTCCTGCTCCCTATAGGGAAACATCTGAGAAGCCCAGACATGGGACTTCTCTCCCAGAGCTACAGCATCAGAACTGGGTGGGCTTTTATCCTCAGAGGAAGGGCCATATTTTCATGTTTCCTACTATAAAGCAAGCTCTAGGTTGCACTGCCTCAGATAGAGCAGTGTCCAGAGTAGCTGAGTGTCCTGGGAGAATTTGATGAAAGGATAGCATTTGGAAAATGTAATCTTTTGTTATTATATCATGCATTTATAAATACATAGTATCAATTTTTAAAATTTTTATATTCAGTTTTCTTGAATACAATGAATCTACAAGACACTCACATATGTAAACAGCACCAATTTATATATGCCGGTAATATATGGCATGTAGTATAAATGATAAATTCATGTGCAGGTATAAAATTACAAAGAGAAATACATATATTCAGAGGTCATGCAAGGTCCATGTGAGCCTGGGTACTGCAGTCTGTAATACTCATTACTGTACCCAACTGCTCTCTGACCCCACCCTAGCACAAGTGGGACAAGCAAGGTGAGGTTTACATCAACCTTTTTCTGTAATGAGGACATAGTGTAACTTGTGTGCACTCTTGTTTTAACCCAAACAATAGAAAGAAAATTTGGTTGATGTATGTATATTTATATGAGTATCAGCAATGTCTTATCTGAATGTCTGTTTCTTCAACAGTTACTTCAAGTTAAGTTCTTTATTGTTTTGTTATAGCTTTAATTGATCATTATTGGCATGAAATAACATGATGTAATAACCAAAGTGCATAGTTTGATAAGTACCGACACTTGCAATCAGTATAATGAATGAATTAATTACTATTAAATATTTCTGTTGTTCAATTACAGTTATTCCCTCCTAGCCATTCCCTACTACCATTGTATCGTAAATCAGCTTTTGATCTTTATTTGAAATTAGTTTTCATTTTTTATTTTCTAGAATTTATAGCATTATAATATAATACACAGTGCATTTTTTATTTGTGTGGTTTCTCACTCAGCATACTCATGTGTAAATAAACAACTTTGTTGCATATCAAGAATGTATTGAATTTCATGACTGATAGCATTAAAAGCAATCAAGTCTCCATCATAACTATTTGTATATTTTAAGACTATTCAATATTTGTATTTTTTTGCTGTTTCTGAACATTACAAATAAGTCTACTAGGTTTGGAGATATATACATAATATCCAATCACATTTTGTGATTTGTGTTAATCCAATATCAAACTTTAAAAAATGAAAATTAGCAAATTTTATTGATTACATTAATGTTATGAGACAAATAATAGTTCTAAAATATCATGAGAGGAATAGAATTGAATAAATAAACAAGAGCAGAAAATGACTATATCTGGGGAATAGGCCACAAAATATCATGTGCGCTAGTAAATGATTAAATTAGGCATGCCATTCAATTTCTTAAAATTGACTTTGATATGGAATTGAAGTTGAAATTATCAGAGGACATGCAGTTGGAATGGTTTTATTTTTGCTTAAGTCTATTACTCCAGGACTGAGGACACATCACAAAAGATTCTTTTCCCGTGTGAAGTTTCTCTCTGGAAAACAAGAATAGAAACTATGAAGGAGAATTATCCAAACCCACCTGCACTGTCACCAATAAATCTCAAAATAATTAATTGCAGGAGAAAAGCACTTAATCTTTAAGAACATCACTATTGGTGGCTGAATTGTGTGTATACATGGATAGTCATCTCCAAGTTCATTTTCCTGTCCTCATGTATTATGTTTGGGGTTTTTTTTTGAGTTGGAGTCTCACTCTGTCGCCCAGACTGGAGTGGAGTGGCCACTCCTGGCCACCACAGCCTCGACCTGCTGGGTCCAGCAATCGTTCCACCTCAGCCTTCCCAGTAGCCGGAAATACAGGCATGCACTACCACGCCTGGCTGATTTTTTGATTTATTGTAGAGATGAGGTCTCGCTGCCCAGGCGGGTCTCCAACCCATGGGCTCAGGCAATCCACTCACCTCAGCCTCCCAAAGGCACGAGATTACAGGCTGAACCACTGAGCCCGGCTATCATGTATTATGTTAAGATTCACTTCCCAGCCAGGCTTGGTGGCTCAACCTGTAATCCCGCGCCTTTGGGAGGCTGAGGTGAGTGGATTGCCTGAGCCTGTGGGTTTGAGACCCGCCTGGGCAGGGAGACCTCATCTCTACAATAAAATCACAAAACAGCTTGGTATTGGTATAGGAACAGGCATACAGATCAATGGAACAGAATTGAGATTCCAGAAGCAAAACCTCAATTTTCAACCAACTCATCTTCGACAAAGACCCCACCACCTACCAATGGGGAGAGGAGAACCTATTCAGTAAATGGTGCTGGGAAGCCAGGCTCAGTGACTCAGCCTGTAATCCTGTGCCTTTGGGAGGCTGAGGTGAGTGGATTGCCTGAGCCCATGGGTTCGAGACCCACCTGGGCAGTGAGACCTCATCTCTACAATAAATCAAAAAATCAGCCGGGCGTGGTAGCGCATGCCTGTAATTCTGACTACTTGGAAGGCTGAGGCAGAAGGATCACTGGAGCACAGCAGGCCGAGGCTGCGGTGGCCAGGAGCAGCCACTGCACTCCAGTGTGGGCGACAGAGTGAGACTCCAACTCAAAAAAATAAAGATAATAAAAATAAATAAAATAAATGGTGCTGGGAAAACTGGCTAACCACACGCAGAAGATTGAAACAGGACCACTATCTATCCCCATGCACAAAGGTTAAATCCAAATGGATCAGAGACCTAAATGTAAAACCTCAAACCATAAGAACTTTGGAAAAGGAAGGAAATACTCTCATGGAAATCGGAACTGGCATCCAATTCCTGTACAAAACCCGAAACCCATAGGACATAAGAGAGAAGATAGACAAATGGGACCTTATTAAACTGACAAGCTTCTGCAAAGCCAAAGAAACCATCAAGAGAACAGGGAGACAGCCTACAGAGTGGGAAAAAGTATTTACCAACTCTAGGTCTGACAAAGGTTTAACATCCTGGGTCTACAAGGAACTGAAGCATACTGAAAAGAAGAAAACAAACAATCCCATTATAAAATGGGCAAAAGAGGCGGGCTCGGTGCCTCAGCCTATAATCCCACACCTTTGGGAGGCTGAGGTGAGTGGATTGCCTGAGCCCGCGGGTTTGAGACCCGCCTGGGAAGCGAGACCTCATCTCTACAATAAATCAAAAAATCAGTTGGGCTTGGTAGCTCATGCCTGTAATTCCGGCTACTTTGAAGGCTGAGGTGGAAGGATCACTGGAGCCCAGCAGGTCGAGGCTGCGGTGGCCAGGAGCAGACACTGCACTCCAGTCTGGGCGACAGAGTGAGACTCCAACTCAAAAATAAAAATAAAAAATAAAAAAATAAAATGAGCAAAAGATATGAACAGACACTTCACAAAAGAAGACATCCGAGCAGTCAACAAACACATGAAGAAATGCTCAACCTCACTAATCATCAGGGAGATGCAAATCAAAACTACACTGAGATACCACCTAACTCCAGTCAGATGGCAATTATCCAACAACTCAAAAAATAACAGATGCTGGAGAGGGTGTGGTGAAAAGGGAACACTTCTACACTGTTGGTGGGTGTGTAAACTAGTGCAACCTCTGTGGAAAGCAGTGTGACGATTCCTAAAAGCTCTAAAAATTGACCTTCCATATGACCCTGCAATCCCCTTACTGGGAATATACCCTGAAGAGCACAAAACACTCTATAAAAAGATACCTGCACATGTATGTTTATCGCAGCGTTGTTCACAATAGCAAGAACTTGGAAACAACCATGCTGCCCTTCAAAAGAGGTCTGGATTAAAAAAATGTGGTATGCCGGAAGCCGCAACCCCAAAAGATGCAAAATGGAGGTTACCTGAAAATGGGAAAAACGCTGACTGGGAGCAGAGCCCCATTGGGAAGCAGCCATGCTGGAGGCAGAGCCCCATGGATCCTATTGAAAGACTCCTTTTGGCCTTAAAGGAATGCATGCTTAGGCTTTAAAAACATTTCCCTTGATAAATAAAACAATTAGCTAGAATGTGCAAGGATGTGGAATTAGCAGTAGACCTATGTATGTAATTGTAAAAAAGGCTCAGCAGCAAAAATCTCCCCCCTGAATGGACAAGGGAATGCAAATTTTGAAACCTTTAGCTAAAAAGGAAAAACAAGTACTTCCTCATATCCTTCCTCATATCCTTTATAAGTAACAACATTGACAGTTGTGATTGACGAGGAAGTGGGAAACTGAGACAGAGTATCTCCACAAACAGGTGTTTTTGGGAAAAACAAGTCACAGACATGCCTTTTTGATTTAAGAAATATTATAGTTTAATTAGAAAGAAGGTTAAAATTGAAGTAAGGATTAGAATTAAATAGATAGCAGTTATAATTAAAAGATAAATGTTTATTATAGATGTAGGTATTAGTTAAATAGAAGGAATAGGAAATAATTGTTTTAAGGTAAGCAAAATTATATACACTTAATGTAAGTTTAAAATTAAATACATTTAGGATTAGAAGTAAGATTAATTTCATATATAAGTGCAGATTTAGACATAAGTTTTGTTTAGAAATATGAAATGTAAAATGGATAGAATTAAGAAAATAGATTAGTAAAGGAAAAGAAATAGAATAGTGAAGGGAAGAGATTCAGTTGGCCTAGAGATCACAGGATGTGGCTGATAAATTGGCAGCTGGTATTTTGTTACACCACTGGTAGCAAGAAGGAACAAAATGAAACTTGTAAAGGTCAACTTCCCCATAAACAAAAGAAAAAACATGATATAAAACATTTAATGTGTAACATTTTGTGGGTAGGAGGGTCAGTAAAAAAAAAACTATATAAGCTTGTAAGAACTGAGTAAAAACTGGCAGAGTCTTGAACTCTCCCCAGAAAGAAGGATCCTGTCGTGTTCGTCTTTTCTTTTTTGCCACTTCCTGATTCCCCTGTCTCAAGCCCTGACTCTCTCCTGGAGCTGGACTCCAACAGTGGTACATATACACGATGGAATACTACACAGCCATAAAAAAGAACAAAATCATGAATTTCGCAGCAACCTGGATGGAACTGGAGTCTATAATACTGAGTGACCTCTCACAGAAACAAAGATCCGAGTATCACATGTTCTCACTCATATAATTGACCTTGAACATCCAACTTAATACTATAAGAAAATTACTGACGGTACTGGGAAACTATGGGGGGGGAATGGGATTAACAGTAGCAAATATCTGTCTGGGGATGGGAAAACACCTCTTATCAACAGGGTGCCTGAATGAAACGTAATTGTACACCTAACCCTTAACTGTACCCCACAAAACCATAATAAAAAATATTGATTAATTAAAAAAAAAGAAAAGCCACTGAATTGCTCACCCTAAAACAGCTAATTTTATACAATGTGGATTCTACCCAAATTTAAAAAGTAGATTAAGAAAAATTTATACTAGGATTGTTTCTTGCTACTGCAGGTAACATTAAAGGTGAGTTGAGAGGAAAAAAAATCACAAAATCAACCGGGCATGGCAGCGCATGCCTGTGATTCTGGCTACTTGGAAGGCTGAGGCAGAAGGATCATCGGAACCCAGCATTTCGAGGCTGCGGTGGCCGGGAGTGGCCACAGCACTCCAGTCTGGGTGACAGAGTGAGACTCCAACTAAAAAAAAAAAAAAAAAAAAAAAGACTCACTTCCTTAAAGTATTTTCCAAGAACCCGGGCTGTCTACCTACCTCCAGGATTTTCTTTATAAACACAGATATCTGATATGAAATTTCTCATTATACTGCTATGGAGAAGTCCTGACAAACCCCCTCTTGTTCAATTAGGTTTATTTCCCTTTTCACTTAGAGACATACTCTCAATTTCTTAGAATATCTACAGATCCAATAGTGTCATCAGCAGTCCCTGTCAAATTCTTCTTTTAAAATATTTGCCTAGCCAGGCTCGGTGGCTCAGCCTGTAATCCCACGCCTTTGGGAGGCTGAGGTGAGTGGATTGCCTGAGCCTGCGGGTTCGAGACCCGCCTGGGCAGTGAGATCTCATCTCTACAATAAATCAAAAAATCAGCCGGGCGTGGTAGCACATGCCTGTAATTCCAGCTACTTGGAAGGCTGAGGTGGAAGGATCGCTGGAGCCCAGCAGGTCAAGGTTGCGGTGGCCGGTAGCAGCCACTGCACTCCAGTCTGGGTGACAGAGTGAGACTCCAACTCAAAATAAATAAATAAATAAATTAAATATTTGTCTATTATTAGTACAAGTAACACACACCGTGACATGAAAAGAAACCATGAAAAATGCAGGGTACGTAAGAAAGTCACCAAGTCTGTGTCCAGTTCCATCTTCACTCTCTTCCTTCTGGAATATCAATCCTATCCTGCAGGAAAAGGATGCAAAAGCTGAAAATCAGATATTGGTGAAATGTTACAGCAAGTCATTTCAAAAACAAAACAAAAACAAATAATCACAGAAAAAAGCATATCACATGGAGCAGCATCACACAAGCAGGAGGGAGAGAAAAAATTGAAAGAGAAAGTAAAACATCAAATAGTCTCTTGATAATTTTGATCTGAACCAGAGGTGCTTCTGTATGTACAGAGTGGAATAATAGACATTGGAGGCTACCAAGGGTGGGAGGGTGATTATTGTTGAAAAATTACTCATCGTGGCAATGTTCATTCTAAGACAATAGGTGCACAAAAAGCCCTGACTTCACCACTACACGATATGAAAATATAAAAGAACTTCACTTGTACTCAAAAATATATACCAATTAACGCATTTTAAAAATTATTGTCACAGATATTTCTAGTCTCAAATCTTTCTAAATGGAAACTTCTTTCATAAATAGAATTCAAGATTGTATAACTATAAAAAATGTAATTAAGGCAAAAAACCAGTCCATGTACCCCATTAATTTATGCAATTATATTCAAAATTTATATAGGTTTAAATATCAGGCAATGCTTTCTTATACATTGACAATGAACATCTGACCTTCGAAAGTAAAAATATAATTCAGTTTACATTAGCTCTCAGAAGTAAAATTCTTAGAAAATTTAAACATATGAACAATCTTTATTAGGGAATCTATACATCACTGGTGAAATAAACCAAATAACTAAATCAATAGAGTAATACTATATTCATGAACAACAAGATTCCAGGTCTCAGTTTTTCAGACTACTGTTTAAATTTAATGTAACTCCATGTAGTATCAAGGGTTCCGAGTGTTGCTGTCCCAGACAATGAAGACATTTTATTACCAGAGGCAAATGTTATGTTTTCTTTTTTTCAGTGAATCACATACAAACTTGGCTTTAGTGTGAAAGATGTCTATTAAATGGTATGTCCCTCAATAACCAAGAAAAGGAGCCAGATGACAAGCAGAGACATCAGTGACATGGGTGTCTGAAGATAAGAAAGAAGATAGGTGGTTGAATACAGTGTCTCAAATAGCAGCTAAATTCTAAGAGGGTTTTAAACAACAGTGAGACCAAGTTTTCCAAGAATATACTAGACCACCACCTGTGAGCTCGAGACACTGAGTTAGTGTTAGATTCAGAGGTCAGCAACTGTCTCCTGATCAAGAAGCTTTTGGAATCAGAGACTCCAGTCTCACACGGTATGGCTGTGTCTGCTGGAAGAATTCACTTGCATTATTTTCTGAATGTCTGCAAATCCTTCTCTATGTCTTAGAAAACTTGGCTCTGCCAGATTTCTCTTGTTATGTAGAGGTAAAATTCTGTAGGGAAGTCCACAGGAATACTTTAAAATCCTACAATTTTCCTAAGACTTCACAGGAGGTCTTTCTTTCTAAATTTATTCCAAACTCACATTCTAAATATTGGAACATGTGATATAATGTCCATATCCTTAGTCTTTAGAAACTTTGCTCTCGGTGACTGAACTGTGTGTACACATGGAGAGTCAACTTTGGGCTGTGATTTCCAGTCCTAATGTATGCTGCTCAGATCCACTCCCTGAATCTTAGATTCCCAGGACCCCAACTGCCTACCTACTTTGAGAACTTTTTTATAAACACAAATATCTGGCATGAAGTATCTCAATATACAACTATGTAGAAATCCTGACTAATACATTCTTGTTCAATTCAGTCTTGTTTCTCTTTTCAATTGGAGGCATACTCTGAATTTATTAGAATATCTACAGGTCCATTAGTGTCATCAGCAATCCTTGTCCAATTCTTATTTTAAATTATGTGCCTTTTCTTAGTACAGGAAACACACACCATGACAGGAAACCCATCTACAGCCCATCTCTGTACCTGCTTCTCAGTAAGGGCCCTCAAAACCATGAATCCATATCCACCTGGATGTCTATGGTTTCCCAATGTCCTCATTGATCTCTTTTATACCTGCAGGCAGGTTTGCATTTTGGCTCAAAGTGATTTCCTCTCTCAGTATCTCTCACATATGAATACATAGTTGTGTTCTTGGAAGTCACAGAGCATAGCTACTGTGAGAAATGATTCATTTATGATTCTCTGTAGATGTAGAAAATCCTTCACAATAGGTACTGGGATATGAAGAACCAATACAACTCATACATTATACCCATATTAGGCCTTCTTTCTGGAGATGCAGAATGCAGTGTAGTATTAATGACTAGTTGTGATAGAGAATTGTGACACACTGCAGGTCAGGAAGAGGATCTGCCATATTATTTGGGGGAGTCAAACACCTGAAATTCCTTTTGAGACAAGACACCTAGGAAAACAGCTAAACAAATTTAAAAAAATTAGGCAACCATTTCACAGACTTGTATTCTATTCTTGATAATTAGAGATGTTCAGGACTGAGTTAAACACAGCTTCTATTATTGTGAATGTGCAAATTTCAAGGAATGTGTTGCTCTTTATAATATTGTTACTTTGAAAAAATTTTGTCTCTTTCTTGTATAAAAATTATTCCAGCATTTAAATATGCCAACCCAATGCCATTTGAACTCCATTAATGTTGCAAATCAATTATTAATCTCAATAAGAACTTTTTTTCATAATCAGTATCTTTTATTATGGTTTCATGGGGTACAGTTAAGGGTTAGGAGTACAATTATGCTTCATTCAGACACCCTGTTGATAAGAGGTGTTTACCCATCCCCAGACAGATATTTGCGACTGTTAATCCCATCTCCCTCCCCCACCCATGGTTTCCCAGTACCGTCAGTCATTTTCTTATAGTATTACATAGGGTGTTCAAGGTCCATTATATGAGTGAGAACATGTGATACTCGTATCTTTGTTTCTGTGAGAGGTCACTCAGAATTATAGACTCTAGTTCCATTCAGGTTGCTGCGAAATTGATGATTTTGTTCCTTTTTATGGTTACGTAGTATTCCATCATGTATATGTACCACATTTTCTTAATCCAGTCCTCTATTGATGGGCAACATGGTTGTTTCCAGGTTCTTGCTATTGTGAACAATGCTGCGATAAACATATATGTGCAGGTATCGTTTTTTATAGAGTGATTTGAGTTCTTCAGGGTATATTCCATCAAGAGAGCAGGGAGACAGCCTACAGACTGGGAAAAATTATTTGCCAACACCAGGTCTGACAAAGGCTTAACATCATGGATCTACAAGGAACTAAAACATGCTGAAAAGAAAACAAACAAACAACCCCATTATAAAATGGGCAAAAGATATGAACAGACACTTCACAAAAGAGGACATACGAGCAGCCAACAAACACATGAAGAAATGCTTAACCTCACTAATCATCAGGGAGATGCAAATCAAAACCACACTGAGATACGACCTAACTCCAGTCTGAATGGCAATTATCAGCAACTCAAAAAATAACAGCTGCTGGAGAGTGTGTGGTGAAAAGGGAACACTTCTACACTGTTGGTGGGAGTGTAAACTAGTGCAACCTCTGTAGAAAGCAGTATGGCAATTCCTAAAAGTTCTAAATATCAACCTTCCATAGGACCCCGCAATCCCCCTACTGGCAGTACACCCTGAAGAACTTTTTAAATGTAAACACTGTCCTTCCGAATACAACAGCTTAAGCATATACTAAGTATTTCAGATACCTGAGAGTGGCATCTAGATTTTACTTACTTAAAAGTGTAAAATTATCACCCAGTAGATACATGTACAAAATTATAGTCTCACACACATTGTCATCACTTTCACACTTAGAGTAGTATATAGCATACACATATTCAGAAACAGTTCCACCCAAGCACACATACTGTCCATTCTGATAAAAATGGTTTGAGATATAGCCATTCTCAATCCTCATAGACCTCCATCTTTTAATCTCCTTAAGGGGATTGAGACTTGAGCTGAATTAATCAAATTCACTCCAAATGTCTAGCAAGCAAAATCATGAGATGGTACCATTTATCAGTAGGTGCGATATCTATCATTACATTCTAAGGTACTCTGCAGATGATGTGAGGTCAGCCTGGGATAAGACATCCTGGTCAACCTTCATAGTTCATGGTAGAGAAAGTACTGATTTGCACAGAGAGTTTACTATTGTGAAATATCAATGCTATATGACATGTTCAAAATCTCTATGTTTTCTGGTAGAAAAATGCAACTTTCCCTTTAATTGGCATCCCATTTAAAGAATCTGTGGTATTTCCAGATAATATATAATTGTTTATGTCAAGGAAACACCAGGAAAACAAATAACTGATGGGTTGATGTAGCTGCAGTTACTGTAACATGTTTAAAATGCTGGTGCAGAATGTTGATAGCAGAGAAGGCTATGCATGTGGGGTATTGGTGTTTGGGAAAGCTCTATACTTTCTGTTCAATATTACTGTGATGCTAAGATTGCTCTAATATATCATGTTGAAATAAAGACAGTGATTTTTCTGGAATATTATTTGAGCAATTTTGTAAGAATTACAATTTGGCTAACTATAAGATAGAACACTATTCCCCAATGTATTCATCAGTCAGATTTGAAAAGTCATATCTCCGTAGAAATGTATTTTTGTATGACTGTTATCATTTTTACCCAGTTGTGAATTTTACTTATAAAGTGATTATTTAATAAAATATTGCACATATAAATAAAGTCTATGTATATTTATCTTTTCTTTTGTCAAAGTTATGCTACACCATTTTCGAGACTACCTTCAACTTTTAATCCCTCTCTTTCCCTCAACCCAGCACAGCTTTCTTCTCAGGATTCTGGATATCCACACTGTGTCTCTTGCACAATAATACATGACCATATCCTTAGGGATCAGACTACTCAGGTCCATGAAGTCTGTGCTCATATACTTGCATCCAGTCATGTTGACTATGACATGGAAATTCTGTGAATGGTGTATGTTACCATTGTAGGGTCTATACATCCCATCTACTCAAGTCCTTTTCCATGAACATGTCACACCCAGTTTTTAAGGTAGCTGGTGAAGATGTATTCATTAGTTTTGCAGGAGCCTTCACTGAGGGCCCAGACTTCTTCACTGCAACTCCAGCCTACACTGACTGAACCTGGGAGTGAGTACCTGTTGAGAGGGGCAAGTGTATATGAAATGCCTCTTGACTGGCTCCAAAATTCCATAGGTCTGTCTTGGCCTCTTCTGTGCTCTGGGATGTGTGAAACCCTTAAATGTGGTTGCTGCCACCAAGAAGAAAATTATCTAGCTCCAGTACATTGAGAGTATATGTGCTCTCAGACACTTATTTAAGGGAGGGTGGGTTGTTTGCTGATGCTCTCAGGGCACAGACGAACGGGTATTTATCTCAGGATTACTCACGCCCTTTGCATATACATAAGGCACGATTTTTGTAGCTAAAATCTTGATCCAACATAAGATGGAGATGATAGATGATGCAGATATCATGGAACTATAAATGCATCAAAGTAACAATAATTGTTCAATGGTGTGTTTTCTTTTGTACGCTCAAAATGCCATGATAATTTCTCTACTAGGAACATATGTGCAGAAGATATGCTATCAAAGCTATCCCATGTTTAAGTGGCCCAAATTACACTTCAACATTTTCTTTTCTTTACCCTCTGCAAATCTACTTCCTGGAATATGTGAATCTCCTGATATTTGCAAACAATGAATTAATTAAACCATTCATATTCTCATTCTGTTAGTATATCTGAAAGCACCTGAAATTTTACTTATACATGATTTTCATTGATGTTTTGGTTTAACGATCACTCCAAGCAACACAGGAGGCTTAAATTCACATCAGTAGCCCATGGTAAGTTCTTTATTTAATTTTTTACATCATTTTTGTTTTGAAATAAAGAGGTCTCAGGTCCTGTGTTGAGTCCTCCCAAACACCCTATCCGCAGCCTTCTTTGCACCTGATCCAAGGCTGAGTATTTGCTAGGTGTGTCGTAAGCATCCTCTTCTGCCCCTTCCCAGTCCTACAAGAATGTTCCTGTGTGGTCTCACAAAGCATCTTCCTCTCATTAACCCTGCATGAAAAGCTATACCCTAGTAGAGAATGATCCTTCATTGACACGGTATGCAAATAACACAAACTCCTAAAATAAACAATTCCCTTTACTATACCCAGAGTTTTCTCTGAGTCCTGACCCCAAGTCACGTGTCTTAGAAACAACTCAGGAGGCTTTCTCTGGTGACTACCGGAGCTCCAGTTCAAGGAAGGACAAATAATAGCACAAATATCAGTCGTGATAGCTTCTCCATTTTCCACTAAACAAAAGAATTGAAGACAAAAATAAGAAAAAAGGTTCAAATTTAGAATAATCAGTAAAAAACTGTTGGTGACCAGATCCCCAGTAAAGAGACAGTGATAGAATAGCTACTGGGGAAAAATCAGTGACTATCTAAGACAAGGACAGTACCTAGAAGGAACTTACAAATAACAGAAAACTGTTACATAGAATTAATAAAAATCTAGAAAGAGCAGGGATAAAACTAAATGGAATTACAAAAGAAGTGTACAAATTCAAGAAAGCATTGTTAGAAATAACAGAAATCAATAAGTCCAGACAACAAACAAATGATGAACTGAAAAGCATAGGAAGCAGAATTGACCAACCAAAAAAAGTATTTCAGAACTGGAAGACCAAATTATGCAATTAACCCAATCTATTAAAAATATAGAAAAAATAAAGAAAAATGTAAAAATTCTTTAGGAGATGTGATTTTATCAAGAAACCAAAATAATACATCTGATCAGAATACCTGAAATAGATAAAAGAAAAAAAAAAAAACTTAGGACAAACATCCTGTAAGATCATTCAAGAAAATATCTCACATCTGGCCAGAGTGATGACTATGAAAAGAAGAATGTCAAAAACGTACTGTAATATTTATTATGTGAAGGCCAAAATTTAGACAAATAGTAATTTAACTACAAAAACAGGTATAAAAGAAATAAATACTAAAAGAAGCAAGATAAAGGGTCAGACTATTTTCCAAATGAGATCAATCAGAATTACTGAAGGCCACGTCAACAGAAGAAGCTTTAAAATGTGCTTGTAAGCAGACCTTAAACAACTATTGCAATAGAAAGGGATTGGCAGTAGTTGCAAATTGCCCGAGAGGGGGTGGCACCTCTTTAACAAATGTACTTGCATAATTAACATTTGTATACGTAAACCCCAATTGTAACTCACATATTTAAAATGAAAACTAAAAAAAAAATTTTAAAGTGCAGTGCACAGAAGAAAAAGGAAACAAAAGAAAAACCAAATACACCACAACATCTCAAACAGAAGCAGCAGGAGAAACAACATATCTGTAAAAATAAAAACACGCACATATATAACACAAAAACTTAAAGAAAACAAATCAGCCTTTTACGAGCATCATCACAGAATGAAAGTCTGATATTTTACTATCCAGCCTGAATGTGAATTGATTAAATGAAGCACTGAAAAAACATAGAATGGAAAAGTGGATAAAAATACATGACTAAGTAATTTGCTACCTCCAGCAAACTAATCACACCAAAAAGGATGCTCACATACTCAAAGCTAGTGAATGAAAAATGAAGTTGATGGCAGACATGTCACAAAATAAGGCAGAAGTCCTGATCTCTATATGAGTCAAAACATCTTTTTTTGCTAAAAAAATTCAAAAAGATAAGGAAAGACACCATATAATGATAAAGTATCTCATCCATCAACAAGAAATATCCATGCAAAACATATATGCAGCCAACATAGGAGCATCAGGATTTATAAAGGAGCTACTAAGTAAACAAAAACTGGTATTGACACTATGATACCTGGAGACTTAAATACCCCAGAAACAACCATAGATAGATCATTGAAGCTAAAACTCAACAACTAGATCTGGAATCTCAACTTGATTCTTGACCAAATGTACTTAGTTTATATATATAATACTCCACTCAACAGCTACAGAATATACGTTCCACTCAATAACACATGCAACATGCTCCAAGATTATCCCCATCATAGTCCAGAAATCAAGCGCAAACATATTTCAAAGATTAAAATATGACTATGCCTATTCTGAGACCATAGTGGAATAAAAATAAATATCAACAATAACAAAACTCTTTCTAATTTTTTAAACACATGCACATTATATAGCGTGATAGGGAATGACTCTTGGGTCAACACCAAAATCAAAACAGAAATTAAAATATTCCTGGAAACAAATAAAATAAAGAAACACCATAGGGAAAGGGGGGATACACCTCATCAAAAAGGGTACCTGCAATAATCAACATTTTTACATCGAACAATGGATTCTACCCCACAGTTTTAAAATAAAAAAATATAAAATAAAATATTGCTGTTCACACACCTAGACAAATAAAAAAAAGAAACATCTTACTATATCTTCTGTGTTGCCATAAAAGCAATATTGAGAGGCAGATTTATATTTCTATTAATACACAACAAAAAAAGTAAGAAAGAAAGGGAACAAATGTACAGCACAACAAATCACCTAACAATTCTTGAAAGGCAATACAACCAAAATTGTAACTGCGGCAAAAGAAAACAGATCCTCAAAGTAATAGCCCATATATGGAACATAGAAGACAAAAATACTATAGAAAAAATAAAATAAAAAATAAAAATGGGTTCTTTGACAGAATTAGCAAGATTGATGGATCCCTACCCATAATGATCAAGAGAAATGGAGAATAAGTCCAAATAACACAATTTGAAATGCAAAAGATCAAGTCATAATTCACCCTGAAGAAATGCAAATGTTTACTAGAAATTGCTATGCACACCTGTATAGAAATTAACTTGATAACTTAAATGAAATTGAGGACTTTCTCATATCACACAAACTTCCCAAGTCAAATCAAGAAGACATTCAAAAAATAAATAGCCCAATACTACTCAGGAAATTGACTCTGTCAAAAGAAAACTATATTTTTTTAAAACCTGTAGCAGATGGATTTCCAGTGGAAATCTTCAATACATAAATACATACAGGAAGGAGCTAATGCCAATGTCATGGAAAATATTCCCAGTAATTAAAAAAAAAGAAATACTCCTCAAATTATTTTAGGATGATAACAAGAAACTGATACTCAAACTAGGTAAAGATCCAATGAAGAAAGAGAGCTACAGTCCATATCCCTAATAAATATAACTGAAAAAATAATAAAAGAATCTATCAAATTGGATGTAACAACACATTTCAAAAACCATCCGCCATGAACTAGTTGGTTTCATCCTCAGGATGCAAGGATGGTTCAACAAACAAAGATCCATAAATATAATTACACACATCAACAAATGCAAAAGGAGAAAATAATGATTATAGCATTAGGTGTGAAAAAGGTTTCAATAAAATCCACCATCCCTTCTTAATAAATATCCTTGACCACCTTCGTATACAAGAAATATACCTGAAAATAGTAAGAGTCATCTGTGAAAACCTCACAGTCAACATATTGCTAAATGGACACATATTGGAAGAATTTCTCCCACAAATTTGAACAAGACAAGGGTTCTCACTCTCACTTCTCGTGTTCAACATGGTCCTTGAAGTTCTAGCTAGAGAAATCAGAAAAGTGAGAGAAATCAGGTGTATCCACAAAGGAAAAGAAAAAGTCAAGTTATTCCTCTTTGCTGACTATAAAATCCTATACCTCAGATCACCAAGAGAATCTGTCAAAAACTTCTTTACAGTAGTAAAGATTTTAACAAAGTCTTGGGGTATCAAATAAATGTCCAAACGACAGTCACATTCTTATACACTAACGAATTGGCAGAGAACCTAATAGAAATCTCATTCTCATTCACAATGACACAAATAATGAAATAAACTGACATTTTCCAAACGAAATAAGTGAAAGTCCTTTAAATTGAAAACTACTAAATTTCCTTAATGAAATCAAATAAGACATAAACAAATGGAAAAATATTCTATGCACATTAATTGGAAGAATCAGCATGACTACAATGTCAATCTTCCCAAAGGCAAACCACAAATTCAATGCTATACCCATTTGATTAAAACCATAATAATTCTCAGACCTAAAACCACAATAAATAAATTTAAATAGAAATAAAATTGACTCTAAATAGTCAAAAAAATTCTTTTATTTTTATCTTTTTGAGTTGGAGTCTCACTTTTTCGCCCAGACTAGAGTGCAGTGGCTGCTCCCAGCCACTGCAGCCTTGACCAGCTGGGCTCCAGCGATTCTTCCACCTCAGTCTTCCAATTTAGCTGAAACTACAGGTGCGCACAACCACACCTGGTTAATTTTTTGATTTGTTGTAAAGGTGAGGTCTCACCAAGTTGCCCAGGTGAATCTCGAACCTGCAACTTCAGGAAATTCACTCACCCCAGCATCCCAAGGCACAGGATTACAGTCTGAGCCACCAATGCCAGCTTAGTCAAAACAATTCTTAGCAAAGGAACAAAGGTGGAGTTATCACGCTTCCAGATTTTAAGCATTATTATATGGCTACAATAAGCAAAACAAGGTGGTATTGGTACAAGAGCAAGTATATAGACCAAGGAAACAGGATAGAGATTCTGGAAGCAAAACTTCACTCTATTAACCAGTTCCTCTCCAACAAATCCTCCAAGAACAATCACTGGTGAGAGGAGAACCTATTCAGTACAGGGTGTTAGAAAACTGACTGACAGTAGTCAGATGAAAGAAACAGGACACTTACATATCACCGTACACAAAAATCAGTTCCAAATTGACCATAGACCTAAAGGTAAAATCTCAAATGTTTACAATCTTATAAAACACGAGACACCCTTATGAAATTTTGAATAGTCATCCAATTCCTGATCATAATTCAAAAAGCCCATGCCATAAGTGATACAATTGGCAAATGCAACCATTTCAAACTGAAAAGCTTCTGTAAAGTAAACCATCAAAAGAGTAGGAAGACAGCCCACAGAATGGGAAAACGTATTTGCCAATTGCATATCTGACAGAAGCCTAACTTACAGGATCTACAAGGAACTCCAATGTGCTTAAGGGTAAAAATAAAACCGTTTAAAAAGAGGGAAAAATACATTGATAAACACTTCTTAGAAAAAGACATATAAGCTGCCAACAGACATGAAAACATGTTCAGTCTCATAATCAACAGAGAATTGCAAATCAAACCTCATTGAGATACCACCTAGCACGACTAAGACTGGTCATCATTAATAAAACAAAAAACAAGATTGACTGACAAGGATGTGGAGAAAACAGGACACTTCTACACTGTTGGTGGGAATGCCAGCTAGGTTAACCTCTGTGGGAAACAGTGTCATGAAATCTAAAAGTGCTAGAAATTGACCTACCATATGATCTAGTCATCCCTCTTCTGGTAATATATCTGGAGGAGATAAAATCAGTCTACTAAAAAGATACCCGAGCACACATGTTTGTTTGTTTGAGTGTGTGTGTTTCTTTTTCTTTTTTTATATGTGTTTTTTTAAACATATTTTTATTATAAAATTGTGGGGTACAGTTAAGGGTTAGGTATACAAATGTGCATCGTTCAGGCACCCTTGATAATAAGGGGTGTCTCCCCGCCCCCAGACAGATATTGACCACGTTATTCCCACCTCCCTTCCACTCCCTACCACGCCCATAGTATCCCACCACTGTCAGTCCTTTTCTTATAGTATTATGATAGATGTTCAAGGTCCACCATATTACTGAGAACATGTGATACTCAGATCTTTGTTTCTGTGAGAGATCACTCTATATTATAGACTCTAGTTCCATCCAGGTTGCTGCAAAATTCATGATCTTGTTCTTTTTTATGACTGCATAGTATTCCATCATGCATATGTACCACATTTTTAAAATCCAGTCATCTTTTGGTGAATGGCATGGTTGGTTCCAGGTTCTTACTATTGTGAATGATGCTGTGATAAACATTCGTGTGCAGGTACATTTTTGATACAGTGATTTGAGTTCTTCAGGACATATTCCCAGTAGGGGGGTTGCAGGGTCATATGGGAGGTTGATATTCAGGTTTTTTAGGAATCACCACACTGTTTTCCATAGAAGATGCACTGGTTTACACTCCCACCAACAGTGTAGTAGTGTTCCCTTTTCACCACATCCTCTCCAGCATCTGTTATTTTTTGAGTTATTGATAATTGTCATTCTGACTGGAGTTAGGTGGTTCTCAGTGTACTTTTAATTTGCAATTCCTTGATGATTAGTGAGGTTGAACATTTCTTCGTGTGTCTGATGGCTGCTTGGATGTCTTTCTTTGAGAAGTGTTTGTTCATATCTTTTGCCCACTTTATATTGGGGTTGTTCGTTTTTTTTCTTTTCAGCATGTTTGTGTTCCTTGTAGATACAAGATGTTAGGCGTTTCTCAGACCTGGAGTTGACAAATACTTTTTCCCAGTTTGTGGGCTGTCTCCTTGCTCTCTTGATGGTTTCTTTGGCTTTGCAGGGGCTTGTCAGTTTAATGAGGTCCCACTTGTTCATCTTATCTCTTATGGCCCATGCATTTCAGGTATTGCACAGGAATTGGGTGCCAGTTCCAATTTCCATAAGTGTGCGTCCTGAATTTTCTAAGGTTTTTATGGTTTGACGTTTTACATTTAGGTCTCTGATCCATTTGGAGTTAACCTTTATTCATGGGGATAGATAGGGGTCTTGTTTGAGTCTTCTGAATGTGGCCAGCCAGTTTTCCCAGCACCATTTACTGAATAGGTTCTCCTCTCCCCAGTGGTAGGTGGTGGAGGCTTTGTCAAAAAATGAGTTGGTTGAGAAATTGAGGTTTTGCTTCTGAAATCTCAATTCTATTCCATTATTCTATATGCCTGTTCCTGTACCAATAGCAAGCTGTTTTGATTATTGTAGCTTTAGAGTAAAGTTTGAAGTCTGGTAATGTGATACCTCCTGCTTTTTTTTTTCTGAGGATTGTTTTGGCTATTCTTGGTCGCTTGTGTTTTCATATGAATTCCTGTATTCTTTTTTCTAGGTCTGAGAAGAATGTTGCTGGTAATTTGATGGGTATTGCATTAAATCTGTAGATTGCCTTAGGTGGGATGGATATCTTCACAATGTTGATTCTTCCAATCCATGAATATGAAATAATTTTCCACTTGTTTCTGTCATCTTTGATTTCTTTTTTTTTTTTTTTTTTGAGTTGGAGTCTCACTCTGTCACCCAGACTGGAGTGCAGTGGCCGCTCGCAGCCACTGCAGTCTCGACCTGCTAGATTCCGGCAATCCTTCCACCTCAGCCTTCCGAGTAGCTGGAATTACAGGCATGCGCTACCACTCCCAGCTGATTTTTTGATTTATTGTAGAGATGAGGTCTCACTGCCCAGGCGGGTCTCGAACCCACGGGCTCAGGCAATCCACTCACCTCAGCCTCCCAAAGGCACGGGATTACAGGCTGAGCCACTGAGCCCGGCTTATCTTTGATTTCTTTAGTAGTGTTTGTAGTTTTCATTTTAAGGTCTTTCACATTTCTGGTTAAGAAGATGTCAAGGTATTTCTTATTTTGTGTGCCTATTGTGAGGAATTGTGCTTTTTATTGTGTTTCTGTTTGTTTATTTTTGGTGTAATGAAATGCGATTGTTTTTTGCACATATATTTTATAAACTGAGAATTTGGCAAAGTCTTTTATCAGTGTAAGGAGGCTTTTGACAGATTCCCTTGGGTTTTCCAGGTACAAAATCATGTCATCTGCAAAGAGAGAAACTTGAATTCCTCTTTTCCTATTTAGATACACCTGATTGCCTTCTCTTCTCTGATTATTCTAGCCAGGATTTCCAGTACTATATTGAACAGGAGGGGTGAGAGTGGGCATTCTTTTCTTGTTCCAGTTTTTAGGGGAAAATATTCCAATTTTTGTCCATTTAGGAATATGCTGGCTGTGGGTTTCTTGTAGATGGCTTTTACTATTTTGAGGTATGTTCCATGTATGCATAGATGTTCGAGGGTTTTTATCAAAAAGTTCTGCTGGATTTTATCAAAAGCTTTTTCTGCAACTAATGATATAATCATGTGTTTTTTGTTTTGACATCTGTTGCATTTATTTACATTTATGATTTTACGAATGTTGAACAAGTCTTGCATCACAGGAAGGAAGCCTACTTGGTCATGATGGATGATTTTTGAGATGTCTTTTTAAATCCGGTTTGCTAGAATCTTGTTGAGAATTTTAGCATCTTTGTTCATCAAAGATATTGGCCTATAGATCTCTTTCTTTGTTGGGCCTTTACCTGGCTTGAGTATCAATGTGATGTTAGCTTCATAAAATGAATTGGGGAGAGTTTCATCTTTCTCAATCACCTGGAATACTTTCAGTAGGATTGGTATTAGCTCCTCCTTAAATGTCTGGTAGAATTTGTTGGGAGCCAACATCTATAGCTACATGTATGTAGGCCTATAAGGGCCTGTCTGTAATATTGTCTCTGACACAAGGAGATCACTACAACTACAATATTTGCATATGAATAAAGACCAGTACTTATATAATAATAAAGTTTATAGCTGGGCTCGGTGGCTCAGCCTGTAATCCCGGGCCTTTGGGAGGCTGAGGTGAGTGGATTGCCTGAGCCCGCGGGTTCGAGACCCGCCTGGGCAGCGAGACCTCATCTCTACAATAAATCAAAAAATCAGCCGGGCATGGTAGCGCATGCCCGTAATTCCAGCTACTTGGAAGGCTGAGGTGGAAGGATCGCCGGAGCCCAGCAGGCGAGGCTGCGGTGGCCGGGAGCGGCCACTGCACTCCAGTCTGGGCGACAGAGTGAGACTCCAACTCAAAAAAAAAAAAAATAATAATAATAATAATAAAGTTTATAACAGTAATATACAAAATTCAACTATGATTGGAAGAAAATTCACAGCAGATTCATTTTCTATTTCTCCCTCTTTTCCTAAACTGCTTTTTCCTTTTCAAGATATTTTTTAGCTGTTATTTCCTGGTAAACTGGTTATTCAGCCTTTGTTATTGCTAGAAAGTTTTCCCTTAGGTTGAAATTAAACATTTTAATTGTGATAATAGTTTTGTTATGTTGCCTTAGGTCAAGCAGAACGTTCCTGGTTTCTGTATGTGCTGAAACTCTCAGTTTACTTCAGCCCCTGGCTATTGTCATGGCAACGGTTCATTTCATTGTTTCAAAGTAGTGTGACAGGTTCCCAGACGCAGGTAGCTTTCACATAACAGGAAATAAGATTTAGATTTTTAAGTAGAATTACAGTTTTATTAAGTTTTATAAAAAATAGAAGTAAGTTCATAGTTTGGATATTAATTAAGGCTAGTGATAAGGTTTATAATAGTTTATAATAAGATAGTGGTTCAATTAGAATAATACATAGTGTTAAGAGTTAAGTAATGAAGTATATAAGGAAGTAAAGTTTAGACACGAGAAATTCATAGAAGTAATGTTAATATTTTAGTTTAAAGATAAGTTTTTAGGTAATTAGCATAGGATTCTAGGGCATGGCATATTAAAAATCAGTAGGTTATAAATATAATAAAAATAAGTTCATAGATATAGTGTAAGGTTAAGTCATACTTAATGTGGTGTTTGATTATAACTTAGAAAGTTACCATAATAAGAGTATAGGTGTAAGTTAATAGGATAAATATAAATTGAGTAAGGATAGAAGATTAATATAAAGTTAAGGTAATAAGTTGATAGTTTTAATTGTTGAGTTATTAGAGTTATTAATTTTGGATTTAATGTTAATCAGAGTTTTCCTCACTGGATTGATTGGAATTTAGAATTAATCGAGAAGTTTAGAACATAAAGTATAACATGAATGGGTTATGGAAACGTCTTGTGAGACTATTGATTAATTTGTGTACCTGTTACATTGTGGGCAGCACGTCATGCATCATGGAATTGTAATTGTGTGCATGGAACTTGAAAGTCTCGTGACAATCTTGTGAGGATGTATACGCCCCCAGCAAGTGATTGTCACACTGCTGGAGGGTATGAAAAATGGTATATAAGTTGGAAGAAGTTTGAATAAAATTTGGCTTCAGTCCTGATCAGACTGTTCCCAGAAGAAACTGCCTCAGAGTGGTCTCTTCTCACCGTCTGGATTCTCCATTGCGGTCCTTACCCACCCTCAGTCGGGGCTGGTCCCCAACAAGAATTCTGCTGGAAAGCCATGTGTTCCAGGGCTTTTTTTTTTTTTTGCATGTAGTTTTCTTATTAAGTAGTAAATTTCCTTGATTTTTATTGGTGTATTTAGGGTTTCAATTTCTTCTTTTTTCAACCTAGGCAGGTGGTGTGTTATCAGAAAATCCTACATTTCCTTAACTTTTTCAAATTTGTTTCCATGCAAGTGTACATGGTAGTCTCTAATAATCTTTTGTAATTTTTCAGGGTCAGATGTGACTTCATCTTTTGTGTTTCTGATTGTGTTTATTTGGACTTTTTTCTCTTTTTCTAGGTCAGTCTAACTAGGGGATCATTGATTTTGTTTATCTTTTCTAAGAAACAGCTTTTTGTTTCATTGATTTTTTTTTTTGTATTATCTTTTTGTCTTGTATGTCCTGGAATTGGGCTTCTATTTTGGTGATCTGGATTCTTCTGCTGAAATTAGGGTTTGGGGGGTCTTCTTTTCCAGCTTCCTTAGGTGGCTTGTTAGGCTGTTGATTTGTGATCCTTTCATTTTCTTCATGTGTGTTTGTAGAGTTAATAATTCCTCTCTTACTATAGCTTTCATTGCATCCCAGAGATTTTGGTAATATGTTTCTTCATTTTCATTTTTTTCCAGATATCTTTAAATTTCTGTTTTGATTTTATCATTGACCCAGGAGTTGTTTAGCATCATGCTGTTTAGTGTCCATGTTTTGTGGGTTTGGGGGGGACCTTGTTGGTGTTGATGTCTATTTTTATTCCACTGTGGTCCGAGAAGTTGCATGGTAAAATTTCGGTCCTTTCAAATTTGCTTATGCTTGATATAAGGCCAAGTATGTGGTCGATCTTAGAGTACGTTCCATGGGGTGATGAGTAGAATGTATCTTCTGTGGTCGTTAGATGGTGTGTTCTGTAGGAATCAATTAAGTCCATTTGGTCAAGAGTCACTGATCTGATATTTCAGATCTCACTGCTGATTTTTTGTACTGATGTTCTAAACAGACTTATGAGTGAGGTATTGAAGTTACCAGCTCTGATAGTGTTAGAGTTGATATCTTTTTTTTAGTTTATGTAGTAGCCGCTTTATGAAATTTGTCTGAGCACAGATGTCATGTGTCAATATTCACTGTAACAAAAACATGGAATCAACCATGCTTCCCATTAAAACTGGACTGGATTTTAAAAAGTGATATATTTACACAATGAAGTACTATGCAGACATAAAGAACAACATTTTGCACTGCACAGTAATTGGAAAAGAATTGGATTCCATAAAACTCAGCTATTTATTACAGAAACAATCAACTGAGTGCCACATATTCTCACTCATAGGCAATCTTTGAACATTTACCACAATGTAATAAGAAAGGTTTTCACAGTGACTGGACACTGTTGGGCAAGTGGAGGGGCATATACCACCAATTCTGGTCCCTATTCTCAAACTAGGTGACTTGGGGAACAAAGAGAGGCCCCCAAATTACTTCTGTGATGCTCATTCTTATACCTAATTCTGAATTGTAACCCACATGTGTAAATAGTCAAGAAAGAAAAAAGAATGTTAGATAAATAGATAAATAAATAAATAAACCCATGCACACAAGACAAAAATTAAGTGTTTATATTCTGGAGCAAAATTTTGCCAGGAACTTTTCAACACCAGACCAACTCTTAAATGGTATCACTTCCATCTGTTGCTTCATTAACTCTAATAAAGATGTCCTCTTCACTAATACGTCACATATCTATTTATTCTGTTATAACAGATTAAAGATTAACTCAATGATACATTACTCCCTTATCCTTTTCCTAATACAGCTGCATGACAGTCCTTTTTTTCTTATATTTCAAACTAGTAACATGTGAATACCTGTAGTGTATGTTTCACTAAGCACTGTGTACTTTTACTCCCTATACTGTAAGATGACCATATTATTATCCCTATTGTTCCCCTCATTATAACTACCTCTGTCTCTCAAATTCAGTTAGTTGTACTTTACTTTTACATTGTGTAATGTTAATATAATTATCAACTAATGTATATTGCAAAATGAGAACATTGTATTAAACAGGACACTAAGAACATTGCTGAAAGTTATTTAAAAGGTGATTCATGGATGTGACTCATTGATTTGATCTATGTTCTTAATAAAAGCCAGAAATCTATGTTTTTGACTCATGAGGAGTGGGCTTTATTTTAAAATTTCACCACGACAGGTGGAAACGATCTGTTTCATCCCCTTTCCTTGTGGTTTGATGGATAAAGCTTAAGCAGTAACCACTAACAATGAGGAATCTAGAAAAGAACAGGTGAGGAAGATGATCTGCATGTTATTATTTAGTATTCTCCTAACTGCTGCAGCTGAATCTGAAACTGGACACTGGAAACAGAAAGAGCCATAGTGATATATGTGCTCCAATGAAGCATTCTTATATCTTGATGTTTAAATCTTGAAACACTCTCCTTCGGAAGCCACCAGAGAGAAGAATCACATGTGTTTCACATTCTTAAGACTGAGTTCATAAAGCCAGAAAAATCATTTAAAAGTAGGAAGGCCATGCACTCATGGATATGTGTACTATGACCTCTTCTAGGTAACTCCTGTTATATGCATGTTGGCATGGTTAATTCATGTCAGTATGAAAGAGGTTGATGTGAAGTCCCTGTCCCTGCTGCTCTAACTTCAAGGAAGATGCAGACTATAATCTCACAAAACTCAGTCTTCTACCTGACATCTACCCTTTACCATTATTGGGTCCTGTTATTTAGATCACTACATGTGCTGAAGGGGATAGATATCCATGTAATTTTAGAGAAAAGTTTCCATATATAACTTGTTCCATAGATGTATATGGATTAAATATTGCTCCCAGTAGATGTATCTCCAAGTATTTGATACTCACATTGATTTAATTGCCAATTCTGCTAGTTCATAAGTAAACTATTTAATCAAGTATATCTCATTTTTTATAAATTTCACTTAAATTGGGTGAAGATTTTCTTCATCTGAAATGACTTCATCACCATCTATATTCAAGGATAATTATTCAGCAAAATGTATCCATGCCATGAGGTTTAGAGAAGCATGGAACTTTATGGTTCAGTGATCAGCTTGTCTATCACCTTTGAATGTCCAGTTTCTTGTAATTATCCTAATTCCTGTACACTCCTGAGTGCCTCCCAGAACATCCTGAATATCTGGATATTTTCTTGGAAAGAAAACTGTAAGTACTCAAAACTCTCATACAGTCCAATGGATATTTCTGTTGTCATACAAGCATTTTTTTAATCATAAAAGCCATTATCTCATGAATATGTTGACACAGTAATCTAATCTTAGTCTACCAACCCAGGTAATATCCAAATGTCAATTTATTGTGGACTGTATCTTTGCCCATGAATATTAAATTCACTACACATTTTGTTATGTTCATAAAGATGACATATATCATTATTAACAATGTTAGATCACGTGTAACATTTACAGGAAGGAAAAGTGCACAACTGACAGAGGGCAGCCCCAAGCTGCAATAAGGAGGTTCACTAAAACCATCGCCTGAGTACTGACCTCGAGAACCCTGTAGCAGTGAATCCTAGGCTTCAGTCTGAGATTTTATAAATAGGTGGTAGGGGAGAGCAGAACACAACACCATCCATCCTCCTTTTGTGAACTACAAGTTGACCACATACCTCCTGGATTCATTATCTTAAGGTGCTAATTTGAGTTGTCAGTAGGAACTTTACTTGAAACTACAGAGGAGGGAGCCAAGGCAGTTCAAGTTGTTACATACATATCCCTGTTTTAATAAAAGTCATATGTGACGTCTCAGAAAACAACCAGGAATATCATCCTTTGTCATATACCTAATGTGTGATTTAAACCTTGGATGTATAAGTTTCTCTTCAAAAAATGACTGAGGGCTGTTCTGTATTGTATTACCTTGAATACAATTTGGGATTTGAATATGACACAATTGGATATTAATCTGAGGGTATTTCTATGCAAAATGTTGAAAATGTGGATAAGTTTTCCCCCCTCACTGATAATGGTACAACGTGAGAGAAGCAAGGTATAGTAAATAATAAAATGTTTATCAAAGTAGATCAAGATTCTTGGCAAACATATGAAGTTCTAACCTTCTCTGAAAAACCACCAAATTGAACAAGATTTGAAACTTTTATTTCTTTTTAATTTTTTAAATTTTTTTGAGTTGGAGTCTCACTCTGTCTCCCAGACTGGAGTGCAGTGGCTGCTCCTGGCCACCACAGCCTCGACCTGCTGGGCTCCAGTGATCCTTCTGCCTCAGCCTCCCAAGTAGCCAGAATTACAGGCATGCGCTACCACACCCGGCTGATTTTTTTATTTATTCTAGAGATGAGGTCTCATTGCCCAGGCGGGTCTCGAACCGACGGGCTCAGGCAATCCACTCACCTCAGCCTCCCAAAGGCGAGGGATTACAGGCTGAGCCACTGAGCCTGGTTGATTTGAAACTTTTAAATGAACTTTTTTTAAAAAATATTTTTTATTATGGTTTTGTGGGGTAGAGTTAAGGATTAGGTATACAATTACGTTTCATTCAGGCATCCTGTTGATAAGAGGTGTTTCCCCATCCCCAGACAGATATTTACTACTGTTAATCCCATCTCCCTCCCCCCAATAGTTTCCCAGTACCGTCAGTCATTTTCTTATAGTATTACATTGGATGTTCAAAGTCCATTATATGAGTGAGAACATGTGAAACTCGTATCTTTGTTTCTGTGAGAGGTCACTCAGTATTATAGACTCTAGTTCCATCCAGGTGGCTGCAAAATTCATGATTTTGTTCTTTTTTATGGCTGCATAGTATTCCATAGTGTATATGTACCACATTTTTAAAATCCAGTCCTCTTTTGACGGGCAGCATGGTTGTTTCCAGGTTCTTGCTATTGTGAACAACGCTGCGATAAACATTCGTGTGCAAGTACCTTTTTGATACAGTGATTTGAGTTCTTCAGGGTATATTCTCAGTAGGGGGATTGTGGGGTCATATGTAAGGTCGATTGGGCAAAAAATATGAGCAGACACTTCACAAAAGAAGACATCTGAGCAGCCAACAAACCCATGAAGAAATGCTCAACCTCACTAATCATCAGGGAGATGCAAATCAAAACCACACTGAGATACCACCTAACTCCAGTCAGAATGGCAATTATCAACAACTCAAAAAATAACAGCTGCTGGAGAGGGTGTGGTGAAAAGGGAACACTTCTACACTGTTGGTGGGAGTGTAAACTAGTGCAACCTCTGTGGAAAGCAGTGTGGTAATTCCTAAGAGCTTTAAATGAACTTTTATATACAAATGACTAGACTATTCTAATGTTGGAAGTGAATGAGTAAAAAATAAGTTGGAAAATAATAAAAATGCTACTGAATATGTTTCCACCAAAGAATCATATGCAACCTCATTAATACTCTAATCTAAATTTTCACATGATAAACTCCAGAGGTATCGAAAGATGTAACTATGAAATTGTAATAATTTGCAAGTCCTATAGTGAAATCTGAACTGATATTATTTTAATGAATCATAACTAAAAAATGAATGTGTAATCAATGTTACTAAAGTTTTAGGGGCTTCCTGAGGAAAAATATATACTTCTCTTCAATATTACATAAACAATCTAAAATTCTCTAAGGACATGTATACCACTAAGAAAAAAGACAGAAGTTCGGACACATTGGGAAGGTATTAGACACCACATTCACTGGCAGAGTTGATTAAGGATGTTTTTATTCTCTATTAGCCCAGTGTGTGTAGCATAGGTATGACAGCTATTTCTTCTAATGAGGATATTGCCACGTACAGTTCCAAGTTCCAAAAAACAAAAGTAAAATAAAATAAAGTAATAAAATGAAATAAACACAAATATTCAGCCCAAATAGAGGAATAAAATACAGTTTGAAAAACTGACACCAATACTAAGACACAAAAAAATTCCCTGACAGAATATTCAAAGTAAACTTTATGTACATATTCATTTAGCAAGGAAAATAACACAAGCACATTTTGAAAATTTTAACAACAAAAATAATTAAAAGGAAGACCAACGAAAGTCTTGCTGGAGAATACAATACCTGCATATATATATGACACACACACACACACACACACATATATATAGATAGCTATATATATAGATATATATAGAGAGAGTGAGAATCAACAAAACTGTATTTTTTTAAAGAGATGACTCGATATGATAAAACCTAGAGAGACAAAAATTTAAAAAAGATTCATTGAGGACGAAAGCCACACTGGAAAAGAAAATATGAATTTTAGTGAATACTCAAAAATCAGAGAGAGAAATACTATCCAAGCTACGTACTCAGGATAACAAAGTAGCTGCATCAGCTCCTTAAGGATGTTAGCCCAATTACACATTGACTGTAATTTATTACTATGAGATACCCTGCAGACAGGTAAGGTTTTGCTGGGGACAGAAGAGAAGAAGAAGGAAGAAAAAGAAGCACATTTTAGTTCTCTCTATGCTCTGGTATCTGTCACTTGACAGTTTTTTTTTTTTTTTTTTATTGGAGTTTCACTCTGTCAACCACACTGGAGTGCAGTGGCCGCTCCCGGCCACCGCAGCCTTAACCTGCTGGGCTCTGGCGACCCTGCTGCCTCAGTCTTCCGAGTAGCCAGAATTACAGGCATACGCTACCACGCCCAGCTAATTTTTTGATTTATGGTAGAGATGCGGTCTCGCTGGCCAGGTGGGTCTCGAACCCGTGGGCTCAGGCAATCCACTCACCTCAGTCACCCAAAGGCACGGGATTACAGGCTGAGCCACCAAGCCCGGCTACTTGACAGTTTTTTTATAAGTTTTATTGTTCTTTCTCATTGTTTCTATCTCAACTTCTATTCTCCTATCTTTTTTTCTATCTATTGATGTGACTTATATTAGGATACAAAATCGAATACTTTTGAAAAAGTTCCCATCTTTTCTCTACCAAACATAATGAGATGTCTCTAGGGTATTTGTGGCTTTTCATACCCATGGAATAATACTTTTTTCATATGTGAGTTCAATCCATACTTTTGTATACACGTTCCATTGGACAGTCACCCACACAGTGTCCATACCTAATAGAGAGCATTTGGGATTAGCGATTCAGCATATGATTTAGGTAGCAAGATATGCTACAGACAATGGTATCAAGCAAGGTACAGTGAGAACTTTATTTTTTTTTTTTTGTCAAGATGATGAAATGACCATGTAGGAATATGTTAATGAAAGAACCATAACAAAAATCTCTACAGAAGAGATTTCCTGCATCTTTCTTGTCTTTGCAAAGATGTGAAGAAGTAGTGCTGTATTTTATTACTACAAGATGCTGTGCAGACAGGTAAGGTTTGCTGGGAACAAAAGAGAAGAAGAAAGAAGAGAAAGAAGCCCATTTTAGTTCTCGCCATGAACCTGTTACTGAACAGGTCTCTGTGTGTCCTCATCACCCCCAAGTGGCCAGCACTCCCTAGTTGACAGTTCCAACGGGGGCACTCATTTCCCTTTTGTTTCTCATCAGGGAGGTTTGAATCTGGGATCACCTTGCATTCCTCTCACTGTGTCTCTGGACCAGTAATATGTGGCCGTGTTCCCTGAGGTCTCAGAGTGCAGTTGCATGGGTAGCTTGTTCTAGTACCTGTCTACTGAGATGGTGACTCCACTCTGGTGGATTAGCCCAATTCGCTCCAGTTCTTCTATTTGTAGCTGTCAGATCCAGTGCCACCAAGAGCCACTGCTGATTGCATAACCAGAGACAGCACAGGCAAGGGATACGATCTCCAGAGGCTTCATCTTGGCCCCTTTCTCCAGCAAGACCTGGGACAGGACATCTGTGTACAGAGAGAACCCTATGAGCCCCATGCTCAGGTGCAACATTCAAAACCATCTTATATAAGTCCCTGAGACTCTCACATCTGGGAGCTGACAGCAGAAAAAGGACCTTGCATTTCACTCAGCACGAGGAAGATCCTTCTGGGTGCTCAAGTGAGGATTTTCATGTGGTAGATGTCCTTGAGGGTAAAAGGGAAAGAGATTAAGGAAACCTTTATCTTTAGAGATCACCCTCTAAAGGTACTGGTTGTGCCATGATAAACTAAGTATACTTTTAAGGGAAATCCTTCACCAAGCAAGAAATCTTCTGTGTCAGGAAATGTGCTGAAGGGGTAGTCAGGGAAACGAATTTTGTCAGGGATGAAGAATGATTTCATCAATAGTGTCCACACTCCCCTCCTCTTAAATATTACTATATAAGCAATCATACACCAAGATTCATCGAAATTGTCAGATACCTATTCAATCACGTTGGATATTCAGGTAAATAGAATAATCACACTGAATTCAGAAAAGCCTGGATCCAATCCAATGATTATCACAGTTTTGAGTCATCAGCCATACTTACAGGAAAATTGCCCATTCCAGATGTAGACACTTTAAGCACCAGAGAGTAGGCTTACTAAGACACTGTGAGACATGGGATTGTTGGAATATTTATCAGAAATGTAGTGATCAGGCTTATTAATATATTTTGATTATACCTCTACTTCTGGTTGTTATTTAGTGTTGACTATGTTTATGAAAAAATGCAACAATACTACAAGATCTTGTATGTATTTTTAAGCATCAGTCTCTTATTAATTTGTATTTTGGTTGCTTTTTCTAATTCCATTGTAATTATAGTACATTTTACAAATAATTTATTTTCAAATTACACAAATACAACAGTATTTAAATATTGATCTACCCAGTAATCATTTTCTGCACAGATACTCATTCTAAAGAATGTATAAATAGGATCTTTTAAAAAATATTTTAATGTAATTGACCAATAGTCATTTCATATATCCATAGTGTATAGTGTGATGCTATAAAAATGCATACATTGGGCAATGAGTAAATCAGGCCAACTATCATCTCCAAAAACTCGTGTACTTATAAATTTCATGGTGGGGAAATTTGCATTCTTATTTTTCAGCTATTTTGAAATATACAGTACATATGTACTCTAGCACTAGGTTCTTTATTAGATCACTAGAACTTATTTATTTTATCTTATTGAAATGTGTTACCTTTGTCATCTTTTTATCTGTCCATCGCCTTCCCTGGCCTCTGTTGGACGCAACTGTGTAGACCCCCTTCATGAGCTCAACATTTTTATATTCCATACAGAAGTGAGTCCCTGTGGTATTTATACAAATTTAATGGCATGTACTCACCATGGAGAATTGTTAGATGACTTGAGAAATCCCCTGTATTTCATCCATTCATAATTTTATCCCCATTTACTCATAGCATCTAATGATTTTTTTACTGTCTCTATAGTTTTCCAAAATGCCATGCAGTTGGAGTAGTAAATACACCCTTTATTATAACTTATGGTATGTAATTAAGGTTCTTCATACCTTTTTTGCACAGAATAATATTAAATTTGTGGGTTGTAAAATATTTTTAATGCATTCATTTTCTGGAGGCCATTCTGTTTCTTCTAAATTTTGCTAATTATGATAAAGCTACTATAAAATTTTGTGGATTTTTTTATGTGGAATAACTTTTCACCATTTGGGGTTCATATCAAAGAGTGTGATTGCTGCACTGAATGATAAAATTATGTTTAGTTTTGTAAGGTGCCTCAAAACTGTCTTCCAAAGTAGCTTATAATTTGTGTTACCAACAACAAAAGATGAGTTTCTGTTGCTTCATTTCACACCAGCATTTGATATTGTCTGTGTTCTGAATTTTCACTAGCCAAATATGTGTACAAAATTATTTAATTGCTATCCTTTTGGCAGTTTCTGAATGACATGTGATGAGGAACATCTTTCCAAGCACATAATTGTAATGTTTATATCTTCTTATATAAAGGCTCTGCTAAGACCTTATGCTCATTTTTATTGGGGTAGTTTGTTTTTTTCTTTTATTTCTTTCAACTTTAGATATTTTACTTTGAAATTGGGGGATACACTTCACGATTAGTTGTACAAATATTCATTGTGCAAGTACCCTTGTTTTTGCAGTGTGACCCCCTTCCCAAAGTAGTTTTCCACTACTGTCAATCCCACCTCCCCAACCTCACACATCCAGATAGTTTTCTGCTACTAAGAATCTTTATCTTATTGTATTATGATAGTTGTTCAAGGTCCACTCATGAGTGAGAAAATGTGATACTCAGTTCTTGGTTGCTGTGAATAATCATTCAGTATTATAGACTCTAAGTCCATCCAGGTTGCTGCAAAGTTCATGATTTTGTTCTTCTTTATGGCAGCATAACATTCCATTGTGTATATGTACCCAATGTTTTATCCAGTTCTCTTTTGCTGGGTAGCATGGTTGGTTTCATGTTATTGCTATTGTGAAAAATGCTGGATTAGGAATCACCACACTGCTTTCCATAGAGGCTGTATTAGTTTACACTGCCACCAAGAGTGTACAAGTGTCCCTTTTTCGCCACACTCTCATCAGCACTGCTATTTTTGAGTCACTGATGATGGCCATTCTGACTGGTGTTAAGTGGTATCTCATTGTAATCTTAATTTACATTTCATTGATGACTGGTGAGACTGAACATTTTTCATGTATCAGTTTACTGCCTGTATGTATCCTTTGAGAAAAATATTTTGCCCACTTTGTAATTGGGGTTTTTTTCAGTACATTCGAGTTCTTTGTAGATCCTAGATGTTAGGCCTTTGTCAGACATAGAGTGGGCAAATATTTTTTCCAGTCTGTGGCCTGGCGGCCTGCTCTCTTGATGGTTTACTTGATTTTGCAGAAGCTTGCCAGTCTGTGGAGATCCCACTTGTCTAATTTATCTCTTATGGCAGGGACAGATGGGGTTTTGATCAGGAATTGGTTGCCAGTTTCAATTTCCATAAGAACGTCTCCTGCATTTTCTAAGGTTCTTGTAGTTTGAGGTTTTGACTTGAAGTCTCTGATCCATTTAGACTTGTTTTTGTGTGTGTGTGGGAATTGGTATGTGTCCTGCTTGAATCTTCCACATATGGTCAGCCAGTTTTCCTAGCACCATATACTGGTTAGGTTCTCCTCTCTCCAGTTGTTGTGGTTGGTGATAAGACTTTGACAAAGGTGAATTGGTTGAGAAAGTGACACTTTCCTTCTGGCATCTCTATCTCTATTCTATTCCATTGGTCTACATGCCTGTGTTTGTACCAATACCAGGCACCAGGTTGTTTTGATTATTGCTGCTTTAAAATACAGTTTATGCCTGGAAGTGGGCTACATCTTCAGATACATATTTAACTGAGGATTGTTTTGGCTACTCATTGTCGTTTATTATTCAATATGCATTCCTGTATTGTTGTTTCTAGGTTTGAGAGGAATTTTGCTGGTAATTTGATGGATATTGTATTAAATCTCTAGATTGCCTAGGTAGAATGGACACCTAAATTATGTTGATTCTTTCAATCCATGAGCATGGAATAGTTTTCCACTTGTTTGTATCATCTTTGCTTTCTTTGAGCAGTGTTTTATAGTTTTCATTGTAAAGCTATTTCACGTCTATGGTTAGGAAGATGCAAAGGTATTTCTTTTTTGTTGTTTTTTTGGATTTTTCCATTGTGTATGGCATTGTAATTTTGTGGCATGAGACACAGCAGACATATCATATTTCAAAAAACACACATATATGAACATAAAAGGTCATTAAAAACAAAACAGACTTATAAGAGCATTAAGACAGGGTCAAACTCTCACATTTCAGTAATCAGCCTGAATGTGAATGAATCAAATGAAACAATGTAAAAACAGAGAACAGCAAGTGGATAAACACATATGTTCTAATAATTCTCTGCCTCCAAGAAAACTTATCACACTGCAAAGGACGTCCAAAGACTCATAGTTAGAATATGGAAAACAAAGTTGAAGACAAATGTATCACAAAAAAGGCAGCATTCATAATCTTAATAGCATCCAAAACAAATTTAATCTATCAAAAGCTTAAAACAGAAAAGGAAGGACTGTAAATAATAATAAATGATTCACTTCATGAACAAGAAATAGCCATCTTAAAAATATATGCCCTGAACAGAGGAGCACCAGCATTTGAAACACAACTACTAAGTAAACTAAAAAAGGTATTGACTGCAACAATATCATAGCTGAAGACTTCAATACCCCATTTAAAACCCATAATAGGCAATTAAGGCAAAAAATCAACAAGGAGATGCACACTAAGACATGCACACTAGTAGCATACATCTGTACAAATCTTGCGTCAACACAGAAATCAAAACAGAAATTAAAAGATTCCTGGAAACAAATGAAATAAATAGACACCTTTCCAAATCTACTGGGATGCCATGAAAACAGTTGTGAGAGGTGAATTTACGTCTCTACAAACACACATCAATAAAAAAGAAAGAGACAAGTTAACAACCCAATAAATCACCTAAGAGTGCTGGAAAGACAAGACAACCAAAACTATAACTTCAGAAGAAGAATCCAGATCACCAAAGTAATAGCCCATATATGAGACACAGAAGACAAAACACCAAAGACAAGTCGATGAAAAAAAAAAAGCTGGTTCTTTGAGAGGATAAACAAAATGTATGCCCCTAATCAGAATGATCAAGACAAAGAGATAAAAATCCAAAATAAACACAATCTGATACAGCAAAGATCAAGTCCCAATTGACCCTGAGAAAATACAAGTGTGTATAAGAGATAAGAGATAACTATGTGCACCTGTACAAAAACAAACTTGATACCCTAAATGAAATGCAGGACTTTCCAACATCACACCATTACCAGTGTCGAAAAAAGAAGAATTTTAGAAATTAAATAACCCAATAAGAACCCAGGATATTGACTCTGTTATAAGAAAACCACCTACAGAAAGAAAAAAAAGGACTGGATTAGAAAGATTTCCAGTTAGAAACTTCAATATGTAAATATATACAAGAAGGAGATAATAACAATTCTACTGAAAATATGTCCAGCATTCTAAAAAAAAGTAGAAATGACCCCAAATCATTTTATGAAGATAACATTATACTGATACTCAAACCATATAGACATGCAATAAAGAAAGAAAACTACATACCAATATCCCTGATAAACATAGATGCAAAAATATTCAAAAAGATAATAGAAAATTTGATCCAAAAACACATTTCAAAATTTATCCACCATGATATAGCAGACTTTATCCACAAGATGCATGACTGATTCAACATCCAAAAGTCTATAAATATAAATAAATACATCAACAAATGTGAAAGCAGGAACCACATGATTATATAATCAGATTCAGAAACGCTTTCAATAATATCCACCATCATTCATGATAAAAGTCCTTCACCACTGAGGCATAGAGGGAACATACCTCAGTATAGTGAGAGGCATCTAAGAGAAATCCTCAGTCAACAAATTGCTAATTGGCCAAAAATTGGAAGTATTTTTCTCAAAAAGTGGGACAAGGCAAGGTTGTTCCCTCTCACTTCTCCACTTCAACATAATGTCGGAAGTCCTATCTAGAGAAATAAGACAAAAGAAAGAAATCAGGGTTATCCCCAAAGAAAAATATAAAATCAATTTATTCCTTTTTGCTGATGATATAATCCTATACCTTGAAACTCCATGAGAATCTGCAAGAACCTCCTTGCACTTTTAGAGGGTTCTATTGAAGTCTCAGGATAACAAATAAATGTCCAAACGGCAGTCATATTCTTATACGTTAACAACAAATAGGCAGGGAACCAAATAGCACAATCCCATTCACAATATCATAAATAAAATGAAATACCTGGGCATCTTTCTAATCAGAGATGTGAAGATCATTTAAAGTGATGGCTACAAAATACTGTTCAAAGAAGTCAAAGATGACACAAACAAATGGGACACTGTTCCATGTGCATTATCTGCAAGAATCAACATTGTTATAAAGTCCATCCTACCAATGACAATCCACAAATTCAATGCTACACCCATTAAATTACCAATATAACACTTCTCAGACCTAAAACAACAATACAGATATTCGCATGAAAGCATACTTGACCTTGGATAGCCAAAACAATCCTTAGCAAAATAAACATAGTTGAACATATCACATCTCCAGATTTTAAACTTTATAATAAGATTACAATAACCAAAACAACCTGGTACTATTACAAGAACAGATATATAGACCAAAAGCAGGATAGAGATTCTGGAAGCAAAACCTCAATTTATCAAAAAACTCATCTTCAACAAAGCCTCCAGAAGCAATCACTGGGTAAAGGAGAATCTATCGAGAAAATTGTGCTGAGAACACTGTCTGACCACATACAGAAGAATGAAGCAGGACACCTACCTACCAGCCAACACAAAAATCAATTCTAAATGAATCATAGATGTAAATTTAAAAGCTCACGTGTTTAGACTCTTCGAAAAAACAGGAGACACCCTCATGAAATTTGTAATAGTCATCCAATTCCTGACCAAAACTTTAAAAAGCCATGCCAGAAGAGATACAATTGACAAGAACCTCATCAAAATGAAGAGCTTCTGTAAAGCAAAAGAAACCATCAAGAGAGCTGGAATACATCACACAGAATGGCAAAACATATTTGCTGCTGCGTCTCTGACAAAATCCTAACATCCCGGGATTTCAAAGAACTCAAATGATCTGAAAGGTTAAAAACAAAAAGCCCCATTAAAGAGAAGCCAGGCTAAATGTCTCAATCTGTAATCCCAGCAATTTTGGAGGTCAAAGCAAGTGGATTGCCTAAACTCATGGGTACAAGACAGCCTAAGCAATTTGGTGGGATCTTATCTCTACAATAATAAAATAGCCAAGGGTGGGGGCATGTGTCTGTAGTTCTGGCTACTTGAAAGGTAGAGGTGAAAGGATTACCAGAACCCAGCAGACTGACACTGGGGAGACCATGAGTTCTGTGTGAAAGAGTGATACTCAAATTCAATAAAAAAGGGGGGAAAGACATAGATAGACATTTCTCAAAATAATATATACAGGTAGCCAAAAGACATAAAAAGTTCAGTATCTTTAATCAACAAAGAAATGCAAATAGAAACCTCACTGAGGTACCTAACGCCACTGAGAATGGCTCTCTTTAATAAAACAAACAAACACAGAAGTTGGCAAAGATGTGGAGACAAGGGTCGCTTGTACACTGTTGTTGAGAATGCAAACTAGTTTAACATCTATGGAAAACATGTTGTGAATCCTAAAAGAACTAGAAATTGACCTTCCAAATGATCCAACCATCCCCTTTCTGGGAATATACGTGGGGAAACCAAAATCACTATAGAAATATGCACCACTACTTACAATAACAAAACCATGGAATCAACCATGCTACCCATTGAAACTGGTCTGGATTTAAAGAAAAAGGTGGCATACATATATGATGAACTATTATGCAGACATAAAGAATAACAAAATTATGAACTTCACAGTAATTTGGATGGCTTTAGTGTCTATAACACCCCATGAGTTGTCACAGACTCAAACAACTGGCTACCACATATTCTCATTTATAAGCATACCATGAACATGTACCATTATATAATAAGGCAGGGTATTCCATGGTGAGACACTGAAAGGGGGAGAAGGAGCACAAAACATCAATTTGGGTACCTGATCTGAAACCAGGAAATATGGGGAACAGCATCACCTGTTTGATGCCTATATGTATACCTAATTCTGAATTGTATGCCACATCTTTAGATAATAAATAAATAAATGAACACTTGCACAGAAGAAAATAAGAAAATATTTACATTTAGGTGCAAAAAACAAAAAGAATCTAAGAAGACAACTTTGACCTATTACTTGAAGCAGGAATTGCATCTCATTAAATATTTGAGGCAAGTAGACTAACATAACTGAATATTCAGGGACACAGAGGAACAAGTAAGGAGGATATGCATGATAATCCTCAACAATATCAATTTTCTTCTGAGGAAACTGATATTGAGAAAGTACAACAGGTGAGAACTGGATATTTCTCAAGTGCTGTCATGTTCTGCTTCCAGATGAATGGACTCAATGAAGCAGGTGATGTTGGGGCTTTACACGTAGAACAGAGAAGATTTTTACTTGAATATAGGAAATAGTAATGAGAAAGCTGTACCAGAGTAAGGAGAGTAAAGGGGAAAGGAAACGGAAGTGTCCCCAACTTCCCAGAATATGCCAGACTTTAAATACAATGTCCCCTGTGATGGGAAGTGCCTGTTCTGTGAGAACAATACTGCAACTCTGCCTTCAGAAATCTTTGGATGTATGAAGAGGATGAAGAGGGTGCTCTTTTTCTTGATACATATTTGAATATGCTACACAAAACTTAAAATAAGAGGCTTACTATGGACGTAATTATATCCCCACAACATTCCTATGTGGAAGTCCTTCTCAAAATACAAATGTACTTAGATAAATAATTTTGGAGGGGAGGTAATGAAGGTTAAATGAACACTAACTGAAAAATTCTAGTATGAAAATATTGTTAGCTTTAAAATGAATATTTCTTTATCTCTTTCTCTTTTCTCCCTCCCTCTGCTCTCCGTCTTTCTCTTTGGAATTATATGAGTTGGTATTTACATTACAGAAGTGGTAGTCCTTAATCATTAACCAGGGAAATACCTCTCACAATAACCTATATTATGTAGCATCATAATCTTGTACATCCCAGCAACTAGATTGTTGATAAAATTAATTTTATATATTTAATTCTCATAGTCAATGACATTTTATTATGGTTGTTTAAGCCGTCATAGACTGTGTGAGGGACTGTGAAATGAAGTTCCCTTGTAACAATTGCCTACAATGCTTTTGTAGTTTTGGAACTGGGGTGATTGGGAGGAAGTAAATTTTTTAAGATAAATGCAAGTATAGAGGTGACAGATGAGTCTACAGAGGGCTCAGGAAGTAAATACAAGAGCAGACAAATGAGCTCCAGTCTTTTTAAGGGATTACACAAGAACTATGATCAGATTGTTTGTAGAAATATGGGCATTAAAGTCACTCACGTGAAGTCTCAGTTGGAAACCAGACCATAATATTGGAAATGAAGAAAATAGCTGCTCAGTTTGGAACCTAACAATTCCCAGGAAGCAGAAGCTGAGCACCATTTTTTAAAAACAACAAAATCTTTGCTGGGAAGGAAATGTTGGGAGAGACTGACAATGTGGGGGCTCATGAGCAAGTGGACAGGGTCCCTCTGGGGCAGCAGTTGGCAATGCAGCTACACTGTTTTTTCCCTGGCACTTCCTAGGTTGCAGAAGTTGAGCAACAATTTTTTTTTTATATGGGAAAATTTTCCTGTGAGGGAGTGATGAGGAGAGACTACCAGCTCCAGGTTTTCCTCACCACTACAATGCCTGGCCAGACACAGGCAGCAGGGGCTGAGGAGGGAGCCCAGGTGCAGACTCTCACCAGAGAAGATGAGAGGGGCACCCCACCGCCATCTTGAAGATGGAGAAGAAATTGCTCTGACTTGTTCACCATGGAACAAAAGACACTATGTCTGTAACTGGCAGATCAATTACTCAAGGGTTGATCATGACCCTTAGGGAATATCCTGAAAGCACAGACTTCAAAGGGAACTGATGATTGCTGAGTCCCAGGCACCACACCCCTAACATAAACCAGCTGCAGGACAAAAAGTGTGACCAGAAAAGGATGAGGAAAATCTCTAAAGAGATCAGTGATGAGTTCAGGACTGATCCATGCCCCCCTACTTCCCAGCAATTCTCTGACCATCAGACCCACAGAGCTGGGAAACAACTGAGAGGTACAAACTCAGTCAGAGTCTGAACATCAGTTTCAATAGGAGAACTTCATTGCAGGATAGGCCTGATTAGGGCAACCTCCAAGAGTACATATCTGAGTCAGAGACATTACCTCACCTCCCCATCAGAGGAGATCTTTCTGACCATATGAGAGTGAGAAGGATAGACTGCACACACACCCACTCTTACTGTCCTTCCTCTTACCCTACTCTGGAAACTGGGGAGAGAGTAAATGAAGTGGAAGCTCTGCAAAATAGAGTCGAAGAGAGAAAGAATTATAGAACCTGTCACAAGAGGACAGGGTATTCTTTTTTCTTTTTTTAATTTTTGATTATTTTTAATTTGTAAAAAAAGTCTACTTGCTTGTTAGCTCACCTATTTTTAAAATAGAATTAAAAAAGAATTAAAGAAGAGGGGGAAATGGGGGAAAGTAAAATCTACACAAATGAAGAAAAACTAAAAGAAGAATATAGGTATCACACAGACTCCTGGGAGGTCAGACACCGAGAAAACAGACTTCATGATGCAAAAAATAAAGAGACACCAGAATGACTAATCTCAAACTACAAACCCAGATATCCAGACATTAATACAGAGAATAAACAATTGAGGAGAAACAAGAGGAAAAATGTTGGTGTTGATTACTGAAATTAGAGCAGTAAAGAATACTGCAAATGAAATAAGAAACCAACTGATAAGCATGGAAAGCAGAATTAACCAAGCAGAAGAAAGAATCTCAGAGCTCGAGGACCAAAATATAGAACTAATCCAAAATGTCAAAAACATAGAAAAGAAGCTTTAAGAGCAGAACAAAAACTTCAAGAGGTGAGCGATTACTTTAAGAGCCCAAACCCGAGAGTAATTGGACTTCCTGAGAGAGAAAGAGAGACAGAGATCACTCTGGAACAAACATTCCATGATATTCTTCAAGAAAACTGTCCTCATCAGTGATGCCACCATTCAAACACATGAAATTCAGAGAACTCCTGAGAGATAACAAATGAGAAGACCAAACATAGACAAATAGTAATTCGCATAAACAAAGTTGTCATTAAAAAAATGTGAAAGGCAGCAAGAGAAAAAGGTCAAACTACCTACCAGGAAGACCAGATAGAATAGCAGCAGATTTATCTAGAGAAACATTTCAGCCGGGCTCGGTGGCTCAGCCTATAATCCCGCGCCTATGGGAGGCTGAGGTGAGTGGATTGCCTGAGCCTGCAGGTTCGAGACCCCCCTGGGCAGGCGAGACCTCATCTCTACAAATAAATCAAAAAATTAGCTGGGTGTGGTAGCACACGCCTGTAGTTCCAGCTACTTGGAAGGTTGAGGTGGAAGGATCACTGGACCCCAGCAGGTCGAGGCTGTGGTGGCCGGGAGCGGCCACTGCACTCCAGTCTGGGCGACAGAGTGAGACTCCAACTCAAAAAAAAAAAAAAAGAAACATTTCAGTCTGGAAGAGCTTAGAGTTCAATCTTCAAAGTTCTCAAACAATTTCAACCAAGAATAACCTACCCAACTAAGCTTCATCAGTGAGGGAGATTGAAACTCTTTCCCAGATATTCAGTCCCTAAGAACTTATGCTCCTTCTACATCAGCTCAGCAAGAAACAATTAAGAAAGTGTTAAACACAAAATAAATGGAAAAAGGAATGACAAAGTTCTTCAAAAGAGTGCAGGAAAAAGAGGGAAAACACTCATGAATCAAACCAACAACAAAAAAGAAAGAAAACAAACAAACAGGAATGAAAACAACTCTATAAGAACTTTATGACATGGATAAACTTTCACATTTCAATAATTAGCCTGACTGTGAATGAACTAAATGCACCACTGAAATGACATAGAATGGCAAAATGGATACAATATCATAGGGAAACAACATATTGTCTCCACAAGACTTATCTCACCAAAACGGGCTCTCAAAGACTCAAAGAGGAAGGGAAGCAAAATTTCCGGTGAACAGAACACAAAAGAAAACAGGAGATGTGATCTTAAATTGAGACAAAATACCCTTTAAGCCATAATATATTTAAACAGATACAGATGGTCGCTATGTATGATAAAAGGTTCAATCCATAATCAAAAACTATACGTCCTCAACATATATGCACCCAACATAGGAACACCAACTTTCATATAGCGTCTTCTTGACAAACTTAAAATGAGATTGACTCTAACAGTATCATAGCTGGGGACTTTAATATTCCACGCACAACCTTAGACAGATTATCAAGACACAAAATCTTCAAGGAGATCTGGAACCTCAGTGAGACCCTTGACCTAATAGACTTAGTTGATACCTACAGAACACTCCATCCAATGACCACATAATATACATTCTGCTCATCACCACATGTAACATACTCCAAGGTCGATCTCATATTTGGTCATAAATAACACATAAACTAGTCTTGGGCTCAACTGCTTCACATGGACCTGAAAGTGGAAACTGGGGGGAGAAAGGGCCATAGTGATTCTTGTACATTGGGGAAACATCCTCATATCTTAATTTCTAAATCAAGAATCACTATCCTTTGCTAACTACCACCCAAGAGAAGAATCACAGGCTTTTCATGTTCTAAAGGCTGAGGTCAAGACTGCAGGAAAATCATTTAAAAGTTGTGGAAGGCCATGTACTTATGTCAGTGTGTACTATAACCTCTTCTTGGTGACTTTGTAATATGAATGTTATCATTGGGAATTCATGTAAATATGAAAGAAGATGAGAACGAGTCCCTCTCCAGGATGCTGTACTTGCAAGGAAGAGGTTGAATATAATCTCAGAAAACTCAGTCAACAACCTAGTATCTGCATGTCACCATTTTCAGGGTCCTCTTATTTTATGCCATTAAATGTGTACTAGCAGATAGAGATCCATGGAATATTATCATAAAATATCTGCATATACTACTTTCAGAGATTTGTATGGAATGAATCTTCTCCCCAAATCCAGGTATCTCCAAGTATTTAGAGACTCACACTGATTTAATAGCCATTTCCATTAGTTCATAAGCAAACTATCCAATCAAATATAGGCAGTTTTCTCCAAATTTCTTGTGACTGGAACATATTTATACAACACATTTAACTAGGATGAACATTTCTTCATCTGAAATGGTTTCACTACTATTTATATTCCATGATAAACACTGAGCAAATTACACCCACGCTATGAGACACAAAAAAGCATGGACCATTATGACAAGTTTATCAGCAATTCTATCATCATTGAATATCCAGCAGCTTGTAATTCTTCTAATTCCTGTATACCCCTGAGTGTCTGCAGAAACATCCTGGATATCTGGACCCTCTTTGGAAAACAAACTACAAGACATATAAGCTCTCAAACCTTCTAGTGGATATTTCTGTTGTCATACATGTAATTCTGAGGTAAAACCCCATAGTTCATGTATAAGGTGAACCAGTAATTTAATTTGTGTACATACTCAGAAAATCTCCAAATTTCAATACATAGTGGTCTGTGTCTTTGCTCATGAGTAATGAATTCACTACCAATTGTTTCTGTCATGTTAGAAAGTAAACATTGTCGGGCTTGGTGGCTCAGTCTGTAATCCCACGCCTTTGGGAGGCTGAGGTGAGTGGATTGCATGAGCCCACAGGTTCGAGACTCACCTGGGCAGGGAGACCTCATCTCTACAATAAATAAAAAAATCAGCCAGGCATGGTAGCACATGCCTGTAATTCCAGCTACTAGGAAGGCTGAGGTGGAAGGATCACCAGAGCCCGGCAGGTTGAGGCTGCGGTGGCCGGGAGCAGCCAATACACTCCAGTCTGGGTGACGGAGTGAGACTCCAACTCAACAAAAAAAAAGAAAGAAAGACAGAGAACATATATAATATTTAACAACAGAAGTGCACATGTAACATTTGCAGAGAAGAAAAGAGCATAGCTGACAGAAGGCAGCTCCAAGCTTCAATAAGCAAGTCCCCTAAAATCATCACCTGAGTACTGCCTTCCAGATTTCTGTAGCAGTAAATACTGGGCTTGGCCTTCGAACTTATGAGTAAGTGGTGGTGGAGAGAACACCGAACCATCCCTTCTCATTTTGAGACCATGGAGGTGGCCTCATACCACCTTGCTTTATTATAAGGTGCTAATTTGAGTTGCCAGTAGTAATTTTACTTGTAACAATAGAGTGGGGAGCCAGTGCTGTTAACAGTTGTTAGTTACCCACCTCTATGATCATAAAAATACTGAGTGACCTCTGACCTCAGACAATTACTGGAAATACCAACCTTTTCCTGTCCCTAATGTGTGATTAAAGCCATGGTTGTATAAATTTGTTATTATGAAATCATTGAGGGTTTCTCTGTGTTGTATGACTTTGAATACATTTGGGATGTGAAAGTGACACACATGAATATAAATCTGATGTTATTTCTCAGCAAAATGTCGAATATGAGAACTGGTCCTCCCCTATTGATAATAGAATCACCTGCAAGGAGAAAGAAAAATTAAATAATAAAATGTTTATAAGAGTAGAACAAGATGCTTTGCAAACAAATGAGTTTCTAACAGCCTGTGGAAACTCATCAAACTGAACAATATTGGGACTTTTAAATGCACATTTACATAACAATGAGTATACTAACATATTGTTAGAAATCAATAAGTTTAAAGAATTGGAAAATAATAAAAATGCTAATGAATATATATATATATATATATTTTTTTTTTTTTTTTTTGAGCTGGAGTCTAACTCTGTTGCCCAGACTGGAATGCAGTGGCTGCTCCCGGCCACTGCTGCCTCGACCTGCTGGGCTCTGGCGATCCTTCTGCCTCAGCCTTCCAAGTAGCTGGAACTACAGGTGCGTGCTACCATACCTTGCTAATTTTTGATTTATTGTAGATATGAGGTCTCGCCAGTTTGCCCCGGCGGGTCTCGAACCTCCAGGCTCAGGCAATCCACTCACCTCAGCCTCCCAAAGGCACAGGATTACAGGCTGAGCCACCAAGTCCAGCTTACTATTGAATATATTTACCTCAAAAAGACAGATGCAAGCTAGTTTATGCTCTCAAATAAATTTTAACAGGATAAACTCCAGAGGTATTGAAAAAGTAATAATGAAATGGTAATAATTATCACACCCTTTTAAGAAACTTGAGGTGATACTATTTTGATGAATCATAAATCTAAATAAAACTGTAATCAATGTGTCAAAATTTTTAAGGGCTTCCTGAAGAAAAATTAAAATTCAACTCTCATGGCCAAAACAATCCTTAACAAAAAAAAACAAAACAGGAGGTAATACACTTTTAGACTTCAAACTTTATTAAAAGGCTACAGTAATCAAAATAGCCTGGTGTTGGTACAATAACAGGCATATAGGCCAATGGAACAGAGTAGAGACTCCAGAAGCAAAATCTCAATTTTTCAATGCACACATCTTGACAAAGTTTCCAAAACAGACCACTGGGGAGAGGAGAACCAATTCAGTAAATCATGCTGGGAAAACTGGCTGATCACAGGCAGATGAAGGAAACAGGACCCCTACTTATCAACATACACAAAAAATAACTCTAAATGGATCAAACACATTTACATAAAAATTCAAATTATAATAATCTTATAAAATCCAGAAGGCACAATTATGGAGATTAGAATGAAAACCAATTCCTTATCAGAATCCTAAATGACCTTACCATAAAAAATAAGACATGCAAGTGGAACCTCATCAAACTAATGACCTTCTGCAAATGAAAAGAAACCATCAGAAGAGCAGGGAGATAGCCCACAAAACAGAAAAAAAAGATATTTGCCAACTGTATTATGACAAAGGCCTAATATCTACAAGGGACTCAAATATTCCAAAAGGTTAAAAAAAAAAGCTTCATTAAATACTGAGCAAAATATATGAATAGACACTTCTAAACAGAAGATATACAGGCATCCAACAGACTCATGAAATAGTGCGCAGCCTCACTCACTAGAGAAATGCCAATCAAAGTCACATTCAGATATCACCTAACCTCAGTGAGAATGGCCATCATTAATAAAACAAAGCACCAGATGTTGCCTAGATGTGGAGAAAAATTAACTCTTCTGCACTGCTTAGTGGGAATGCAAATTGGTGCGACTTCTTTGGAAGACAATATGGTGACTTCTGAAAGAGCTATAAATGACCTTCCATATGACCCAGCAATTACCTTATAGGGAATTTATCCAGAGGGATTCAAATCATTCTACAGAAAGATACCTGGACATGTGGGATTGTCGCAGCTCTATTCACAATAGCAAAAACATGGAACCAATCATGCTGCCCATTGAAACTGGACTTGATTTTTAAAATGTGTACATATACACAATGGAATATTATGCAGCCATAAAGTAAGACAAACATATGAACTGCGGAGAAATGTGGATGGATCTAGTATCAATCAATAGCAGTGGTCTATTACAGAAACAAAGAATAGAGTACTGTATATTCTCACTGATCTGTGGTCCCTGAACAATTATAATACTATAAGAAAAGGATTGGTAGTAGTGGGAAATCATCGGGGGAGGCAGTATTGGCAGTTGAGGGAAACAGCTAGATGAGGGAAGGGCACAATTCATAAACAAGGGTATCTGCATAGTCAACGTTGGCATACTTTACACTGAATTGTACCCAACATCTGTATTTAAAAATCATTGTAATGAAATCTAAAAAAAATAAATAGATAAATAAAATCTACTTCTCTTTGGATATACCAAAATTATTTAACATGCTCTTAGGATCTGTGGACCGCTAAGAAGAAAGGAAGTAATTCGGACCTAGTGTGAAGATTTCAGACCCCATAAACACTGGTAGTGTTTACTGAGGAGGGTGTTATCTTCTCTGACCAAGTGTGTGAAGCATAGTTACGGCAGCTATTTCTTCCAATGAGGAGACAGCCACTCACAGTTTCAAAATATAACATAAAATAAAATAAAACAAATAAACAGGGAAACAGACCAAGTTAAATAATAAAATTAAGCTTCACAAATTGATACCAATAAAACAAAAAAAGATATAATAATTCTGTGGCAAAAAATTCAAGCAAACCTTATGTACATATTCACTAAGCTAAGAAAATAATGTCAGAACATTTTTAGAATTTTGAAAACAAAAAAATTAATAAAATTAACAATAAAAATCTTGGTGCTGGAGAATACAATACCTGAACTAATATCTATGCATATATTTACATCTTGTTCCACTCTGATAATCACATACACACACACATATATGTATACATACATGTATGTGTGTATATATATATATAGAGAGAGAGAGATAAGATAAATGAAACTGCACCTTTTATATTTTATTTAGTTATTTATTTTAAATATGCGGGGGGTACAATTCATAATTAGATATACATGAGGTCATCTTGTCGGTAAGATTCAAGACTCCCATTGGTCCCCACTTCGCCTTGTTTGAGATGTTACCCTTATTGATGTTGCGTCCCTGGTTGCAGTATCCCACTTCTGTTAATCTATTTTTTTTCTTTTTTTTATTATAAAGTTGTGGGGTACAATTCAGGGTTGTGTATACAAACGTTCATTATGCAGTAACACTTGTTGATGAGGTATGGCCCTCCCTCCCTAAAAGTTTTCCTCAATTGCCAATCCCATTCCCCTGACTGCAAATCAATTTCTTATAGTATTATAATTGTTCAAGGTCCACTTATGAGGGCCAACACATGGCACTCTGCTCTGTTTCTGTGATAGATCACTGATTATGATCAACTTCAAATCAATCCAAGTTGCTGCAAAGTCTATGTGTTTGTGCTCATTTATGCCTGCATAACATTTCATTGTGAATATATATATATATACTATTTTTTAAATCCAGTTTGGCTTCAATGGGCAACACGGTTGGTTCCATGTTTTTGCTATTGTGAATAGAACTGCAAAAACCATATTTGTGCAGGCATATTTTTGGAGAATGATTCTAGTGCCTCTGGGTCTATTCTCAATAGGGATTGCTGGGTTGCATGGGAGGTCAATTACTAGTTCCTTCAGAAATCGCCACACTGTCATCCAGAGAGGTTGTACTAGTTTGCATTCCCATCAGCAGTGGAGAAGCATTCTTTGTTCTCTGCATCCTCTCCAGTATCCCTTGCTTGTTTTTTTTTGTTTTTTTTTAATTATGGCCATTCTTACTAGGGTTAGGTGGCATCACAATGTGGTTCTGATTTGCATTTCTCTGATGATGAATGTGGCTGAGCACTTTTTCTTGTGTCTGTTGACTGCCCGAATATCTTATTTTGAGGAGTGTCTGTTCATGTCTTTTGCCCACTTTTTAGTGTGGCTGCCCTCCCCCCTTTTGGAGCATTTGTGTTCCTATTAGATCACAGATGTCAGGCCTTTGTCAGAAAATATCTGGCAAACAATTTTTCCCATTTTGTGATCTGTCTCCCTGCTCTTTTTATGATTTCTTTTGCTTTGCAGATGCTCATTAGTTTGATGAGGTCCTACTTGTCTATCTAATTTCTTAAGATACTGGCTTTTAGTGTCCTGAATAAGAATTGGTTTACAGTTCCAATTTCCAATCTTCTGTGTTGTCTAAGATTCTTATAATTTGAGGTTTTGCATTTAGGTATTTGACCCATTTAGAGTTAATTTTTGTGTATGGTGATGGTAGGGATTCTATGTCAATCTTCTGAATGTGGTCAGCCAGTTTTCCCAGCACCATTTACTGTATAGGTTCCTCTTCCCTGGTTGTTGTTGGTGTATAGGAATACAACTGTCTTTTGGACGTTTATTTTATACCCTGGGATGTTGCCAAAGTTCTTTGTCAGTGTAAGCAGGTTTTTGACAAATTCTCTTAGGTATTCAAGGTATATGATTATATCATCAGCAAAGAGGGATAACTTGACTTCCTCTTTTCCTATTTGGATACCCCTGATTTTCTTCTCTTTTCTAATTGTCCATGCTAAGACTTCCAACACAATGTTGAACAAGAGGGGTGAGAGTGGGCAGTCTTGTCTTGTTCCAGTTTTCAGGGAAGTGTTTTCAGTTTCTGTCCATTTAGCAATATGTTAGACATGGATTTATCATAGATGACACTTGTAATTTTGACGAATGTTCCTTCTATACCAAACGCATTGAGAGTTTTTATCAAGAAGAGATGCTGGAATTTTTCAAAAGCATCTTCTACATCTAGTGACATAATCACATGGTTCTTGTTTTTAACATCTGCTGATGTATGTAATGACATTTATGGTCTTGCGAATGTTGAAGCAGCCCTGCATCCTGGGGATGAAGCCTACTTCATCCTGCAGGATGATTTTTGGGATGTGTTTTTAGATTCAATTTGCTAAAATCTTATTTAGTATTTTTGTATCTTTGTTCATAAGGGATATTGCCGTGTAGTTCTCTTTTTTTGTTGGATCTTTACTATGTTTGAGTTTCAGTATGATGTTAGCTTCGTAAAATAATTTGGGGAGAATTCCTCTTTCTCAATTGCCTGGATACTTTCAATAGAATTGGTAACAGCTATTCCTTGTACATTTTGTAGTATTCTGCTTGAAATCCATCAGGTCCTGGTTTTTTGGTTTTTTTGTTTGTTTGTTTGTTTTTTCCAGGTAGTTATCTTATAACAGAGTCAATTTCCTGGCTTGTTTTTAGTCCATTTAGTGTTTCGCTTTCTTCTTGTTTCAACCTGGGTCATTTGTGTGATGTCAGAAAGTTCTGCATCTGATTTAGTTTATCACATTTGTTTCTCTACAGGTGTACATAGTAATGTTTAATAGTCTTTTGTATTTCTTCTAGGTCAGTTGTGATTTGATCTTTTGTATTTCTCATTGTGTTTTCTCTCTTTTTCTTGGTCATTCTGGCTAGGGGTCCATCAATCTTGTTAATTCTTTCAAAGAACCAGCTTTGTTCTTTGTTGATGTTTTCTGTGATTTTGCTGTCTATGTCCCACATGTGGGCTCTTTGTTTTGGTTATTTGGATTCTATTGCTAAAGTTGGTGTTTTGATGGTATTCTCTTTCCAGTTCCCCAAGATGATTTGTTATGCTCTTCCCTTGTGATCTTTCCATTTTCTTGATGTGTTTTGGTAGAGCTATAAATTCCCCTATTATAACTGTTTCCATGGCATCCCAGAGATTTTTGGTAAGCTGTTTCTTCATTGTCATTTGGTTCCAGAAATCTTTCAATTTCTGGTTTGATTTCAGTATTGACCAAGTAGTTGCTCAACATCATGCTGTTTAGTGTCCATGTCCTTGGCGACTTTGGGGAAATATTATTGTTGTTGATTTTTTAAATTCCTCTGTGGTCAGGAAATGTGCATGGCAAGATATCAACCTTGTTTAATTTGTTTTTTCTTGTTTTATGGCCAAGGATGTGATCGATTGGGGTATGTGCCATGTGGTGATGAGTAGAACAGATATTCTGTGGTTGTTAGATGGAATTATCTGTAGGTATCTATTAAGTCCATTTGGTCGAGTGTCAAGTTTAGGTTCTAGATCGCCTTGGTGATTTTTTGCCTTGACGATCTATCAAGGGCTGTCAGTGGTGTATTTAAGTACCCAGCTATAAGAGTTTTAGAGTCAATCTCTTTATTTAGCTTATTTAGTAGTTGCTTTGTAATTGCTGCTGCTTCTCTGCTAGGTGTATAGATGTTTAGGATGGCGATTCCTGGTTGATGAAATAAAACCTTTTATCATTATGCATCTTTTGTATCTTTTAAAATTTTTGATAACTTAAATATTGTTTTGTCTGATATTAAGATCAAACTCCTACTTTCTTTTGTGATCCATTTTCCTGGACACTGATTGTCCATCCAAAAACTTTGAGTCTGTGTGCACCTCTTGTAGTGAGATGAGTTCCTTGAATGCAGCAAATAATTGGTCATGGTTTCTGATCCAGTTTACCATTTTATGTCTTTTCAATGGAGCACTTAGTCCATTCACATTAAGACTAATTATTGAAAAGTGATTGTTTCTCCCTGTCATGATGTTCTTATAAAATTTTTTCTTTGCTTGTTTTCTTTTGGCTTTGGGGTTGATGTATGTGTGTGTTTTCAAAGTTCTTTTTTCTGTATTCTCAGTTGATTCTGTGCTCTGCTGTTCTCTTGCGAGGTGTGTAGTCATTATTTTTTCTTTCTTTCTTCTGTGCTTAATACCTTTTTAAGTGTCTCCTGGTCTAGAGGCTGCATAATCTCTTAGGAATTGCATATCTGGTAAGGATTTTATTTATCCATCACTGATGAAGCTGAACTTAATTGGACAGGAAATTTATGGTTGAAATTGTTTTTCTTTGAGTACTTTGAATATAAGGGTTCTAGCTTGCAGCATTTCTGCCAATAGTTCCGCTGCTAACCTGATTGGTTTTCCCTGGGAGGTTTTCTGACCTTTCTCTCTTGCTGCCTTTATAAATTTTTCTTTTGTGTCTACATTGTGTAGGCGAATTACTATGTGTCTATTGGTTGGTCTTCTATTAGATGTCTTGTGGGCATTCTGTGTATCTCTTGTTCTTGGCTGGTCACATCTCTGCTGAGATGGGGCAAGTTTTCCTGGATTACCTCCTGGAATACTAGTTCTAAGTTGTTCTCCATTATTCTTTCATCTTCTGGGATATCAATCAGGTGTAGGTTCAGTTTCTTGATATAATTGCACATCTCGTGTAGGCTTTGTTCTTTGTTTCTCAATCTTCTTTCTCTTTTTTTGCAGTTCATGTTAATTCCATATTGTGGTCTTCAAAGTTCTGAGATTCTTACTTCAGCGAGATTAATTCTGCTTTCCATGCTTGTCATATTCTTATTTCCTGTATAATAATTTTTATTGCCAAAATCTCTTTTACAAGTCCTTTCAGTGTTGAATCTTGTCTTTATTGACACTTATTCACTCTTTCCATCCATTCCCTAATCTTTGTCATATTCTAGGGACAGTGGTTAGTGAATACCATTGTATGGGCAACAGTGTCTGATTTTTCAGGAGTTTTGTCTTTGATATACTTGAAGTTGCTGGAGGCCTTACTTTAGTTTTTCCTCACCTGTGATAGATTTCTTGTTTTCTCTTTAGTTCTGTTATTCAGTGTCAGTGGGAGAGTCTTTCCTTTCTGATGTTTTCACAGTCCTCTGTTCTTCCATCATCCATGCTCTGGATTTGTTCTATTTTGAAACATAACGGTGGATGTGAAACTTTGCCATTTCTTGTAGTTTTTGAAATTCGATTAAAGTAGGTGATGAGACACTAGGAATCAGAGACTACTTTGAAATTAAAATGTTCACTTATTGTGTTATGTGTTCCCTGAGACCCGTTTCCCATTACCACTTCCTCTCTCTCTATATATATCAAAGCAAAATTCAATGCAAAAGCAATTGAAAAATACACACACCCCACCCGAAGCAAACTGGAATAACAACAAAGCTAAACAAAACAAGCAGAAACAAAAAAAAAACAAGAAAACTATAAAAAATGAATACAAAAATTCCAGAAAAAAGTGCAAAAACCCACTACAGCAACAAATTTGAAAGATGAACTCTCGGTCATTTACATACACACATAGGCAGAAAAAGACAAATAAAAGAATAAACCCCGCAATCCCCCTACTGGGAATATACCCTGAAGAACTAAAGTCAATCTATAAAAAAGATACCTGCACACGCATGTTTATTGCAGCATTGTTCACAATAGCAAGAACCTGAAAACAACCATGCTGCCCATCAAAAGAGGACTGGATTTAAAAAATGTGGTACATATACACGATGCAATACTATGCAGCCATAAAAAGAACAAAATCATGAATTTCACAGCAATCTGGATGGAACTAGAGTCAATAATTCTGTGTGACCTCTCACGGAAACAAAGATCCAAGTATCAGATGTTCTCACTCATAATTGACCTTGAACATCTAATGTAATACTATATGAAAATGAATGACGGTACTTGGAAACTATGTGGGGGATGGGATTAACCATAGCAAATATCTGTCTGGGGATGGGGAAACACCTCTTATCAACAGGGTGCCTGAATGAAACGTAATTGTACACCTAACCCTTAACTCTACCCCACAAAACCATAATAAACAATATTGATAAACAAAAAATAAAAAAGAAAATAAAAAAATTGGGGGGCTATGTAGATCAAACCCTCACATACACCTTCATATACAAAGAAAAATATTTTTAAAATAGATGAACTAAAAAGCACAGTCAAAAATGTCTAAAAATGAAAAAAATAATTGCAATTTAATAAAAAAATCTGCCTTCATGTTGCAGACTCTGTAATTGTTCTTCTAATCAGGTCTCTCCTACATAGCGACTTCTTTCAATCTCTCCTCGGAATGAAGCAGGGAAGGAGGAGGGTCAGTGGAGGTGGGTGGGACTGCAATCCTCCCCTGCAATTTTCATATGGTCAGGGAGATCTTCCAAGGGGTGGAACGTGATTGTCTCTTCTCCAGGTATGCACTTTCACGGGGGGTTCCCCAACCAGGCTTATTCTGGAATGGAATTCTCTTACTCCGACTGAGGTCCAAGCTCTGCCTGCATTTGTCCCTCTCAGTCATGGCCCAGCTGTGTGGGCCTGAAGTTCAGAGGATCCTGGGGAGGAGGGGTTTGGGTCAGCCATGGACTCACTACAGATCTCTATGGAATTCTTCTTCATCCTTTTCTGGCCACACTCACTGTACCATGGCTGATGAGGGTAGAGGGTGGACTGCCTGGAACTCTAACCTAGGGACTCAAGATAACAAAGTAGCTGCATCAGCTGCACTCTACTTTGGTATTCGCCACTTGACAGTTATGTGTAAATTTTGTTTTTCTTTCTCATTTTTTTTCTACTTCAAGTCCTATTCTATTTTCTTCTCAGTCTACTGATGGGACTTATATTAGGTAAAAACATTGAATGCTTTTGAAAAACATCCCCATTGTTTTCCACCAAGCATAAAGAGCTGTCTCCAGGTGTACCTTGGCTTTTGTTTACATGGTTTAATGCCTTTTTATTCATATGTAAGTTCAACCCATATATTTATATACTTGATCCAATGGACAAACACCCACACAGTGTCCATAACAAACATAGAGTAATTAGGATTAGGGATTCAGAATAGGAATTTTGTAGTGGGATATGATACAACCAGTGACATCAAGCAAGTGGCAAAGAGAGACCTTCCATTTTGTGTCAAGAAGGTAAAATGGCCATGTAGAAATATGGTAATAAAAAATATTAGTTACAGATAATATATATATATATTTTTTTGAGTTGGAGTCTCACTCTGTCGCTCAGACTGGAGTGCAGTGGCCACTCCTGGCCACCGCAGCCTCGACCTGCTAAGCTCTGGCAATCCTTCCACCTCAGCCTTTCGAGTAGCCGGAATTACAGGCGCGCACTACCATGCCCAGCTGATTTTTTTTTTTGGATTTATTGTAGAGATGAGGTCTCGCTGCCCAGGCGGGTCTCGAACCCACGGGCTCAGGCAATCCACTCACCTCAGCCTCCCAAAGGCATGGGATTACAGGCTGAGCCACCGAGCCTGGCTACAGATAATATTTACAATGGAGATTTCCTGCTTTTTCTTGTGTGCAGCAAGAATGTCACAAATTTGAGGTGTTATTCCTTACTACAAGATGTCTTACAGACAGGTATGGTTTTGATGGGGAAACAAAACCACTGATCAGAAAAGGAAGTCCATTTCTCTTCTCTCTGTGAACCTGTTTCTGAACTGGTCTCTGTGTGTACTTGGGGCCTACTGGTGATCAGAATTAATATGTACACCAATCTCCTTTCTGTCCTTCATCAGGGGATTTTGTGTCTGGCCTCACCTTGAGTTCCCCTCACTGTGTCTCTCACATAGTAATGTGTGGCTGTGTTCTTTGAAGTCACAGACAGCAGCTGCTTGGAGGACTGCTTCTCATATCTGTCTACTGAGATTGTGACTCAAGTCCTTAGAGATGGGTTGTAGTAGGTACTCCACTCCAATGGATCCGCCTAATTGACTTCATTTCTTCTCCTTGTGGCTGGCGCATCAAGAGGCACCAGGAACCACTGCTGATGGCATAGCCAGAGACAGCACAGGTTAGGGATAGGGTATCCAAAGGCTTAATTAGTCCTGGGCCCAACTGTCGGCAGCAATAGATAGGACAGAACATCTGTGGATAGAGAGAACCAAATGAGCCCTGTGCTCAGGTACAGGTTGGCAAATCTTCATGTCTGAATCCCTGAAACTTTCACTTCTGAGAACTGTCAGCAGAAAGATGAAAAAACCCAGGTGTTTAATATTCTTGTGCATGAGACCCATGACGTTCAGAAAGTATTTTCAAGGGTAAGCAGGACCCTGCATTTCAGTGAACACGTGGCGGTATCATCTGGGTTCTCACGTGAAGGTTTTTATGTGGATGGTGCCTTTGAAGGTAAAAAGGAAAGCAATGAAGCAGGCCCCTTTCATTAATGGTCACCCTGCATAGAGGATACTGGTGCAATCATAAACTAAGTATGCTTTTAAGATAAATCATTCATCAAGCCTAAGTTCTTCTTCTAGATCAGGAGATGTGCTGAAGGAGGTAGTCAGGTAACCGATTTTTCTCAAGGTTGAAAGATTGCTTCTCCTTGGAATCCACATTGCCCTCCTCTAAAAGATTTTTATATAAGCATCCACAAACCAAGGATCATGTAAATTGTCACATACCCATTCATTCAAGTAAGAGTTTCAGTGAAATGGAATAATCACATTGAATTCAGAAAATCTTGAATGAAATCCAATGATTATCACAGTTTAGAATCATCAGTCAGAAATGTAGGAAAATTTCTGATTCCAAATAGAGCCTTTAAATTAGAACCAGAAAGCAGCCATCTCAAGACACTGTGAGATATGAATTTTTTTGAATATTTATCAGAAAAGGATTGGTCAGGTTTGTTAGAATGTTCTTTATTGTTCCTCTACTTTTGGGAGTTATTCAATGTTGACTATGTTTATGTGAAAATAAAAAAATACACTTCTCGTGCAAAATCATGTATAAAACTTTTGGCATCAGTCTCCTATTTGAATTGTATTTGGTAATTAATATTCCATTGTAATTACATATTATAAATAATTTATTTTCAAATTATACAAATGCAACAATATTTACATATTGATCTACCAGTAATCATTTTAGGCCCAAATGTTTTTTCTAAATAATGTGGAAATCAACTCTTTTGAAAAAATATTTTAATTTAATAGATCAATAAAAATTTTATATATCCTTGAATATAATGTGATTTTATAAAAATGCATACATTTTACAATGAGTAAATCAAGTGAATTAGCATCTCCAACACCTCGTGTACTTATTATTTTTGTGGTGACATTTGAATTCTATTTTTTCAGCAATTTTGAAATATAAAATGCAAATGTACTGTACTACCAAGCTCTGCGTTAGATCACTAAAACTTATTTCTTCTGTCTTATTGAAATATTATACCTTTGACATGCATCTTCTGTTTCTCTGTCCATCACCATCCATAGATTTTGGTTGACACCACTGTGCAGTTTCCCTTCATGAGCAAAACATTTTTATATTCCATACATAAGTATGACTGTGCGGTATTTACACAAATTTTAATGACATGGATTCACCATGAAGATTGCTTGAAAAACTCTATGCTCCTCATGTTCATTACCTCCCCCTTACTAATATCAGCCAATTATCTTTTTACTGGCCTTATAATTTTGCTTTTTCCAAAATGTTATGAAATTGGAGAAGCACAGTAAATAGGTTTTTTTAAATTTAACTTAATAGTATGTGTTTAAGGTTTTTCATACCTTTTTAGCACTGAATAATATTAAATTTGTGGAGTGCAAAAAACTTTTCAATCTACTCATTTCCTGGAAGATATTCCAGTTGCTTCTAATTTTTGGTAATTTTGAATAAAGCTACTGTAAACATCTGTGTTCTGATGATTCCCACCATTTGGGGTTCATGTCAAAGAGTGTGGTTGCTGCTCTGAATGATAAATGTATGTTTAGTTTTGTAAGATGCTTCCAAACTGTCTCCCAAAGTGGCTTACAGTTTTGTATTTACAACAGAAAAAGAACAGTTTCTGTTGCTGCAATACTCGCCAGCATTAGGTAATTGTCAGTGTTCTGTATTAGGCATAGTCAAATAGGTGTGCAGAAATATTACATGGCTGTCTTTATTTGCAATTGCTGAATGGCATGTGATGTTGAGCATCTTTCCAAATGCTTATTTGTTATCTGTACATCTTCTAATATAAGGAATCTGCTAAGGTCTTTGGCCCCTTTTTATTCTGGTGGTTTATTTTCTAATTGTTGCATTTTAAGTTCTCTTTGAATAACTTGGATACAGATCAATAATCCAATATGTATCTTTTCAAATATGTTATGCCAATATGTACCTTGTTTTCTCAATATCTTACATTACTTTTTGCATAGCAGATGTTTTTTATTTAATGTTGTGCAGATTATCAATCATTTTTAAAATAGATTGTGCAATTTTAAGGTATCTAAATTTTATTTCCATATCCAAGGTCATCTACATTTTCTACTGGTATTTCTTCTAGAAGTTTTATCGTTTTTCCTTATACATTTGTGTCTATAAAGAATTTGTAGTTAATTTTTGGTGAAATGTGTAAAATCTGTATCTAGAATCTTTTTTCTCCATTTTTTAATCCCCATGAATGACAAGGTATTCCAACACCATTGATTCAAACGACTGTTCATGCTTCATTGTACTACCTTTTCTCTTTATCAAAGGCCTGTTGAATATATTTATTTGAGTCAATAGGGATATTTATACTTTTTCATTTGTCTATTTATTTGCACATTCTGTCAAAAATACCACAATGACTTGAATACTATAACTTTCTGTAGTACAGTTGGAATTTTGATAGTGTCAGACCACAAATTTTGTTTTTCTCCTCAATATCTTCTTTGCTATTTTACTATTCAACATAAACTTTAGAATAAATTTGTTAACACCCCAAATGCCTAGATGCAATTTTATTTGGGGTTATGATGAATCAAGTTAGCAAAAATTTATATCATTAAATTTTACCCATTGACTTTGGCACTTATATAGGGCTTCCTTGTTTTATGTAATCTGAGTTTGCAGTTTTCCTTACATAGAAATTATACGTGTTTTATTAGACTTATACCAAATATTTTATTTCTATAGAAAAATTTGATATAAAGAGAACTATTTTTGAAACTCAAAATCATTCATGATATGTATAATGTTTAACAAATATTATATACAAAGATTTTGCATGTTAATCTTTTTTTTGCAACCTTGCTATAGCACCTATTAATTTAAGAATTTCTTTGTTAATTCTCATTTATTGTCTCTGAAAACATTCATTATTCATGAGCAAAGTCATTTTTATTTATGTATTTGAAACCTGTATACATTTTGTTCTCTATTATTCTTTAATTAAAATAATTCAGACATCCAGGAAATTGTTGACAATTAGTGCTGATAGGGGACACTCATTTCTGGTACCTGATCTTACTGAGAAAGCATCACATTTCTCACCTTTACTTATAATGTTTGTTTTAGCTTAATTGTACATATTCTTTATCAACTTGAAGAATCCCCCTTTCCCAGTTTTCTCATTGAAAAAAAAGAATAATGTTTTACTTTGTCCGAATATTTTTGAATCTATTAAAATAACTATGTTACTATACCTTTAAAGCCTGTCAATATGATGGATTATGTTACTTGACTTCCAAAAGTAGAAGCAACTTCATATATTAGGAGTGGATTTCTCTTTTCTTTAGAATAAAATAAAACAAAAAGTCATCAAAACAAGAAAAGAGAATTATACACAGCTTAATTTTATTTGCTAATGTTTTCTTCAGAATTTTTGTCTCAATATGCATAAGAGATATTAGTCAGTAGATTTTTCCTTGTGATGTCTATGACTGATTTTGGTATAATTATAATTTTGTCACATAGAATTACTTAGGAACTGCATTCTCTCTGCTTTTATCTTGTAAAATAGATTGTAGAGAATTAATATAAATTCTTCCTTAAGTTTTTGATAGAATTCACTAGTAAGTCCATTTTAGGATTACACTTTATATTGTAGATTGTTATTTATTATTTATTAACTTTTGAAACTGCTATAAACCTATTAAGATTCTATATGATTTTTACTCAACATGTGTAAGTTTTGGCAATTTGATTTTCAAATAATTTTTCATGTTGTTTAGTTTATTAAATTTGGGACTTGTGAAACATTTGCCAGAGAACGAATAACTATTATTCTCCACTCTTCCAAACACAGTCTGACAGAAAAACATCAAAACTCAATTTATGAGGCCATATAACCTTAATACCAAAGAGAAAAGGACAATTAGGAAGAGAAAATTATTGGTCAATGTTCCAAACATAGATGTACAAAACCTCAGTGAAATATTATGAACTCAAACTTAACAATAATTATAGCCTTAATGACTAAAGAACATTCATATATAATATTTCCCAAATTGTCTTTTAGTTATGTTAATTGCGTTCTATTAATCTCTAAATCATAACCCATCTAAGCCAATGAACAGATATTATGATCACTTACATAATAATTTGTCATTTTTATTAAATGAATAAAGTATCTATGATCTACCTGTTGTCACTTATCCATTTTAATGTTTGTCATATTCTATCAATCTCTCTATGCAAATATCTACTGTTTGTAGTCACTTAGAAAAAAATGAAGAAAACTCAAAATACATACATGTTGATCTAAACAATTTTAAATTAATTTTATTAAAAATTATCAATTTTAATTATTAATGTAAAATTAATTTAACATTTATAATTTGTGAAACTTATCAAATAAACACTATAAACAAGATTTTACAGAAGTTGCCTAAAGAAAAACTAACATTTTTATGTAATTTTTTGTGTTTGAACAAAGCATTAATTTATCACTATTCCAATACAAATGACAATATGAAATGTGAAAATATAAAACAACTCTCATCCTAAATAAATTTCATATTTTCATATCTAATCAAAATCATTTCACTCCCATGGCTCCTTGAAAACACTGACCAACTTTAATATCTTTCAATCATTTATCTATTTGGATTCCATGTTACACAGGTGAAATTATGCATAACATTGATTTTGGAGGTCTCTTCTTTTCAGGATGATGCATGTGGCAGTAATCGATTTTCTTGTGTGTGTTGGTTTTAGCCTCCATTTTATTACTAAAAATTATTTCACAGTTTATTAATTTCCTTAGATAGGATACATGGCTGCTTCTATTTGGCAGTGATTATGAGTAAAGCCACCATAAACATATACATACAGTTTTTTGTGACAGCATTAGATTTTGCTGTTTTATTCTTTTATTTACAAGACAATATACAGTGTATGGATATTAAAATTAATAAGCATGGAATTTTATAAACTCTGTTCATTCCAGAGTACATTGCCTCTTGGGCTAGAAATTCTGAATGAAATTTCTGAGTATGAACATAACGGTTTGCTTGATAGTAATGTTGGTAAGATGGTGAAGCAGGAGTTTGCAGTCTCTGTCTCCTTACAGAAACACCAAAGTGACAACTCTGCATGAGGAAATATACCTTCATGGAAGCACTTGCATGCAGGGGATAATTTGCAGCATCTGCAAGCCTCATAGAAACAATAAAAGACACATTGAAGAGGGAAGGGATGCTTTTATATCTGTGTCCATCAGTGATATTTGCCTATATTTTTATTAATATGTCATTATTGTTGCCCACTGACCTGACTTTTATATCAGGGTAATGCTGTCCTCAAAATTAAGATTTTTTAATTAATCTCTTTTTCAACTTTTGGAAGCATTTTAAAAATGCTGTTTTTTCTCTGAATATTTGGTAGAATTTATCAGTGAAGACATCATAGCTTGTGCCTTTCTTGCACAAATTGACAATTTTAAACTGACAATTTATTTCTCATACTATTCTTTTTTTTTTTTTTTGAGTTGGAGTCTCACTCTGCCGCCCAGACTGCAGTGCAGTGGCTGCTCCTGGCCACCACAGCCTCAACCTGCTGGGCTCTGGCGATCCTTACACCTCAGCCTCCCAATTAGCTGGAACTACAGGCACATGCTACCACACCTGTCGGGGTCCATCCCCGACTGAGGGTGGGTAAGGACCGGAATGGAGAATCCGGACGGAGAGAAAAAACCACTCAGAGGCAGTTTCTTCTGGGAACAGTCTGATCAGGACTGAAGCCAAATTTTATTCAAACTTCTTCCAACTTATATACCATTTTTCATACCCTCCAGCAGTGTGACAATCACTTGCTGGGGGTGTACAAGTTCCATGATGTGTAACGTGGTTTACAAACTATGCCTCACAAGATTATCACGAGACTTTCAAGTTCCATGCACACAATTACAATTCCATGATGCATGACGTGCTGCCCACAATGTAACAGGTACACAAATTAATCAATAGTTTCACAAGATGTTTCCCATAACCCATTCATGTTATACTTTATGTTCTAAACTTCTTGATTAATTCTAAATTCTAATCAATCCAGTGAGTTAAATTCTGATTAACATTAAATCCAAAATTAATAACTTCTAATGATTCTTAACAATTGACTATCAACTTATTATTACCTTAACTTTATATTAATCTTCTATCCTTACTCAATTTATATTTATCCTATTAACTTACGCCTATACTCTTATTATTGTAACTTTCTAAGTTATAATCAAACACCACATTAAGTATTACTTAACCTTACACTATATCTATGAACTTATTTTTATTATGCTTATAACCTACTGATTTATAATATGCAATGCCCTAGAATTCTATACTAATTACCTGAAAACTTATCCTTAAAGTAAAATCTTAACACTACTTCTATGAATTTCTCGTGTCTAAACTTTACTTCCTTATATACTTCATTACTTAACTCTTAACACTATGTATTATTCTAATTGAACCACTATCTTATTATAAACTCTTATAAACCTTATCACTAGCCTTAATTAATATCCAAACTATAAACTTACTCTTATCTACTATAAAACTTAATATAACTGTAATTTAACCTAAAACCTAAATCTTATTTCCTATTATGTGGAGGCTACCTGCGTCTGGGAACCTGTCACACTACTTCTGGACAATGAACTGCACTGTTGCCATGACGATAGCCAGGGACTGAAGTAAACTGAGAGTTTCAGCACATACAGAAACTAGGAACATTCTGCTTGACCTAAGGCAACATAACAAAACTATTATCACAATTATAATGTTTAATTTCAACCTAAGTGAAAACTTTCTAGCAAGAACAAAGACTGACTAACCAGTTTACCAGGAAATAACAGCTAAAAATTATCTTGAGAAGGAAAAAACAGTTTAACAAAGGAGAGAAATATAGAATAATTCTGCTGTGAATTTTCTACCAGACATACTTGAATTTTGTATATTAATGTTGTAAATTTTATTGTTATATAAGTACTGGTCTTTATTCATACGCCAATATTGTAGTTGTAGTGATCTCCTCGTGTCAGAGACAATATTCCAGATGGGTCCATATAGGCCTACATACATGTAGTTATAGATGTTTGCTCCCAACACACACCCAGCTAATTTTTTGATTTATTGTAAAGATGAGGTCTCACCAAGTTACCCAGGCAGGTCTCGAACCCAGGGTCTCATGCAATACACTCACCTCAACCTCCCAAGGCGGGGGATTACAGTCTGAGCCACGGAGCCCAGCTCTCATACTATTCTAATAGATTTTCAGGGCACACTTCTGAATGAGAACATGTGGCACTCAATTATTTGTTTATCTGTTAGATCACTGTATGTGATAGAATCTAAACCAATCCAAGTTGCTGTGAAGTTTATAATTTTGCTCTTCTGTATGCTTGCATAATGTTTCATCATGAATATTTACCACATTTTAAAAATCCAGTCCACTTTCAAAGACCAACACGTTTGGTCCTATGTTTTTAATGTTGAGAATAGTGCTGCAATGAACATGCACATGCAATTATACTCTGAAAACTGTATATTTGACAAAAGCCTAACATCCAGGATCCACAAGGAACCCAAACGTACAAATAGCAAAAAATGACAATTATAAAGAGAGCAAAAGGCATGAATGCAAAATTCTCAGAAGAAAACTTATTAGCAGCAAACACACTTGAAAAAATGCTCAACCCCATCAATCATCAGAGAAATGCAAATCAATGCCACATTGAGACACCACCTAACTGCAGACACTATGGTCATCATTAATAATAATAAAAATAGATGATGAGGATGAAGAGAAAAGATAATATTTCTACATTGATTGTGGGATTGCTAATAGTTGAACCTCTATGGAAAACAGTGTGGTGATTTCTAAAAGAACTAGAAATAGATTGTCCATATTACCCAATAGTTCCCATTCTGAGAATATAACAAGAGGAACAACAAACTCTCTCAACAAAAAGATACCTGAAAACACTATTATTTATTTTGTTTGTCTACCCGAAATTTATCAATTTCTTTATATTTAAAATGCATCTCCAATTTTTTTTGAAATTTTGTATTGCTGATCTAGTCTTTATTGTGTTCATTTCTAATTTTGTAATCTGTTATTTTTCTCCTTCTACTAAGTTTGAGCATACCATTTTTCATTTAAAAGATATTGGTTCTAAGAGGGAAATTTATATCTCTATAGCACACATCAAGAAAACGGAAAGGTCACAAGTTGGGAGTCTAACAAATCACCTAAGGGAGCTGGAAAGAGAAGACCACCAAAACCCCAACTTTAGCAGAAGAAACCAAATCACCAAAATACTTGACATAGAAGACAAAAATATCATGAAAAACAGCAACAAAACAAAAAAATTTGCTCTTTGAAAGAATTAACAAGATTGAGGGACCCCTTGCAAGAATGACCAATTAAGAGAAAAAAAATTCCAAATAAACACAATCCAAAATAAAGAAGACAAATCACAACTGACCCACTAGTAAATACAAAAGATTATCAGAGACGACTATGTACACCTATATGGAAACAAATCTGATAATCTAAATGAAATGGAGGAGTTTCTGACATCACATCTCCTCCTCCAGATGAAACAAGAAGACATTGAGACACTAAAGATACCAAAGACAACCCAGAAAATTGACTATCTCATAAGAAAACTACCTACAATTAATAGCCCTGGACTGGGTGGCTTTCCAGCAGAATTCTACAAGACACAAGAGGAGCTGATATCAATCCTATTGAACGTATTCTAGGCAATTGAGAATGATGAAATTATTCTCACATCATTTGATGAAGCTAACATCATACTGATATCCAAACCGGGCAAAGATCCAACAACAAAAAAAGACTACTACAGGCCAATATCCCTTATAAACATAGATGCAAAAATCCTCAAAAAGATTCTGGCAAATTGTATCCAAAAGCACATCTCAAACATCATCCACTATGATGAAGTAGGCTTCACGCCCAGAATGTAGGCCTGGTTCAATATATGCAAGACCATATATGTAATTAAATGTGTCAAGAGATGTAGAAACAAGAGCCACTTGATTATATCACTAGATGCATAAGAAACTTTTGATAAAATCCAGCATCCCCAAATAGGCTTCATCCCCATGATGCACGTGGATTAAACATTTGAAAGACCATAAATGTAATTGAATACATCAATGGATGTAAAAACAAGAACCACATGATTATATCACTAGTTGCAGAAAAGGTTTTGATAAAATTGAACACAACTTCTTGATATAAACTCTCAAACACCTAGATATAGAAGGAACATAACTCAAAATATTAAGTGCCATTTATGATAAGCTCACAGCTAACATTGTTAAATTCACAGAAACTGGAAAAGTTTACCCTGAAATCTGGAACAAGACAAGGCTGCCCACTCGCACACCACTTGTTCAACATTGTGTTGGAAGTTCTAGCTCGGAAATTAGATAAAAGAAGGAAGTCAGTAGTATCCAAAAAGGAAAAGAGGAAGTCAAATTATCCTCTTTGCTGATGATATGACCCTATACTTTGAAAATCCAAAAGAATCTGTCAAAAACTTACTGACACTGATAAAGGATCTTGGCAAAGTGCCAGGGTACAAAATAAATATAAAAAAGACAACTGTATTCATAAACACCAATAACAACCAGGTAGAGAAACAAATAAAAAGCACGAAAACAATGAAATACCTCAACATCTTCCTAATCAGAGAAGTGAAAGACCCTTACAATTGGAATCACCAAACACTGCTCAAAGAAATGCAAGAAGACACAAACAAATGAAAAAATATTCCATGCTCATGGATAGTAAAAAAATCAACATTGTTAAGATATCCATCCTACCTAAAACAATCTACAGATTAAGTTGCCAGCATCATTCTTCTCATACCTGGAAATATCAATACAGGAAATCATAAGAAAACATAAATGACCACAAATAAACAAAACGATCATTAGCTAAAGAAACAAAGCAGGAGGTACTAAACTTCTAGACTTCAAACTTCACTATAAGGCTACAGTAATCAAAAGAGTGTGACATTGGTACAAGAACAGTCAGATAGACTAATAGTACAGGATAGACATTCCAGAATCAAAACCTCAATTGTCCAACCAACTCATCTGTGACAAAATCTCCAATAACAACCACTGGGAGTGGAGAACATATTAAGTAAATGATGCTGGGAAAACTGGCTGACCACATGCAAAGATTGAAGCAAGACTTCTATCACCATATACAAAAATTAACTCTAAATGGATCAAAATTTAAATGTAAAACCTCAAACTATGAGAATCTTGGAAAACATAGGGAGCACGGTAATGAAAATTGGAACTGGCAACCAGTACCTATTCAGAATGCTACATGCCCATACCTTAAGAAATACGATAGACAAGTCGAAACTAATCAAACTAACAAACTTCTGCATAGTTAAAGAAACCATCAAGAGAGCAGGGAAACAGTCTACAGACTGGGAAAAAATATTTGCCAACTGTATATCTGACAAAAGCCTAAAATCTAGGATTTACAAGGAACACAAGTACGCCAAAAGGGAAAAAAAGCCCCTTTAAAAAGTGGGCAAGAGACATGAATATATACTTCTCAAAAGAAGATATAAAGCAGGGGTCCTCAAACTTTTAAAACAGGGGGCCAGTTCACTGTCCCTCAGACCGTCGTAGGGGTGGACTATAGTTTAGAAAAAAAAAAAAAAAACTAGCCAGGCTCGGTGGCTCAGCCTGTAATCCCTCGCCTTTGGGAGGCTGAGGTGAGTGGATTGCCTGAGCCCATGGGTTCGAGACCCGCCTAGGCAGCGAGACGTCATCTCTACAATAAATTTTTTAAATATCAGCCAGGCATGGTAGCGCATGCCTGTAATTCCAGCTACTCGGAAGGCTGAGGCAGAAGGATCGCTGGAACCCAGCAGGCAAGGCTGCAGTGGCTGGGAGCGGCCACTGCACTCTAGTCTGGACAACTGAGTGAGACTCCAACTCAAAAAAAAAAAAAAAACACTACAAACAAATCCCTATCTTATTTTGAAGTGAAAAAACAAAACAGGATATCTTATTTTGAAGTGCAAAAGTAAAACGGGAACAAATACAATATTTAAAATGAAGAACAAGTAAAGTTAAATCAACAAACTTACCAATATTTCAATGGGAACTATGGGCCTGCTTTTGGCTAATGAGATGGTCAATGTCCAGTTCCATATTTGTCACTGCTAGTTGTAACAAGTGATGCAAGTGTGCATCAGTTAGTCTATATCTAGTTGGAGATTTCAGATGTTTCATTCTGGAAAAAGTTTGATCACAGACATAAGTGCTGCCAAAGATGGTTGCCATTTTGAGTGCATGGTTCATGAGATTAGGATATGTCTCAGAGGGGAGAGATGCATAGAAATTAGGAAGGCTGCTTGACTTGAATGCATCTTTCAGAGACTCACAATTCTGCAGCTCAGCCAGTTCCATTTGGTAAATTGTATCCATATTTCCAAGGTCAACAGAAAATGGTTTGTGGAAAACTGTATGTCCTGTTCATGGAGATGAAGCTCTTTAAATCTAAATTGGGACTCCTTTTGCAACTTTTCCAATGAATCCACACATGTTTTGTGTGGGAATGCAGCCAGTGGTTTTTCCACTGACAGATTTTGAGTTGTGGGGAGATGGCAGAAGTTTTCCTCCTTCACTTGTTTGATGAGGAGGCCTAATTTTACTTCAAATGCTTTCACATGTGATTGTATACCACAGATGAGCTTCCCCTTTCCTTGAAGTTGCACATTGAGGCTGTTGAGTAGCTCTGTTACATCTGTCAGAAAGGCAAGGTGCCATTTCCATTCTGCATCATTGAGCTTTGGTACTTTGTTTTTTGAAAGCAGAAAAGCTGTAATCTGTGGAAGTAAGTCATATAAATGTTTCGAAACTCTCCCTCAACTCAGCCAACGGACTTCTGTGTGGTACAGAGCCTCTTCATAGGCAACATTTAGCTCAGACAGAAATTCCTGAAATTGTCTGTGGTTTAGTGTATTAGCTCTACTGAAGTTAACACAAGATACCACAATTTTCATAACAGAGTCCAACTTCAGTGATTTACTACACAGCTCTTGTAGGTGGATGAGGCAGTGTATGGCTATTGGATGAGAATGGTAATGTTTGCCCATCTCTTGGTTAATGCAAGCAATTACTCCTTTCTTAGACCCCACCATGCTAGGAGCACCATCAGTTGTCACACTGGCTAGTTTAGCCCAGTCCAGCTCCAAACCATTCACAGTTTGGCAAACCTTTTCATAGATATCCTCACCTGTAGTTGCTCCTTTGATGCTTTGCAGTTCAGCAAGTTCTCCTGTGACTTTGAATTTGTCTTTCATCCCACGAATAAAAATTAGAAGTTGTACAGAATCACAGACATCATTGCTTTCATTGAGTGCCAAGGAAAAATAGGAAAGTTTTTTTTTGTGGAGTTTTGCAAGTGCTGATGCAAATTGTCTCCCATTTCTTCAATCCTTCGTGTAATTGTAGGTCATGAAATATTCATTGTACTAAATAAATCAGCCTTCTCTGGACACAGCTCTTTGGCAACAGAAAGAAGGCATTCTTTAACAAATTATCCCTCCACAAATGGTCTGCCAGTGCATGCTATTAGCTTGGCAACTTGAAAACTTGCTCGCAGTGATGAAATATTTAGCTGCTTCTGCTTCATAAAAATATTTTGCTGAGTTGTCAATGTATTTTTCAGTTTTAATATTTTATCTTTTCTCACTTCTCTGACCAAAAATCATATTTGTCTTTATGTTGAGTTTGATAGTGTCAACACAAATTGTATCCTTCGAACACAGACACTATATTCTGGCATATCAAACACAGACCTCTTTCCTTGTACTGCATGAAAAAGTAATCATAAGTCCACTGTTCTCTGAATATTCTACACTCCGAGTCAATCAATTTTTCTCTTTCTTGACATCACTGTTTCCTAGGGATTCCAAATTGCTATTAGGGAAATACATATATATATATATCGCTACAAAACAATATACCAGCAATAACTTTGCCCACACAGAGACATACAGACTGCACTGCCCATTAATACAGTCTGATCAGTGTCCACCAATGCAGTCTGATCAGTGTCCATCAATGCAGCCTTACCAGTCCACATCATTTCAGCCTCACCAGTGCCCATGTTGGTGGAACTCTGCTTTTACCTCAGGTTCACACTGGTGTGGTGTGGGAACCGGCACAATTACAGAGCCAGTTCCTCTACCACCTTTCCAGTTCACACTACCCTGTGCTAACTGCACTGTGATCTGTGAACTCGCACAGGAATCTGATTGCATAGGTAAGAAGGTCATACAAGCATATGGCTGAACTCGCACTGCTCAGAGATCGCAACAGTGTGAACCAGGGCTTACACACCACACAACATACAACATCATACACAACTGAATAGCAATCAGAATACAAATGCACCTACTGTCAATTAAATGGGGTTTCCTTCTCCTCGGCTGTCTGCAGAGCAGGGTTAAGTTCCCATGGGGCCCTAAGAAGACAACAGGTTTGGCGCCCTCATGCGATAACACTAAGCACTGATCATTTGTATTAACACTGAGCACTGACCATTTGTATTAAGACTGACTGCTGACCATTCACGATAACACTGACTGCTGAAAATTTGCATTAATACTGAGCACTGACCATTTGCATTAACACTGAGCACTTACAATTATAATTACCATTGAGCACTGACTATTTGCATTACCTCTGAGTGCTGACCATTTGCATTACCTCTGAGCACTGACCATTTGCATTACCTCTGACCACTGACCATTTGCATTAGCACTGAGCGCTGACTATTTGCGTTATCATTGTGATGCAACCCCCCAGAAACCACCCCCAACCAACTAACCAACTTCAAAAAAAAGGCTCGGCTAACTTTAAAAAAAAGGCTCTCCTAACTTCAAAAAAAGGCTCTCCTAACTTCAAAAAAAAAAAGGCTCAGCTAACTTCCATAAAAGAGGCACTCCCTATCTGCAAAAAAAAAAAAATAGGCCTCCTAACTTCAGAAAAAAACAGGCAAGAAAAGGCCCTACTAACTGCAACATTTAAAAAATAAACCTCCTAACTTAAAAAAAAATCAATCCAACTTGTTCTTACCTCGGTACTCAGGTAGCAGCAGGCTCTGCACAGGCAAGCTCGTGACTTGTCCGATCACACATGAGACTCAGAGGAGGAGTCAAGAGACAGAGAGAAGGAGGGGAGTCGGAGAGTGCAACACACATTCCACACATGCTCACTGAGGTCCTGGACGAGTCGGCTGCTAGGCAGGACAGGCAGAGGTGGCAAAAACACCCAGTGGGCCGGATAAATGTCCTTGGCAGGTCGCATGTGGCCTGCAGGCCGTAGTTTGAGGACCCCTGATATAAAGGCTGCCCAACAGACACAAAAAAAAACTGCTGAGCCTCACTCACCACCAGAGAAATTCAAATCAAAACCACATTGAGATTTCACCTAACCCCAAAAAGAATTCTCATCATTAATAAAACAAACAATAATAGATGCTGATGATGTGGAGAGAAAGGATGGCTTCTACACTGCTGGTGGGAAAGCAAACTGTTGCAACATCTTTGTAAGACAGGGTGGCAATTTCTGAAAAACCTAGAAATTGACCTTCCATATTACCCAGCAATATCCAAAACTATCTTTAGCAAAAGAAACAAAGCAGGAGATGCTATAGGGAATATACACGAAGGAACTCAAATCATTCTACAAAAAAGATTACCTGCACATGAATGTTTGTTGCAGCTCTGCTCAAAATAGCAAAAAATGAAACTAACAATGTTGCTGATCAAGGCTGGACTGGATTTTTAAAACGTGGTATATATACACAATGGAATATTATGCAGCCATAAAGAAGGACAGACATATGAACTTTGCAGCTACTTGGATGGACTTAGAGTCGGTCATACTCAGTGAGCTATCACAGAAACAGAGAAGAGAGTACCATATGTTTTCACTCATAAGTGAACTTTGAACAATTATTGTAATACAATAAGAAAGGGATAGGCAGTGGGGGAAAACTGTGAGAAGAGGAGAGGTGATATTGACAGTTGAGGGAAACTGCTAGGGGAAGGAGGGGCATACCTCATCAACAAAGATACCTGCATAATCAATGTTTGTATACCTAACCCTGCATTGTGCTCCACATTTTCATAAATAAAAAAATGAACAGACAAAAAAACCCACAATTATTGGGTATATTGGGTATAATTCAGTATTAGCCATTCAACTGGTCATCATAAAGTCGTGTTTGCACCTCCCTTTTGTCTCCAGTTCACCTGGTTTGACATGAGGTGCTCTTATTGATGTTGTGTGCCCCCGCATTCCCCCCTCTGGCATTGTTCAGCTACAGGAAAACCATTTCTTATGGTATTATGATAAATTTCAGGGTCCATGTATGAGCGAGATCATGTGTTACTCAGCTCTTTATTTCTGTGCCAAATCACTGAATGTTACATATTTTCAAAACATCCAACTTGCTGCAAAGTCCACAATTTTGTTCTTCTTAATTGCTATGTGATATATAATCGTCTACATGTACCACATTTTAAAAATTCAGCCCAGTTTTGATTGGCAGCACATTTGATTCCATGTTTTTTCTATTGAAATTAGTGCTGCAATAAACATGCATGTGAAGGTATCACTTTGTAAAGTTGTTTAAGTCATTCCAGGTGTATGACTAGAAGGTGAAATGATGGGTCATTTGGAAAGTCATTTTCTAGTTCATTTTGGAATCACTACACTGTTCTTCACAAAGGTTGAATTAATTCACATTCCCACCAACAGTGTATAAGTGTTCCCTTTTCTTAGTATTCTCACCAGCATCTGTTATTTTATATTTTATTAATTGTGGTCATCCTTACCTGAAAATGTTGTTAACTCAATGTGTTATTGATTTGCAATTCTCTGATTATGTTGAGGATGAGCATTTTTTCATATGTCTGTTGGCAGATGGTATGTCATCTTTTCAGAAGTGTCTAGTAATGTATTTTGCAGTTTTTAATGGAGCTCTTTGCTTTTATCCTGTAGGCATATTTGTGTTCCTTACAGATTCTGAATTTTTGACCTAGTCAGATACAAAATTGGCAAATATTTCTTCCATATCTGTGGGCTGTGTCCCCTCTCTCTTGATGGTTTATTCTGCTTTGAAGACGCTTTCCAGTTTGATGAGGGCCCAATTGTCATTCTTATCTCTTATGGCATAGACATTGATCAGGAGTTGATTGCCTATTTCAATTTAGGTAAAGGTGTCTCTTTTGTTTTCTAAGAGTCCTAATGTTTGAACTTCTATATTTAGGTCTTTGATCCATTTAGAATTTATTTTTGTGTATGCTGACAGGTAGGAATCCTATTTCATTCTTCTGCAAAAGGTCAGCCAATTTTCTGAGGACCATTCACTAAATAGGTTGTCCTCTTCCCAGTAGTTAGTGTTGGAATATTTGTGGAAGAGGAGTTGGTTGGAAAATTGAGGTGTTGCTTCCAGACTCTCTATTCTGTTCCACTGTTCTATATGCTTGTTTTTGTACCAGTAGTTGTTGGGAGCCAACCGTGGAGGCCCGCCTGAGTGTTAGGGATCCAAGCGAGCTGCAGACCCTGAGACCACTAGGATGAGTTCAGGAGCTGATGGCCCATTTCCTATTCCCTTTTTTGCTGTTTGGCACTTCTTACTAGTAGGGAATTTGATGATCAAGCTTGAAAATTCGAGAGTATGACAGGCATAACTAACTATAGGGATCCATTGTTCCCATTTCTCACAGACTGTGGTTTTGGTCTTTCAATCAATTACAGTTCAAACTCAGGTCACATTTGGGAGCCTTATATATGATACAAGTTTCTTTATAAGATTTAAAAGTATATTTATAGAATTAGTGTATACATTTGGAGAGCTGTTTTCAGCTCTAGAGGGTATAGATGATTATCTAGACTTACCAGAAATGACCCAGCACGAATTTTGGACTGGGCCACATTCCTAAGGGCCCAGTGTGTACTTTGGACTGGGCTGCATTCTTTTAAACCAGTTTTTAGCAACAATTAGTGTAGGTTTTTTTTTTTACTTATTATAGAAACTGAATTTATTTTAACCATAGAAAGTATAGGTCATGCTATGTCAGGGAATTATGTTAGTCAAGCATGATCAAACATGATACTTTGAGCTTTAATAAGAATACAGCTAATTTTAGAAATTTCATTGTTCCCATTTTCTACTAATTGCTGTTTTGGCTTTAATACAATTTACAGTTTGTATTTGGGTTTTATATTAAAAGCTTTATTGTTGATGATTCAGCTTTATATATTAGCATTAGGAATTCAAAACTTTTATAGAAATTAAAAGCTGGACTCCATGGCTCAGCCTGTAATCCCATGCTTTGGGAGGCTGAGGTGAGTGGATTGCCTGAACCCACGGGTTTGACACCCACCTGGGCCACTTGGCGAGACTTCATCTCTATAATAAATCAAAAAATTAACTAGGCATGGTAGCTCATGCTTGTAGTTCCAGCTACTTGATAGGCTGAGGCAGAAGGATCACTGGAGCCCAGCAGGTTGAGGCTGCAGTGGCCGGGAATGGCCACTGCATTCCAGTCTGGGAGACAGAGTGAGATTCCAGCTCAAAAAAAAAAAAAAAGAAATTAAGATAGATATATAGGATTTTAGAATGGCCATTATAATCAATTGTTCTTGGAAACAGCCCAGGGTAATTTTGGACTGGGCCGCATTCTTTAGGAACTGGTTTGAGCTATAATTAAGAGTTTCTATAGTATAGGTAAAATTAGCACAGAATAGAAGGGTATTAGGATTGAAGTTAGTCATTAGGTGTTGTATATGCATACGCTTTAAAAAATTATTGATTATTAGAATATTGTGATGTTAGAATTGTTGTATTGTTTTTGAGGAACATTAACTAAGCATAAGGAACAGTGAAATACTATTGGGATTGTCCTTCCTCATGCTTGAGGAAACACCTGGTGGGTAGGGGATGCCCCTCATTCACCTGGCTTTGTGTTCACGTGAAAATCTTGTGATTTTGCCTGTGAAACTTTAGGAAAAAAAAAACTTACGGTTTGTCCCATTAAGTGGCTTCTGCACTAGACAGGAGTCCAGTCTCTTTCTTTCTCTTTATTTCCCCAGAATAATCGCTGGTGCAGCCACACCTCCCAAGGGACTCCCTTAATCTCTCTGCAGAGGCTGGCTCCCTGCAAATAGTAGATTGTTTTGATTATTGAGGTATTATAATGTAGTTTAAAGTTAGAATTGTGATGCCTTCAACTTTGCTTCTTTTGCTAATGATTGTTTGTCTATTCATGGTCATTTATGTTATCTTTTGTATTTTTGCTTCCAAGTTTGAGAAGAGCGATGTTGGTAATTAATGGGTATAATTATGAATCTGTAGATTTCCTTTGCTAGGAAGGACATCTTAGCAAAGTTATTCAAATGTATGAGCATGGAATATTTTTTCATTTGTTTGAATCATATTAGATTTATTTGAGCAGTGTTTCACAGTTTTTATTTTAAAGTACTTTCATTTCTATGGTTAGATAGCAAGATGAGGAATTTCATTTTATTTTTGACTATTGTGAATGGGATTGGGCTTTTAATTTGAGTCTCTGCTTGCTTGTGATTAGTGTACAAGACTTTGATTGTCTTTAGCATGTTTTTTCTACCTTGAGACTTTGCCAAAATCTTTTATCAGTGTAATTATAATTTTTTGACAGAGTCTCTTGGATGTTCAAAATATAAGAAAATATCATCAGAAAAGAGGGAGAATCTGACTTTTTTTCCCTATTTTAATAACCCTGATTTCCTCATTGGTCTAGCTAATACTTCTAACACGATGTTGAACAGGAAGAATGAGAGTGAGGAGCTCTGACTTGTTTTGGTTTTCAGGGAAAATTCTTGCAGTTTCTGTCTACATAGCAATATGCTGCCTGTGTGTTTATCTATTTTATGTTCCCCCTTATGCCCAGAAGCTCAAGGGCACTTATCAAAAAGGAAAGCTGGATTTTATTGAAAGCTTTTACTACAGTCAATGATATAATCATATGTCTCCTGTTTTACATTTGTAGATGCATTTAATTGCATTCATGGTCTTGTGGATGTTGAACCAGCTCTGCATCCTGGGGATGAAGTGTACTTGGATATGGTTTATATTTTCTGAAATGTGTTGTTGGATCCAATATGCCAGAATCGTGCTGTGTATTTTTGCATCTATGTTATTCAGGGTTATTGTACTGTAGTAATTTTTTCTTCTCTGCATCTCCACCCTGTTTGAGTATCTCTATGATGTTTGCAGCATAAAAGTATTTGGGGAGGCTCTCTTGCTCTCTTTCTTTCACACTCTCTTGCCCTCTCTCCCCCTCTCTCACTCTCTCTCTCCTTGCCTCTTTCTCTTTCTCTCTCTCTCTTTCTCTCGCTCTGTCTCTCTCTGTCTCTCTTGTTCTCTCTCTCTCCTCACCACTCTTTACTCTCTCTCTCTCTGACTCTCTCGGTCTCTCTCTCTCTCTCTCTATTGCTCTTCCTCGGTTACAGTCCCTTCCTGTAACTGCCATTTTAATAAAACTCTTGGTTGTGGAAAAAAAATTGTTTGGGGAGCATTCTGTCTTTTTTGATTACTGGGTACATTTTCAACAGCATTGGTATTAGCTCCTTCTTGTATGTATTGAAGAATTATGAAGGAAATTCATGTTATTCCGGAGTTTTCTATGTAGATAGTTTTCTTCTGACAGAGTCAATATCTCAGGGTTGTTATTGGACTATTTGGGTTCTTAAATTCTTCTTGTTTCAACCTTGAGAACAAGTGTGATGTCAGAAAGTCCTCCATTTCATTTAGGTCAGGGTGTTTGCTTTCATACAGGTGTGCATTGTAAACTCTGATAAAAATTTGTATGTCTTTGGAGTCTGCTGTAACATTATCTTTTGCATTGTTTATTTGTTTTTTCTTCTAATATTCTTGGTTATTCTGGCTACGAGTTTTTCAGTCTTGTCTATCATTTCAAATAACCAGCTTTTCAATATCCTTGATTTTTTCTATGGTATTATTTTTCTTCTATGGCCCATATCTGGGCTTTTACTTTTTTGATTTTGAATTCTTCTGCCAAAGTTAGGGTTTTAATAGTCTTTTCTTTCTGGCTCACTTAGGTAATTTTTTCAGTTGTCAATTTGTTCTCTTTCTATTTGCTTGATGTGTGTTTGTAGAGTTTAAATTCCCCTCTTAATAATGCTTTCAAGGCAACCCAGAGGTTTTGCAATAATTTGTTTTTGTTTTCATTTGCTACCCAAAATCTTTTAATTTCTCTTTAGATGTCTATGGTTACCCAGGAGTTATTTGGCATTATGATGTTTAGTGTCCATGACTTTGTGGATATTCGGAGACTTTTGTTGTTAGTTCTATTTATTTGTATTCTGCTTTGTTCTGAGGAGGTGCATTGCAGTATTTAAATGTTGGGAAATTTGTTTATGCATGATTTGTGGCCAATGGTGTGGTAAATCTTGGAGTACCTTCCCTGTGATGATGAGTAGAATCCATATCCTTTGGTTTTCGGTTGGAGGGTTCTGTAGGCATCTATAAAATTTGTTCAAGCATTAAGATGAGGTTACAGATAGCTTTGTTTATTTTTTCCTTAATGATCAATGTAGGGTTGCTAATGGGTATCAAAGTCTCCAAATATGATAGTGGTAGTGTCAATATCTTTTTGTAGTTTACTTAGTATCTGCTGTATAAATGTGTTGGGTGCCTACATGTTTAGGATGGATGTTTCTTGCTTATTGAAAGTATTATTACATGTTATGTCCTTCTTTATCTTTAAAAAATTTTAATAGTTTAAATATTATTTAGTCTGATATAAATGTCACAACTGCTGCCTCCTTTGTGATCCATTTGCCTGAGACTGTGTTTCCCATCCTCTAACTTTGAGACTGTGGCCATCCTTTGTAGTGAGAAGACTTTACTGAAATCAACAAATTACTGGGCACTGTTTGTTCTTCCAGGGTTTCATTCTTTATCTTTTCAATGATGAATTTAGTCCATTCGCATTCAGGCTGATAATTGAAATGTGAGAGTTTGTGCTTATAATACTGTGCTTATGTAGTCCTAAGAATGAACCGTTTGATTAGTACTAGTTGTGACATGAATGGATAGCACCCACTGTTCTGATTGGTCAGCACTGAGGACCAAATGGCAGGAGGTAGTGGTCTAATGGTGACTTGATTGGTTTTTTTTCTATCAACAGCAGTGTGTACATAAGCTCAAGGTTGAGAGGTTCCCAGCAAGTTTGTTTATCGATGTGAGCATATCAGTCTGAGAGGGCTACATGCTGGAAATTTGCTACATTGTTACTTGCTACATATTACTGAAGAACCTACCTTGTCTTTCTGCCTAACCTTTCTCTAGCAAGTTCCTGTCTCAGAGATAGCCATTGCTTGTGTACCAGTAGCCATTCTTATTAGTATTGATTCTTTGCTGGTACTCTGAGTGTTACCAACAGTTATTCATTGATTTTTCTTCATTTGTTGCTGTTTTCCAATTTTCTCTTTAATTTGATTGCTCAGTGGAAAAACGTAGAAAAAAATCACTTCTGATGTTTTCTCTACTTTGTGCCTTACCCAGAGCTTGTGCTTTGCGTTTGTTCAATTATGAAGTAGGATTGGGGGTGGGGTATTATGCAGCCTCTTTAAAATTTTGAAAACTTTCTAGGGGATAAGGGTTTCAATGTTAAGCACCTATTGCCTGTTCACAATATTTGCAATCTGGTGAATGAGCTCCCGTGACTCATTCTTCATCTCTGCACAAAATGACCTTACAGTGAATATTCCTGCATAGATATGGAGTCCACGACATGTTATAACAAGGAAAAGAGAGATAGAAGGAGAGAAAAAAAGGAAATGTGGTAAATGGAAAAGAAGAAAGAAAAATAGAAAAAAAGATAAAAATATACAAACAAAAAACAGATAGAAAACAAAGTTAAAAAATCGAATTAAATAAAAGAACCAATCAACAAAGAAAGCAAATGAGGTAATTAAATAAACAATCCAGTAACACCCACAACCTCCTTCTCAGCAAGTTTTGCTGTTTCCATCTGTTACCCAGCTGCTAGCTCAGGGTGAATAGTTGATCTTCTGGACTTCTGCATCTGTCATCCCTCGGGGCTTTTGCTCTGGGGCAATGTTCTGTTAGGTGACTAAGAGCAGCCCCAATACTACACAGAGTTCAGTGCTTGGGCTTAAGGTGCAGATTTTCTCTTCTGCAGAGTACACCCTGAAAAACTTCTCGGTCCAGGTATTAGAGAGTCTACTCAGTTTCTCTTCCAGGAGTTTTTGATCCCTTCCCAATTTTTATCAGTCTCTGGACCTTGGGACCTGATGACAGGGTTCTGGAACCCTGTCCAGTTGCAGGGTTGGCTCCCTGCAATATTAGGTTACTTTTTTTTTTCTTTTTGAGTTGTAGTTTCACTCTGTCGTCCAGACTGGAATGCAGTGGTATGCTCATGGCCACCACAGGATTGACCTGCTGGGTGCCAGCTATCCTTCTGCCTCAGCCTTCCAATTAGTGAAAACTACAGGCGTCCACTAACACTCCCAGCTAATTTTTTATTTATTGTAGAGATGAGGTCTTGCCATGTTTCCTGGGCTGGTCTCGAATGTGTAGGCTTAGGCTTTCCACTCATCTCAGCCTCCCAAATTGCTGCAATTAAAGGCTAAGCCGCATTGCCTGGTCAAGCTTACATTCATTATTTCCTTGTAGTGTTGCATTAGGCTTTTTATTTGTTATCAGACATGATGTATAAACTGAAGTTGAACTAATATTTAAACATAAGTAGTGTAGAATAAAATTAAGACAATTTTGAACAATGTCCTAGAATAAGCCACAATCATTTTTCACACACACAACTTGAAAAAGAGTATGCAATTAATAAATACACTAATAGACCATATGAGAAAACTGTGAATTGTGAAATGAAACAGTAAAAGAACATTAATAAGCAAACATCACTACTACACAATAAACCCATGTAATAAAATTGCACTTATATCACAAAATCTATATATTTTTTAAAAATAACAGAAACAAGAAAGTAAGGAAAAAAAGGAATGCAGGCAAATATGAATAGTGTGGATTTACAATTAAAGGTCTTCCATATATACGAGGAGGAAGCTAGTCATTTTTTTATGCTATAAATTGTTTTTTATCCTTTTTTTTTTCAGTTGGAGTCTCACTCTGTCGCCCAGACTGGAGTGCAGTGGCCACTCCCGGCCACCACAGCCTCGACCTGCTGGGCTCTGGTGATCCTTCTGCCTCAGCCTTCCAAGGAGCTGGAACTACAGGTGCGTGCTACCATGCCCGGGTAATTTTTTGATTTATTGTAGAGATGAGGTCTCACCAGTTGGACACAATTCAGTGTTAGGCATACAATTATTCAGGTACCCTAGTTGATGAGATGTCCCCTCATTCCCCAGAGGGATTCTCACTACTGTCAGTCTCACCTCTCCATCCCTTCACGATTACACAACATCTCAATACTGTCATTCCTTTTCTCATAGTATTGTGATAGTTGATTAAGGTCAACTTATGAGTGAGAACATGTGATTTTTAGTTCTTTGTTTTTGTGAAAGATTGCTCAGTTTTTAGACTCTAAATCCATCGAGGTTGCTGTGAATTTCATGATTTTTTTCTTTCTTATGGCTGCATAATATTCTTTTTTTGTGTATCACATTTTTTTCTCTCCTCTTTTGATGAACAGAACAATTGGATCCATGTTATTCTATTGTGAACAATGCTGCAATAAACATACGTGTGCAAGTATCTTTTTATAAAGTGATTTGAGATCTTCTGGTTATATTCCCAGTAGGATAATTGCGGGGTCGCATGGATGGTCAATATATAGAAGTTGTAAGAATTGCCACACTGCTTTCCACAGAGAATGTGCTAGTTTACACTCCCACCCACAATGTAGATGTGTTCCCTTTTGATCACATCCTCTCCAACACCTGTTATTTTTTGAGTTATTGATGACGTCAATTTTGACTAGAGTTAGGTCATACCTCAGTGTTTGCTTTAATTTGTATTTCTTTGAATACTAGTGTGGCTGAGCATTTTTTAATGTATCTGTTGGCTGGTTTTTTGTCTTCTTTTAGAACTCTCCATTCATTTCTTTAGCTGACTTTATAGTGGGTCTGTTTGTTTTTCTATTTTCAACAAGTTTGAGTTCCTTATAGATTCTTGATGCTAGTCCTTTCTCAAACACAGAGTTGGCAAATATTTTTATCCAGTCTATGGGGTGTCTCCCTGATTTGTCAGTGGTTTCTTTGGCTTTGCAGAAATTGTCAGTTTAATAAAGTCAAACCTGTATATCTATCTCTTATGGCATGGACACATGGGGTTTTGGTAAGGAATTGTTTGCCAGTTATAATTTTCATAAGAGTGTCTCCTCTATTTTCTGAGGTTCTAATATTTTGAGGTTTTACGTTTAGGTGTATGATCAAATTAGGATTGATTTTTGTGTATGGGGATAGGTAGAGTTCCTATTTCAGTATTCTGCATGTTTTCAGCCAGTTTTCCAAGAACCATTTACAGAATAGTGTCTCCTCTCCCCAATAATTGGTAGAGGAGTTATTGTAGAAGATGCGTTGGTTGAGAAAATGAAGTTTTGTTTCTGAAATTCAATTCTATTCCATTGGTCTGTATGCCTGCTCTTGTACCAGTACCAGGATGTTTTGATTATTGTAGCTTTATGATAAAATTTAAAGTCTGGGAGTTACCTCCTGCTTTTTTCTGAGAAATGTTTTGGCTTTTACTAGTCTTTTATGTTTCCACATTAATTCCTGTATTGTTGTTTCTATGTCTCAAAAGAATCTCTCTGGTAATTTTATGGATTTTGCATTAAATCTGTACATTGTCTCAGGTAGAATGGACATTTTAGCAATGTTCATACTCCTAATCCATCATTATGGGATATTTTTCCATTAATTTGTGTCATTTTGATTTCTTTGTGCAGTGTTTTTTACTTTACATTGTAAAGTTCTTTCACATTCCTTGTTCGGAATATGCCAAGTTATTTCATTTCTTTGTGGCTATTGTGAATGGAATGGTGCTTTTTATTTGGGTTTCTGTTCTTTTTTTATTGGTGTATAGAAATGTGATTGTCTATTGCACAAATATTTTATACCCTGAGACTTTGCCAAAGTCTGTTATTAGTACAAGGAGGTTTGTAACAGATTCTCTTGGGTTTTAGAGGTATAGAATCATGTCACCTATAAAGAAGGATAGGTTGATTTCTTCTTTTCCTATTTGCATACCACTCAGCGCCTTGTCTTCTTTGATTGTTCTAGATAGAACTTACAAAATTATGTTGAAGAGGAAGGATGAGAGTGGTCATCTTTGTCTTTTTCTAGTTTTCGGGGTAAACGGTTGCAATTTCTGTCTGCTTAGCAGCACACTGTCTGGAAAATTTCAGTAGGGTTGTGATAAGTCTCCCCTGGCATATTTTGTAGGATTCTCTGGAAAGCAATCTCATACAGGGCATTTTTTGTAGGTAGTTTTATTATGGCATAGTCAATTTCCTGGATTTTTTTTTTTTTTTTGAGTTGGAGTCTCACTCTATCGCCCAGACTGGAGTGCAGTGGCTGCTCCCAGACACCGCAACCTTGACCTGCTGGACTGCGGCGATCCTTCCACCTCAGCCTTCCGAGTAGCCGGAATTACGGGCACGCGCTACCACACCCGCTGATTTTTTGATTTATTGTAGAGATGAGGTCTTGCTACCCAGGCGGGTCTCGAAACCGCGGGCTCAGGCAATCCACTCACCTCAGCCTCCCAAAGGCACGGGATTACAGGCTGAGCCACCGAGCCCAGCTATTTCCTGGATTCTTATTGTTCTATTTAAGTTCTCAATTTTTTCTTGTTTCAACCTGAACAGGTAGTGTTATGTCAGAAAGTCCTCCATTTCCTTTTAGTTTTTAAGTTTTTTTTCCATACTGATGTACATAGTAGTATCTAATAATCTTTTATTTCTTCAGGGTCAGTTGTGACTTCAACTTTTAAGTTTCTTTTTGAGTTTATTTGGACTTTTTATCTTTTTTTCTTGGTCATTATATCTAGGGGTTCATCCATCTTTTTTATCCTTTCAATGAATCAGCTTTTTTTCCATTGATTTTCTGTATTATCTTTTTGTCTTCTATGTACCAGGTTTGGGCTTTTATGTTGGTGATCTGGATTCTTCTGCTGAAGTTAGGGTTTTGGTGGTCTTGCTTTTCCAGTTTTCTTACCTGATGTATTGGGCTGATAACTTGTGATCTTTCTGTTTTTTTCATGTTTGTTTGTATCAATATAAATTTCCCTCTTACTATGGCTTTTGTGGCATCCCAGAGATGTGGTAAGATTATATTTCATTTTTTCCAGGTATATTTTAATCACTGTTTTGATTTCCAGGTTGACACAGGAGTTGCTTAGCATCATGCTGCTTAGTTTCCACTCCTTTGTGGGTTTGGGGGGAAACTTATTGTTGTTTATATTTATATTTATTTCACTGTGGTTTGAGAAGGTGCAAGGCAAAATGTCAAACTTAGTAAATTTGTTTATGCTTGATTTATGGCCTAGTTTGTAGTCAATTTCAGAGTATGTTCTATATTGTGATGAGTAGAATACATAATCTGTGGTCATTGGTTGGAGTGTTCTGTAGGTATCAAATGTGTCCATTTGGTCAAGAGTCACATTTAGGATACAATCTCCTTGCTGAATTTTTGTCTTAGTTACCTGTCTACAGTTGTATGTGAGGGTTAAGTTTCCCAGCTATGATAGTGTTAGAGTCAATATCTTTTTTACGTTTGCCTAAAAGCTGCTTTATGATCGTTGGTGCTTGTATGATGGGTGCATATATGTTTAGTATGGGTATTTCTTGTTGATGGATTGAAAATGTTATCATTATATGGTGACCTTCTGTATCTTTTTAAATTTTTGATAAAGAGTATTTTGTCTGATTTTATGATTGCAAGTCTATCTTTCTTTTGTTTTCTGGTCACCTAAAATTGTGCTTTCCATCCTCTTACTTTGAGTGTGTAAGTGTCCTTTCTGGTAACATGAGTATCTTGGAGACAATACATTGTTGCCTCATAATATTTTATCCATTTTTACTTTCTATTTCTTTTCAGTGGTGTACTTAATTCATTAACATTCAGGCTAATTATTGAATTGTGAGAGTTTATTCCTATTGAAGTTCTTATAAATTTATTGTTTTTACACAGATGCATCCAATCCCATTTTCTGTTTATCATGAGCAATCCATCAGAATTTACATGCAATTCATTGTTTATAAAGCAAACTAAAAACTCTGATGGGTAGACCTGAGAGTGGTCAGAATTAGAGAATTCTTATACATGTATGTCTGAAAACAAGGACTGTCACAAATGATGTTTCTTCACCATTGATAGTTTTCCCTTCACTGTGAATCTGATCCAGTAATTCAACTGAAGTCATAAAAATTGACCCTAGTTGTTCAACAATCTTCATCTTTATTAATTTGGCATAATTGACCTGTGAATGTTCAAAAGTTTTACATTTTATTTTTATTTTTCTTTGTATAATAAATCTGTTCTCTTCATTTTTTAAAGATAATTTTGAGTTTGAGTTTCTAAATTCATCTGGAGGAAAACTAATACAAAATATGTGTTGAGGTACACAAAATGCTAGAGGACCTAAAGGCATCACCATTTCTACAGCCACTCCGATTAGTGTTTTTTGAGGACCTTTGTGTCTCTTCCTTTACTGCCTACCTTAATACCGTTCCTTTATAGCCATTTAAGTATGCCTGCATCACAGAGTGAGTCACTGGTATATTCCTTTAATCACCGTACATTTCATGAGCTGGGTAAGGAGCATATTAGATGATGACCATAGTTATCATCATAAAGCTAAATACAGCAAGACTTGGGTATAGAGCAATAACCTTTTTATCCGGAAAGTCAGATTTTCATTTCAAAGAAAGGGGGGAATTCCCTATTCTCTGGGTAAATTGATTTTATACAATTTATTTTTCAGTGATCCAGGAATGCTGTCCATCAGGAGATGCTTGCCGTGTAATAAGATCAGCTGTCCCATGTGCAATATTTCCATCTGAGCCATGAGTCCAACATCCAACAAAACCTTCTCTTTTCTGCAGCTCAAAGAGCCAAGCAGGTGCTGCTGCATTAGTCATTCTCACAATACACTGACAAAAGCACATTATCTGAAATACCCATTAATGACATTAATTACATCACAAAATGTCACAAATTTTCCACAATGCTCTCCTTATTCTGAAGGAATATCAGATTCTATTTCTCAGGATAACTTCTTGGCTGCCTCTTGTTTGATTGCTGTGTGTTATATGGGTTCCAGGACAACTGTCCTTTTGAATGGTGGACAAGAGACTACTACCTCATCGCAGTGGGCATAGTGCAGTGTTGACTGCAACAGTTCTTTTTCATTTTAGTGATCATAAACATGAATTGCTTCACATCATTTTTCATTATTTTATTTTGATGAAATAAATTAATTGGGAGTTGGTTATGTAATTTTTAAATTTCATTGATGAGTTTTACCTCCTCCTGCTTTTTGGAGTGCATATTCTGTCTTATGCCATGAGATTCTATAGCAAAGCAGTAAACCTCATTCTCTATCTGTTCATCCTTTGATATTATATACAATGCCTCAGACGTGTGTCAGTGAGTCAGGAATTTTCTAGCAAATCCCACTGATTCTGTTACTGTTTCAAGACCATCTTCATTTCCCCCAATCAATAAAAGTACAAGACCCCAAACGATCTGTTATTCTATGGTAAGAGAAGCTTGCAGCAAAATCATATACATCTAAATAAGGAAAGACAACATGGTGAAGACCCTGAGAAATCAGGCACAAATTCTCTGATGTCGTCTTTCAGTAGAGTCTCACGTACATGTTGAGTTCTCTTAGCAGTGGAGTATGACGGTATTATTACTTTGTTCCAGAGGACGATTAATAGGGAATATGGGCTTATGACTCTGAAATCCTAAAAGACTTGAAGGGATCACCATTGCTCCAATCAACTCCTGGTACTGCTGTTTTATGGCATTTGTGTCTTCCCCTTTACTTCCTTCTTTAATACCATTTCTTAATGTTCATTTAAACATGTCCACATCTCTGGGTGAGTCTATGCTTCCTCTATGACATGTATGGAACGCTTGCCACAATGGAAGCTCTCCTGAGCATTAGTACCCAGTGGTGTTCATTGGACTCCATCACAAAGGTCTATTGCACCTGCATAACTGACCTGTCATGCTCAGAGACCAGCCTTCCAGAGAAAAACAGCTGTTTCTTCACCCACAATTAATGTATACCTATCCCAAATCAAGCAGTTGAAAATGTTAAATAATATATTATTGAACTTGTCTTGAATATGTTAAATAATGTTTAGGTTTATACATGAAAACTTTACCATTTACAGTGGGTAAGATTAAAAAGCACTTCAGGAAAACCATGCCAAACATAATATCTAGTCCCCCACTAGTTGACATTGATAAATTCCAAGAGGAGACTGTCTCAGAACCTATCAGGGTTTGCAAAGCCCAAACCCACACTGCACATGAGTCCAGGTGAGATGGCATCAGGCTGTCAGAATAAAAGATAAAGTAATGAGACAAAGGAGAAGGAAAACATGATAAAATTAAGGTCCCATATGAGACAACGTGGATGGGAGGTGAGGCTGAAAGCCTGTGGTGGAACAATGATGGACACAAGAGTCTCACCATAAAACAAGGCATTGAGGTCTCCCTAAGCAAAGGAGATTGTGTCCTGAATGAGGATTTGGAGCAGGGGGCATGCATACACAAGGCTTGGGTGCAGTGGAATGGGGGAGATACTAGGTGTAGGCATTCCTGAAAGAGTAAATACAGATAGTAGGTGTAACTCATATCCCTCCTGGGCTTACATCTACATATATCAAAGATGAGATTAAGTAATTTTTCTACCCTGACAAAAATAACTGAATCTCAGAATGAGGAAGACAATGAGGGGTGTCCTCAGTAATGGAAACAGAGTCTAAAAAAAGCCTCCTGCCCTCACACATGCCTACCTTCCCTGTGTTCCCACAGTTTGCAGATCTAATACTCCTATTATGATGGAAGCTATGGTCCCCTCAGGATACATTCTGATGCCTTCATCTGAGTGTAACAAGAACCTGCAATTTGCAAACAGAGTCTCAAAGCTTTATCAATGTTTCCAAAATGTTTTAGGGTTAAAAATTAAATTAATTAACAGAAGGCATTTTAAAAGTACGGTCAACAGAAATCCATGTTTTGTTTTTTTGGAAAAACACACTCAAGAATCCCTTAACAACACTAAAGTAAAAGAGGAGACTACTCAAATATGACAGGGAACTTAAAAAGAGAAAATATTTTTTGAAGGGCAGATGTTTTGTAGTATAGGCTTCTCTCACTAGGTAAGTATTCTATGAAACCATCACCAATAGTGTATTACCTAGTGATTTCCCGAGAGGCTGCATATAGTTTCACTGAAAAATATTTGGAGATTTTTTAAACACGTTTCCATTTTGTGATGGGTGATTTTCAATTAAACATGTCTATACTGTGTTTAGTGTTTAGCAGTCTGAGGAAAAATAGCATGACCACCAAACCCTTTACTTCCTATTCACCCAATCTAGTCCTGATTGGCTTTTTCTTCCCCCAGATGAAAAAAGTTCTCAAAGGGAAATATTTTGCATATGTTAAAGGGGTGAACAACAATGGCAGAAGCACTTAAAGGCATCATAATTAAAACATTCAAAAATGGTTTGAGCAGTGAAAAATATCATACAGGTGTACTGCATTAAACTGAGAATAAACTGAAGGTGACTGAAGTTGAACACATAAGTTAAATATACAAAATTTTCATAAATAAATTTTGGGTTTTATGGGAGTTCTCCTTCTACACAATATCAGAAATAAAAGAGAAATGTTTCCTTTTTATTTTTTCTTTTTTATTTCAATCAATTTTTTAAAGTGATATTGTGGGGTACAGTTAAGGGTTAGGCATACAAATATGCTTTGTTCAGGCACCCTTGTTGATAAGAGATGTCTCCTTGTCCCCAGATAGATATTTACTACTCTTAATCCCACCTCCCTTCCCCTCCCACTCCCATAGTTTCCCACCATTGTCAGTCATTTTCTTATAGCATTACGTTGGATGTTCAAAGTCCACTATATGAGTGAGAACATGTGATACTCAGATCTTTGTTTCTTTGAGAGATCACTCAGTATTATAGACTCTAGTTCCATCCAGGTTGCTGCACAATTCATGATTTTGTTCTTTTTTATGGCTGCGTAGTATTCCATCGTGTATATGTACCACATTTTTTAATCCAGTCCTCTTTTGATGAACAGCATGGTTGCTTCCAGGTTCTTGCTATTGTGAACAATGCTGTTATAAACATATGTGTGCAGGTATCTATTCTGTAGAGTGATTTGAGTTCTTCAGGGTATATTCCCAGTAAGGGGATTGCAGGGTTATATGGGAGGTCAATATTTAGAGATTTTAGGAATCGTTATACTGTTTTCCACAGAGGGTTCACTAGTTTGCACTCCCACCAATAGTGCAGAAGTGTTCCCTTTTCGCCACAGCCTCTCCAGCAACTGTTATTTTTTGAGTTAATGATAATTACCATTCTGACTGGAGTTAGGTGGAATCTCAGGGTGGTTTTGATTTGCATCTCCCAGATGACTAATGAGGTTGAACATTTTTTTTTTTTTTTCAGTTGGAGTCTCACTCTGTCGCCCAGACTGGAGTGGAGTGGCTGCTCCCGGCCACCGCAGCCTTGACCTGCTGGGCTCCGGCGATCCTTCCACGTCAGTCTTCCGAGTAGCCGGAATGACAGGCATGCACTACCACGCCCAGCTGATTTTTTGATTTATTGTAGAGATGAGGTCTCGCTGTCCAGGCGGGTCTCGAACCTGCGGGCTCAGGCAATCCATTCACCTCAGCCTCCCAAAGGCACAGGATTACAGGCTGAGCCACCGACCTGGCTGAGGTTGAACATTTTTTCATGTGTCTGTTGGCTGCTCAGATGTCTTCCTTTGAGAAGTGTCTGTTCGTATCTTTTGCCCATTTTACAATGGGGTTGCTTGCTTTTTTTCTTTTCCACACATTTGAATTCCTTGTAAATCCAAGATGTTAAGCCTTTGTCAGACCTGGAGTTGGTGCTGGAGTCCAGCTCCAGGACAAAGTCAGGGCCTGAATGAGGAGAATCAGGAATGGTGAAGAAGAATGACAGGAGTCAACTTCTTGGATAGAGTTAAGGACTCTATCAAATTTTATTCAATTCTCACGTGCTTATATAGTTTTTTTTTACTGACCCTTGTACCCACAAAATGCAACACACATTACACATTAAATGCTTACATCATGTTTTTTTTTTCCCTTTTGACCTTTGCAAGTTTCTTTTTGCTCGTTCCTGCTACCAGTGGTGTTTTTTAGGAACAAAACACCAGCTGCCAAGAATTTATCAGCCACAACCTGTGACCTCTAGGCCAATTGAATCTCTTTCCTTCGCTATTGTTTTCTTTTCCTTTACTAAACTATTTTCTTAATTCTACCCATATATATACTTTTAGCAGCAATATATTGACTTATTTTTTCTTTTGTATAACCACCCTTATCTTTCCCACTACGAATTCTTAATACTCTGTTTTTTAAAAATTTCAGCTTTCTTTTTTTTTTTTTTTGAGTTGGAGTCTCACTGTCACCCAGACTGGAGTGCAGTGGTCACTCCCGGCCACCACAGCCTCAGACTCCTGGGATCCAGTGATCCTTCCACCTCAGTCTTCCAAGGAGCTGGAACTACAGGTGCACGCTACCACACCCGGCTGATTTTTTTATTTATTGTAGAGATGAGGTCTCACTGCCCAGGTGGGTCTCGAACCCACAGGCTCAGGCAATCCACTCACCTCAGCCTCCCAAAGGTGCAGGATTACAGGCTGAGCCACCGAGCCTGGCTAAAATTTTAACTTTCTTAATTCTAATTGCCTTATATATATTACTTGCTATTTTCTTATCACCTGTTTTACATTTTATATTTCTAAACAAAACTTTAGTCTAAATCTATACTTATATATGAAATTAATCTTACTTCTAATCCTAAGTGTATTTAATTTTAAACCTACATTAAGTGTGCATAATTTTAAGCTTACCTTAAAATTTAATTATTTCCTATTCCTTCTATTACTTATATTTAACTAATACCTACATCTATAATAAACACTTATCTTTTAATTATAACTATTTATCTAATTCTAATCCTTACTTTAATTTTAACCCTCTTTCTAATTAAACTGTAATGTTTCCTAAATCAAAAAGCATGTCTGTGACTTGTTTTTCCCAAAAACACCTGTTTTTGGAGACACTCTGTCTCAGTTTCTCACTTCCTCATCAATCACAACTGTCAATATTGTTACTTATAAAGGGTATGAGGAAGTGCTTGTTTTTCCTTTTTAGGTAAGTGTTGCAAGGTTTGCATTCTCTTGACCCTTCAGGGGAGATATTTTTGCTGTTGAGTCCTTTTTACGTTTCTATATATAGTTTTACTCCTAATTCCACATCCTTACACATTCTAGCTAATTGTTTTGATTATCAAGGGCTGTGTTTTTCAAGCCTAAGCATGCATTCCTTTAAGACCAAAAGGAGTCCTTCAATAGGATCCATGGGGCTCTGCCTTCATCATGGCCACTTCCCACTGGGGCTCTGTTCCCAGTCAGCATTTTTCCCATTTTCAAGTAACCTCCATTTTGCCTCTTTAGGGGTTGTGGCTTCCGGCATCTCCTCCTTTTTTTATTTTTTAGAATGGCGAGGTGGATAGTATCAGAGTTCCATTCAACAGTTTTTCTTAGTTTCTGGATAGTGATTGGTAGGATAAACAGCAAAAACATTATCAGTCCAATTGCTATAAAATTATAAATTAAATTCCAAAGAGAATTAGAAGAAATGAATTGGGTAGGAGATTTTGTTAATTTAGATGCCAATTGAGAAAACGAAGATGGGAATAAATGGGCTTGAGAAATAGCCATGATTTGAGTGTGTAGCTGCTGAATATCTAGGGTTGAATTTGTGGAGTACAAAACTCCCACTAAGTGTTTTTGGACATCAGTCCAGCAATATTTTGCCCATCATGAGGCATAGGAGTAACACAAATCCATTTAAATTGGGCCACCCATGGAACGTTTGGACCTTAATATGCTATATTTGATTCCCTATATATAATAATGCAGATTCTAAAGCATTAAGCCTATCAATAATCCCTTATCTATTTGTTCCTGAGTAAATAAGGCTAAAGTAATATTCTGAGACAATTCATTTACATGTTCAGCAGTATGTACTTCTTGTACTAAAGCAGCTGTGGAAGCTGCTACAGATCCTATTAGGGCAATTAAAGCTGTAATTCCTAATATAAAAGCGACCAAAAATCTATGAGGTCTAGCCAAAAAGGAAGCTACTTGTTCCAAAACAAACGTTCCATGGGTGGCATACCAAGGAACAGCTAGTTTAACTCGTACAAATACATCAGCTGGGCGTTTTAGTAAAAATACTTGGGCATGATTTTCACTAACACAATTAGACAATGAGCAATTTTCACAAGTAATTTCAAAATTACCATATTTATAAATTAAAGTATATTTACAATGAAAACCTGCAGTTAATAAATCATAAGGGGAATCAACACATGCTTGTAAAGAAGTGGTAAAATTTAAACGGGGTCAAAAAAGTGTTATAGGGCCTGTTGCTGCAAATAACCGATAAAGCTGGGGTTGTAATGAACTGTTCTGAGACCAGGAACTTTGGAAAATAAGTGTAGCCCACCCATATGGGAACCAACTATCTAAAATTATAGGGGGTGGGATTTGTGGGTAAGAGCTGTTTCAGTTAATTCTTAAATTGGATCCTGAATTAAGATAACATCTATTATTATACTTGGGTCTGGAGATTGACCAATCGTGTATTTTTACAGAGGAAAATTTATGAAAAGGTGGTATTGGTTCAAATGATTTATAGGACACCGTAGTATTAGACTTATATATCCTCCATTTGGGGAACCTGTCATTTATCCCTATTGCATCCCAATAATGTCTTACATGCATAATATCAGTACAATGGGAAATATTATTATTTTGGATTTTCTCTATAAAGTAACAACCATTAGTACTGTATACATCAGTGGGGCCATAAAATGTGAGCCCCCACAGATTACTCCAACCTCTTGAAGCAGGGGAATTTGTAAGAATAGTTCTATGTTTTAACAACATGCATCCTGACCAAGAAAAAGAAAGAGAAAAACAAATAGGGGGAGTTCCTGTTACCCCAGTATAATTAATGCCATTAACCGTTCTAGTAGTGATGAATGAAGAACTATTGCCTCCCATTAAGTCACTATTATTAGTGAAAATCTTAATAGTAGTTTCATCCCAAGTTATGGGGTGAAAAAAAGGCGGGTCAGGCACATAAACCCAATAGCTTGGAGTATTATTATTTGGTGAAAAGGTGGCAGCAAAACATCCCGGGGGTGACAATACCTGGGTTGTTATAACAGCAAGCATAGCCACAGTGTCCCTGAGTTGACAGTGTGACCCTGGGACACAACTACTTCTTCCACCTCTGCTGTCAACGCCTTAAGCTGGCCCCAAGTGGAGGATCTTGGAATCCTGGTTTGCTTGGAACACCAATGTCTTCGAGGTCTCAGAGATAATCTGGCAAACGGTGTTGTCTCTGGGGTCTCAGAGCTGAAACAAAAGGCTCAGGAGGGACTAAGGTAGGTGTTGCACCAAAAGACAGAGGCGATGGTGTACACTGCATTTTCATGGCTAGTGCTGAATTTTCTTCTTCACTTTCAGAAGAATTGGAATATTCATATGCTCTCCAGTGAGGTGGCGAGGCAAGCGGAGGAGGCATCTTCCGTTTGGATATTTTCGACAATGGGGGAGGCAGGGGTTGAATGGATGGGTAATTCACTATGCTGATGAATGAGTCGATCAGGTATCCACACCAATGAATCAGCTTCCTGGGGGAAAACACAAGCAAAATCTTGTCCGGATGTTAGTAAAATAGGTACTCACCATTTTCCAGTGAGCAAGTCTTTCTATTTAGCCAATGGAAACATCTGTTTTTTATTTAAAGTAAGGTGTCATGAAAAGGCAGACTCACCTTCATTGTTAATATTTAAATGATTGATTACAAATAAGACATGGCTTAGAACATGATGAGGAGAAGCATGCTTATAATCTCTTCCTTGTAGTTTAGCTATTTGATTCTTCACATTCTGGTGGGCTTGCTCTATAATGGCTTACCCCTGAGAGTTATATGGGATTCCTGTAGAATGAAATATTCTAAACATAGTACAAAAATTCTGAAAAGCTTTTGAAGTATAAGTGGGAGCATTATGTTTTTATAGCTTGCGCCATTCCCAAAACAGCAAATAAATGTTGTTGAACATGTGTAAATGCTTCCCCAGTGCGAGCAGTGGCCCATATAACATGAGAATATGTGTCCACACAAACATGTACATAGGCAGTTTTACCAAACAATTTCACATGGGTAATATCAATTTGCCACAACTCATTAGGCCTTAACCCGCGAGGGTTAACTCCTTCAGGTGGGGCCAGGGAGCAAGTAGGGCAGGTTTTACAATTTCGAACAATAGCCCTGGCAGCCTCTCTGGTTATGTGATATTGTAATCTCATGGCAGTGGCATTTTGGTGATGTAATTTATGATTTTCCAATGCTTCCTCACCAGCTGTTAAAACAACTTTAGTATTAAGATCAGCTAATGCATTACCTTCATGAATAGGACCGCATAACATAGAATGTGCCCTAACATGCCCAGTGAAAAATGGAACATCTCGAGTTTGCACCAGCTTTTGTAATTTATTAAGTAAAATATAAATTGAAGAATTCTTCGACAAAGGTGCCGTTTCTATATGAGGGAACAAAGCAACTATATACTTGGAATCAGAATACAAATTGAAAGGCTGTGTAGAGATTTTCAAAAGCAGCTATAACTGCACACATTTCAACTCGTTGAGCAGACTTTTCCATAGTTTTAAAAGTGTGTGGCTGATTATTAACCACATAAGCTGCTTGCCCTGTAGATGACCCATCAGTAAAAACCAGTTTTGCTGGAGGTGACAATGGCTGAGCTGAGCATTGGCTTGGAAAAATAATTGCCTTTTGTTTTAAAAATTGTAACAAGGGACTGGCTGGCAAGTAAGAAGAAATACTTCCTGTGAATCCCAGCAAGGCTAAAGCCCAATCCACATACTCAGCCATTAAAACATCCAGCTGGGCTTTAATATATGGTATAATAATTTCTGACATATCAGCCCCCAAAAGTTCCTTGCTTCTAGTTCTGCCCTTGGTAATAAGCAAGGCAGAATAAGTTGGATAGGCTACTAAAATCCTTCTTGCTGTGACAGGTACATGTAACCATTCCAAAGGTCCATTTTGCCATAAGCACCCTATAGGTGTATATCCAGTGGGCAAGATAATAAGAGACCAAAGCTTAGTATAATCAAGCCTTTTTACTTGCTGCTCAGGAAGCTTTTGCTGTACCTTAGTTAATGCTTCCAATGCCTTGTGTGTTAAATGCCTAGGAGAATTCGGGTTAGGATCTCCTTGTAATATGTCAAAAAGAGGCTTTGGATCCTTGGTAGACACCTGTAAGTATGGATGTATCCAATCCCAATAACTTTTGAAAATTATTCAAAGTTTTCAAGTTTTTAATTTCCAGCTGCAATTTCTGTGGGGTGATGTAATCACTATGAATAGTGCGTCCCAAATAATTAAATGGGTTTGCATCTGAATTTCATAAGTGGCTATTTGCAATCCGTGCTTCTCTAAATCCTGCATTAATGTTATTAAAGCTTTCTCTAAATGACTTTTGTCAGGATGTGCCAACAATATATCATCCATGTAATGTATCAAATATACCTCAGGATGATTTTGTCGGAAATTTAACAAAGCCGCATCAACAAACTTTTGGCACAAGTTTGGACTATTTTTCATACCTTGAGGCAAAACCTTCTATTGAAATCTTTGAGAAGGTCTAGCTAAGTTTGGTGAAGGAATGCTAAAGGCCAAACAGTGCCTGTCATCCGGAAACAGTGGAATAGTGAAAAAACAATCTTGCAAATCTATTACAATAACATATGTTGTTCAGGAACAGCAACAGGAGAAGATAACCCTGGTTGTAAGGCTCCCATAGCTTCCATAGTTTCATTTATCTTTCTTAAGTCATGTAACTTTCTCCACTTGCATGATTTCTTTCTGATAGCAAACACTGGAGAATTCCAACGGCTGCTAGACTTTTCTATATGTCCTGCTTGCAATTGCTGGTCCACTATTTCTTGTATTGCTGACAACGTTTCAGTGGATAGGGGCCACTGTTCAATCCATACAGGGACGTCATCCCTCCAAGTTATGGCGTCAGCAGTAGTATCAGTGGCCCCTATTACAAATTCATCCCTAGTCCTTCCCTATTTTTATTAGGCATGACCGAAATTGGTTCAGTGATACCTTGTAAATTTTTCCCTAATCCCTTATTAGGATGAAATCCCATTTGAATCATCTGGGCACTAGCAAACGATTTTTGACTTACTAATAAGATTCCCATTTGTTCCAATATATCTCTTCCCCATAATGTACAGGGGAGGGATGGGATAACATAAGGCTGAAAAGTGCCTGATATCTCCAAGTCAGTCCATGTTAGCATTTCAGTACTTTTAGCAACATTGTGAGCTTGTCCCAAGCCTACTAAATTTAAAGCAGTTTCTTGTACTGGTTAATCTTTTCCCACAATGCAGGAAAAATCTGCTCCAGTATCTTTGAGCCCTTCGAACTGCTTGCCCTGAATTTGAATAGTTTTTATAGGTCTACTGTTTTTTACCCCTTGAATCCAAAAGGCCATGTCACTAGAGTCAAATCCCTTTTCCTCTCGGGGATTTGAAGAGATCAAATTTCCTTTCTTCAAAAAAGGCAAAAGTAATAACTGTGCAATCTGTTGCCCTGCATGAAGCATAATGGTCTTGGAAGGTGGCTGTAAAAGAACTTGAATTTCTCCTGTATAATCTGAGTCTATCACTTCCGGAATGACAGAAAGTCCTTGAAGAGAGGTGGAACTGCACCCAATTACCAATCCTACAGTACCTTCAGGGAGTGGGCCGAAAGTTCCTGTGAGAATTTTAGTTATGGCCGAGTCACTAGTCAATATTGCTGAGGTGTAGGAACTGAGGTCCAATCCTGAGCTACCTGGAGTTGCTCTGAAGAGCTGTTCAATTGTGTTCCTTGTAGGAACGGATTTTGACTCTGGAGGTTCAGGTTTAGGTTTTGATTCCCATTGTTCCGAGGTGTCCCGATTATTTGAGGGGCATGGCACTTGCTCTGCTGCCAGTTTCCCTGCAGCTGAGCCTGATTATTAGGGCTGGGAGACAATAGAGTACTGTTCTTGTGAAATTTAGATCAGCAATCCTTAGTCCAATGAAACCCTTTGGCACATCGCCCACAAACAGTAGACAGTGAGTTTGTATTATTTTATGCAGGTCTTGATTGGACATTTTTAAAGGGGCAATTTCTGCTACAATGGCTGGATGTCCGCAAGTAAAACAATTCCCAGTCTTTGTATCCTGCTTTTGTAAGACCTGAGAGATTGTTTGTCCTTTGAGTGCAGCGGCCATAGCAACTCCCTGCATGTAAGAGGGTGCCAATTCAGCACAAGCTTTAATATAATCAGAGATCACACCCGTGTTTCTGATAGGTCTAATTAAAGCTTGGCATGGAGGAGAGGCATTTTCAAAAGCTGTTTCACTATTAGATCTCCTGCAGCCTTATTAACCACCAACCTTGCTACTGCTTCAGATAGATGAGCTATAAAATCCTCATAAGGCTTGTCTGGCTTTTGCTTAACATTGGCTATTCCTGGCACCTTCTGATCGGGAGGAGGCAATTTACACCATGCCTCTACGCCCATTTCTCCCACAGCCTGTAATACGTCTTAGCCTGTGCATCAATAGACAAAAACTGTCCTTCTCCCATATACATGTCCTTAGTAACTACTGGTCTAGCTGTTCCTCACCGTTATAAATTTTGCATAAGCATTTTGTTTTTGACAGCTTCCTCATACTCCATTTTCCATAAATAAAATTGCCCTCCAGTTAAACATGTCTTAGCAACTTGGAACCAATCATAAGGAACCAACCATCGTACCCCTAGGCCTTCTACCAGGGAAAGTGTATAAGGGGCAGTGGGACCATAATCATGACAAGTCGTTTTAATTTATTTAAGTAGTTTAAAAGGTAGGCTTCCCATCGCGGGTCCTCCCCTTGAAAGGTAACAGGAAAGCAGTGCAATAATTCTCCTTGTTCATGTGCTTCTTGCATAGCTCCTCTAAATCCCGATTTATATTTTCTTACCTTGTTTTCTGGGGGCATGAGGGAAAGCGGGGGAGCAGTAGCTAACGTGAGAGGAGGCCAACCTGGGTTATTATATTTAGCAGCTTCCTCATTCAAATCTGCCTCATCTTCAGGAGACAACTGATCCTGAATACTGTAAGTTGGGGGTTCCCCTTTATCTTCTTCCTCCTCAGACTCAGACCATTCCTCCTCCTGAGTTAACATAATCTTAGAAGCTCGAGAGGAAGTTCTGCTAAGCAATAGGGTAGCAGTGGTCTCAGTTTGGGAAAAAGTGCCATAACAAGGATTAGTCATAAGAGCCTGCCTTAATATATTCCATAAAGAATAAGTGTCCTCAGGCATTTGGGTCCCTCCATTAGTGGTATACCATCTTCGAATATTTTTTCCGACCTGGTCCCATGTATCTAAATCCAAGGTCCCCTCATCAGGAAACTAGGGATTTACCTTGTGAACAAAGTCTAAAAATAAGTTTAAGTTGTCTTTACTGACCTTAATCCCTTTATGCTGCAATGTGTTACCCATAATTCTTAAATAAGCTTTTCTTTCTGTTGAACAAGAATGGCCAATATTTACTCCTTATGGAGGCACAACAACTTCTCTGCACAAAACCTGTTTGTCCTATCCTAAACCTGTACTCACTCGCAGGGGATCTGCAGCAACCTCAGGACAAAGTCTGTTCCTAAAACGTCATAAAAATTATACTTATCTGCAATCAGGTACCTGTTCAGGGGCGCCACCTGCCAGAGTCCAGCTCCAGGAGACAGTCAGGGCCTGAATGGGGAGAATCAGGAACGGCGAAGCATAACGACAGGAGTCAACTTCTTGGGTAGATAGAGTTCAGGACTCTGCCAAATTTTATTCAATTCTTACATGCTTATATAGTTTTTTTTACTGTTCCCTGTACCCACAAAATGCAACACACGCTACACATTAAGTGTTTACATCATGTTTTCTTTTCCTTTTGACCTTTGCAAGTTTCCTTTTGTTCTGTCCTGCTACCGGAGGTGTTTTTTAGGAACAAACACCAGCTGCCAAGAATTTATCACCCACAACCTGTGACCTCTAGTCCAACTGAATCTCTTTCCTTCGCTATTCTTTTTCTTTTCATTACTAAACAATTTTCTTAATTCTACCCTTATGTATACTTTTAGCAGCAATATATTGACTCGTTTTTTCTTTTATATAACCACCCTTATCTTATCCATTACGAATTCTTAATACTCTATTTTTTAAAAAAATTAACTTTCTTAATTCTAATTGCCTTATCTATATTACTTGCTGTTTTCTTATCACCTATTTTACATTTTATATTTCTAAACAAAACTTTAGTCTAAATCTATACTTATATATGAAATTAATCTTACTTCTAATCCTAAATGTATTTAATTTTAAACCTACATTAAGTGTGCATAATTTTAAGTTTACCTTAAAACTTAATTATTTCCTATTCATTCTATTACATATATTTAACTAATACCTACATCTATAATAAACACTTATCTTTTAATTACAACTGTTATTTATTTAATTCTAATCCTTACTTTAATTTTAACCCTCTTTCTAATTAAACTATAATGTTTCCTAAATCAAAAGGCATGTCTGTGGCTTGTTTTTCCTGAAAACACCTGTTTTTGGAGACACTCTGTCTCAGTTTCTCACTTCCTCATCAATCACAACTGTCAATATTGTTACTTATAAAGGGTATGAGGAAGTACTTGTTTTTCCTTTTTAGCCAAGGGTTGCAAGATTTGCATTCCCTTGTCCCTTCAAAGGGGGAAATTTTTGCTGTTGAGCCCTTTTTACGTTTCTATACATAGGTTTACTGCTGACTCCACATCCTTGCACATTCTAGCTAATTCTTTTGTTTATCAAGGGAAGTGTTTTTCAAGCCTAAGCACACATTCCTTTAAGACCAAAAGGAGTCATTCAATAGGATCCATGGGGCTCTGTCACCATCATGGCCGCTTCCCACTGTGGCTCTGCTCCCAGTCAGCATTTTTCCCATTTTTGGGTAACCTTCATTTTGCCTCTTTAGGGGTTGTGGCTTCCGGCAAGTTGGCAAATAGTTTTTCCCAGTCTCTGGGCTATCTCCCTGTTCTCTTGGTGGTTTCTTTAGCTTTGCAGAAGCTTGTCAGTTTAATGAGGTCCAACTTGTCTATCTTATATCTTATGGCCTGTGGGTTTCAGGTTTTGTTTAAGAATTGGATGACAGTTCCAATTTCCATGAGGGTATGTCCTTCATTTTCTAAGATTCTTATGGTTTGAAGTTTTACATTTAGGTCTCTGATCCATTTAGAGTTAATTTTTGTGTATAGGGATAGATAGGGGTCCTGTTTCAATCTTCTGCATGTGGTCAGCCAGTTTTCCCAGCACCATTTACTGAATAGATTCTCCTCTCCTCAGTGGTAGGTGGTGGAGAGTTTGTCGAATATGAGTTGGTTGAGAAATTGAGCTTTTGCTTCTGGAATCTAAATTCTATTCCACTGGTCTATACGCCTGTTCCTGTACCAATACCAAGCTGTTTTGATTACCATAGCTTTATAGTAAAGTATGAAGTCTGGTAATGTGATACCACCCGCTTTTTTTTTTTTTTTTTTTTTTTTTGCTGAGGATTGATCTGGCTATTCTTGGTCGTTTGTGTTTCCATATGAATTCCTGTGTTGTTTTATCTAGGACTGAGAAGAATGTTGCTGGTAATTTGATGGGTATTGCATTAAATCTGTACATTGCCTTAGGTAAGATATACATCTTCACAATGTTGATGCTTCCAATCCATGAGCATGGGATATTTTTCCACTTGTTTGTGTCATCTTTGATTTCTTTGAGCAGAGTTTTGTAGTTTTCATTGTAAAGGTCTTTCATGTTTCTGGTTAGGAAGATGCCAAGTTATTTCCTTTTTTTGTAGCTATTTTGAAAGGAATTGTGGTTTTTATTTGAGTTTCTGTTTGTTTATTATTGGTGTAAAGAAATGCAATTATCTTTTGCGAAATTTATTTTATATCCTGGGACTTTGCCAAAGTCCTTTATCGTGTAAGGAGGTTTTCTACAGACTCTTGAGTTTTCAAGTTACACGATCATGTCATCTGCAAAGAGAGATAATTTGACTTCCTCTTTTCCTATTTGGATATACCTGATTGCCTTCTCCTCTCTGATTGCTCTAGCCAGGACTTCCAATACTATATTGAACAGGAGGCATGAGATTGGGCATCCTTGTCTTTTTCCCGTTTTCAGAGGAAATGGTTCCAGATTTTGTCCATTTAGGAGTATGTTGGCTGTGGGTTTCTCATAGATGGCTTTTACTATTTTGAGGTATGTTCCCCGTATGCCTAGCTGTTCGAGGTTTTTTATCAAGAAAGAGTGCTGGATTTTATCAAAATGTTTTTCTTCATCTAATGATATAATCTTGTGGTTTTTGTTTTGACATCTGTTGAGGTATTTAATTACCTTTATGGCTTTACGAATGTTGAACCAGCTTTGCATCCCAGGGATGAAGGCTATTTGGTGATGATGGATGATTTTTGAGATATGTTGTTGAATCTGGTTCACTAGCATCTTGTTGAGAATTTTAGCATACATAGCATTATGTTCATCAAAGATATTGGCCTGTAGTTCTCTTTCTTTGTTGGGTCTTTACCTGACTTGGGTATCAATGTGATTTTGGCAGCGTAAAATGATTTGGGGAGAGTTCCATCTTTCTCAGTCACCTGGAATACCTTCAGTAGGATTCGTATAAGCTCCTCCTTAAATGTCTTGTAGAATTCTACTGGAATGCCATCAGGTCCAGGGCTTTTTTTTGTAGGTAGTTTTCTTATTACTTGGTCAATTTCCTTGATTGTTACTGGTTTATTTAGGGCCTCAATTTCTACTTGTTTCAACCTAGGTAGGTTGTGTGATGTCAAAGAGTCCACCATTTCCTTAAGGTTTTCAAGTTTGTTTCCATACTAGTGTACAGAGTAGTCTCTAAGGATCTTTTGTACTTCTTCGGGATCGGATGTGACTTCATCTTTTGTGTTCCTGATTGTGTTTATTTGGGCTTTTTCTCTCTTTTTCTAGGTCAGTCTAGCTAGGGGACCATCAATGTTGTTTATCCTTTTGAAGAACCAGCTTTTTGTTTCGCTGATTTTTTGTATTATCTTTTTGTCTTCTATGTCCTGCATTTGGGCTTTTATTTTGGTGGTCTGGATTCTTCTGCTGAAATTAGGGTTTTTGTGATTTTGCTTTTCCAGCTTCCTTAGTTGGGGGTCTTAGGTTGTTAATTTGTGATCCTTCCATTTTCTTCATGTGCATTTGTAGGGATATAAATTCCCCCCTTACTACAACTTTCATGGTGTTCCAGAGGTTTTGGCAAGATGTTTCTTCATTTTCCTTTGTTTCCAGGTATCTTTTAATCTCTATTTTGATTTCATCATTGACTCACGAGTTGTTTGGCATTATGCTGTTTAGTGTCCATGTCTTTGTGGGTTTTGGGGCGACCTTGTTGGTGATAATGCTTATTTTTATTCCACTGTGGTCAGAAAAGGTGCATCGCAAAATTTCAGTCCTTTTAAATTTGCTTATGCTTGACTTAAGGCTAAGCCTGTGGTGGATCGTAGAGTACGTTCCAAGTGGTGATGAGTAGAATGTGTATTCTTTGGTCTTTGGATGGAGGGTTCTGTAGGTATCAATTAAATACTTGTGATCAAGGATCACATTGAGGTTTTGGATCTCATTGCTGATTTTTGTCCTGATGATCTGACTAATGTTGTGAGTGGGGTACTAAAGTCCCCAGCTATGATGATATTGGAGTCGATATCTTTTTTTATTTTTCTAGGAGCTGCTTTATGAAAGTTGGTGCTCCTATGTTGGGTGCATGTATGTTTAAGATGGATATTTCTTGTTGATGGATTGAACCTTTTATCAACATGTAGTAGCCTTCTGTATCTTTTGTAATTTTTGATAACTTAAAGGGTATTTTGCCTGAGATTAAGATCATGAGTCCTCCTTTCTTTTGTGTTCCATTTGCCTGAAAATTTGTTTCCCATCGTCTTACTTTAAATCTGTGAGTGTCCTTTCAAGTGAGGTGGGTCTCTTGAAGGCAATAGATTGTTGCTTGGAGATATTTTATTCATTTTGCAATTATGTATCTTTTCAGTGGTGCATTTAGTTCATTCATATTCAAATTAATTATTGAGATGTGAGAGTTGATCTCAATCATAATGTTCTTACATAGTTTTTGTGCTTCCTGTTTGTGTGTTGTCTTTCTTTTGGTTTTAGAGTTGGAATATGTGTTTTTTTAAATCTTTTGCCTGTACTCTTGTGAAGAACATTGATGTTCTTTTTCCTTTTCTTCTGTGTTCAATACTTTCTTAAGTGTTTCTTGTAGAGGTGGTCTGGTGGCAGCATAGGTTCTTAGGGATTGGATATCTGGGAAAGATTTCAATTCTCCCTCACTGATGAAGCTTAGCTTGGCTGGGTAGGTTATTCTCGGCTGAAATTGTTTATCTTTCAGAACTTTTAAGATAGAGCTCCAAGCTCTCCTAGCCTGGAGGGTTTCTGTAGATAAATCTGCTGCTATACTAATTGGTCTTCCCTGGTAGGTAGTCTGACCTTTTTCTCTTGCAGGCTTTAGGTTTTTTTCTTTTATATCTACTTTGTTTAGGCGAATTATTATATGTCTGGGAGTTGGTCTTCTCATTTGTTGTCTTGCAAGGGTTCTCTGAATCTCTTGTGTTTGAATGTTTTCATCTTTGATGAGATGAGGGAAGTTTTCTTGAATGATTTCATGAAATGTTTGTTCCAGTGTGACCTCTGTTTCTCTCTATGCCTCAGGAAGGCCAATTACTATTAAGTTCGGTCTCTTGAAGTGGTCATTCATTTCTTGAAGTTTTTGTTCTGTCTTTTTGAGCTTCTTTTCTATGCTTTTGACACTTGAGGTTAGTTCTCTGTTTTTGTCTTTGAGCTCTGAGATTCTTTCTTCTGCTTGGCTAATTCTGCTTTCCATGCTCATTAGTTTGTTATTTATTTCAATCACAGTATTCTTTACTGCTGTTATTTATGACATCAGCTCCTTCCTGTTTTCCTCTTGTCTTTCCTCAATTTTTAAAAATTCTCTCTATTAATGTCTTGATGTCTGGGTTTGTTGCATGTGAGCAGTCATTCTGGGGGCTCTTCATTGTTTGTGTTGCAGAATCTGTTTTCTCAGTGTCTGATCTCCCAGGGTTCTGTGTGAGACCTATATTCTTTTCGTTTTTCTTCATTTGTGCAGTTTTCCACCTCCCTACTTTTTCTTCCCTCCTCATCACCGTCTTCTTTAGTTCTGTTATTCTGGGGTGGATGGGTTGTATTTACTTTTGTTTGTTCAATCTCCTATTCTTATGTATGTATGTCCTCTTACTTTGTTCAATTCTGGAGTTGCACTGTAGGTTGTAGGTGGTCCTTTTTGCAGTTTTGAGACTTACTTAAGGGGGTAGCTGTGATTCAGAATCTACCTGCAGGTCCTGGTATCCACCGACAGGTATATGAATGATTTGAAACCCACTTCCCACTGCTTTGGAATCTGTCCGTGCAGTGGGGTTGTAGGTTTGCTACCTGCAATGAAATGTGGTTAACAGAGGGAAGAGAATGGAGCAGACAGTGGGGAGAGGGAATAGAGGGGTAGAGAGAGAGAGGAGTAAGGGTGAAAACAGAGTAGTGTACCAACAAATGGTGAGAGAGACTAAAATTGAAACATATAAAAACAATAGCCGAGCTCGGTGGCTCAGCCTGTAATCCCATGCCTTTGGGAGGCTGAGGTAAGTGAATTGCCTGAGCTCGCGGGTTCGAGACCGGCCTGGGCAATGAGACCTCATCTCTACAATAAATCAAAAACTCAGCCGGGCGTGGTAGCGCAGGCCTGTAATTCCGGCTACTCAGAAGGCTGAGGCAGAAGGATCACTGGAGCCCAGCAGATGAGGCTGCGGTGGCCAGGAGCAGCCACTGCACTCCAGTCTGGGCGACCGAGTGAGACTCCAACTCAAAAAACAAAACAAAACAAAACAAACAACAATAGACCATGGCTACAAACTAACCAACACCCATATAAAAAAAAAACTTAAACATGCAATGTTACTAACATACAAACTTGCCAACCTCCTTTTTGGTGTGCTAATCCTCTATACAAAGATATGGTTTACAGAGAGAAGAAAATAAAAGAAGGGAAAAGAAGGAAAAAAGGGGGGACAAAACAGAAGGAATAGAAGCAAGTCAGTAGACTAACAGAACCAATCAAGCACACTCTGAGACTTTTTGTTTAAGTCGAATGTCCTTTCAGCTCTGATTTGTAGCTATCATTTCATGCTGGTAAGTTTGTTCACAGTATCAGTTAGCCCTGGCCTGCTGTGAAGGGCAGTTCAGATCATCACTCAGTTCACCCCTGCCCCATTCCCTACTCAAGTCTGACCTGTGTCTGCCAGGCTTTCTTTTTTCCCTTTTCGGTGTTGTTACCTTGAACCGCCAGCAGGGGTGGTATCCCTCGCTCCAGATGGTCTTTATCACAGCTGTTCGCCTACCTGTAAGGGGTGGGAGATGTTTCCTGGGGACACACAGCAGGAGACCCATGGCCTAGCAGGACGTCCAGAGGTAGTAGACCTCAACAGATCTTGCTCACAGGGGCTTCAAGGTCTGAAGTTGAGGATCGCCTTGGGCATGGGCCATGCAATGTGTAACGGCTGCCTTGGAGGTGGCGGCTGCGGCTCACCTCAGGCACTAAAGGTTCAATGTGGAATGGCTGTTTCGGCAGTGGCGGCAGCGGCAGTATGGCAGCTGTCCTCAGGCACAGGCGGAGCGATGTGTAATGCTGCCTTGGAAGCAGCAGTGGTGGTCGCAGTGGCTGCAGCAGCAGCCACCTCAGGCACTGATGGTGCAATGTGGAATGGCTGCTGGCTGTGGTGGCAGTTGCAACAGTGGCAGCAGCAGCAGCCACAGTAGCTGCCCGGACCACGCTGTTGCCTCAGTAAGGTCTACAGCCGAGTTCCAAATGAAGAGCAGGCTGCCAACGATGGGATCTGTAGCCTCTGGGAGAGAACCAGAGCCTCTTTGTGATCTCTTGGTGGAGAGTGTCACAGACCGAGCTGCCCTGTCACCATCCTGCCGGAAGTCCCAAGAGAAAGTTTTCTGACTGATACCACTGAAATTCAAAACAAAGTCATAATGAAGGACTCTGATATTATTCAGCATTACCTACAACTACCCAGGTATCTATGAGGCTCTTGTCTGAGCACCTAGTAAGTGAATTGAAAAAAACAGTGCTGGTTTTCACATGTTCTGAACACCACACTAAATTTTCAGAATAATAAGATTTTGTCAAAGCTGTTTATCCACTTGAATAATTCAGTAGCTTCTGAAGTTAGATTCATGTAAATACAGAAATGCTTTTCTCTTCCCAAGTTTGCAACCCCAAAACAAAGAGAAACAAGTCACCAAAATGATTATCTTATTAACTCTTTCAGTTATGAGAAAATTTCAATAGTGGAACTGTGTTTAATAGCATCGCTGTGTCCAAATTCAGAACCCACAGTGAGATCTGGGCCACAGTCACTCTCAGGGGAGGTTCCCACATAGGAAAACACCCGAGTCTATACAGTTGCACGTGTGATGTACATGATCAATTCCTTACTCAGACTCAGCAAAAGAAGAAGCTTTCCTTCTACTGTGGGAAGTAGAGAACGTATGGTTGGCAAATAACAATCTAGTAAAGTTTTCTGTACATGATCAGAAACAAAAAAATATGATAAAAGGGGATGTTACCCTAGATTTAACAATTACTCAAGAAAAAGGCAGCTCTGTGTGAGCCCACTCTCAGAATTTAAGTGTGATTCATGAAGGATTAATGTGGTCACTACAATTATTTTCAGAGTACATTCATTATTCTATATGCCATCTGAAAGTATAAAAATATGTTTTCATGTTTAAAAATTCATAATCAGTATCCTGTTCCTAAAACTGCACCTCCCATCTCTCCAGCAACAGGCAGCCCAATGGACCAGGAACCCAGTGCCCATCTCTGACAATGACAACCTAGTTTGTGACAAGACATATATTCTGGGGGCAGCCTCCCCAAGGTAATAACTGAATATAGTTAATATTACTAAGGTATATGCACTACTGATACGCACAGGGCATTCTTAATGGGCAACCACACCTCAGGGAGGTAAGAATAAACATTTCAGACAATTTTGGATCACCAAATAATTAAGAAGCTTCAACATCCTCTCTACACTCTTCTTCTCTGGTTTTAAGACTTGTGTCTTGCACTGAAAGTGTTCACAGCCTCACCTGGGCTCCTGTCCCATCTTCTGCATCCATTAGTGACACCTGACTGTGGGATATATGAGACTGTCTCCTTCTATTGCAACAGATTTTTCTAATTCAGTGGTATGTACAGAATCATACACAAAGAGAGATCTCAGGAGAAATACATCCAGAGGAAGCCATAGTGGAGACAGAAAAAATACCCTCAACCTGCCTTTGCATCCTCCCCTGAGGCTACCCAATCTAGTGTGGGTCTTGCTCAGCCTTTACGTTGGCATTCCAGGGAACTTTTTGTCAGGGTTAAAAGGATATTTACTCACTGTGTCTGTTGCACAGAAATATACAGCTGTGTTCTCCTGTTGCAGGTTGTTCATTTGCAGGTAAAGCATGTTCTTGGTGTTGTCTCTGGAGGTGATGAATCTGCCCTTCACAGAATCTACATAGTTTGTGCTAACACCATCTGGATTAATGTTTGAGATCCACAACTGCCCCTTCTCTGGAGTCTGGCGGATCCAATCGATCCAGAAGCTATGGAAGAGGAATCCTGAGGCCTCACAGGAGAGTCTCAGGGATCACCCGGGCTGGACCAAGCCTCCCCAAGACTCCACCAGTTGTACCTCACACTTGACACCTGCAAACAGAAAGACATCCTGGTCATAAATAACCACATATGTACACTGTTTCTCCCACTATACATCCTCTCATACATTAAATAGCTCTAGGTTTCCATGAATCACCTTTTAAGAGAACAATAAAGGAAACACAGTGGAGTCCAAAGTCCATGATGAATTGCTGTGTTCAGTCTTGCACCCTATATGAAAACAACTGAGAAGCCCAAGCCTAGGAGTTCTCTCCCAGAGCTACAGGTTCAGAGCTAGACTGGCTTTTATTTGCAGAGGAATGGCTCTATTTGCATGCCTCCTGCTATGTAGCAAGTTCTAGGTTGTGTTGCCTCAGACAGAGCATTGTCCAGAGAATATGAGTGTCCTTGGAGATTTTGATGAAAGGATAGTATTTGGAAAATGTAATCTCTCATTATAATATCATGCAATCATAAATAAATAGTATCAATTTTAATTTTTTTTTTATTTTAAGTTTTCTGAATACAGTGATTCTATAAGACACATAAGCAATGCAAACAGCACCAATCATTCTACTTTACTTTTGTATATGCAGGGAAAGCATGGCATATAGTATAAATAATAGATACATGCACAGGTGTTACATTACAAACAAAAGCACATCTTCAGAGCTCACAAAAGGCACAGGTGAGCCTGGATACTTTGGCCTGGGCAGTTCATCACTAGACTCAACTGCCCTCTGACCCCACCCTAGCACAAGTGGGACAAGCAAGGTGAGGTGTGTAGAATCCTCTTTCTGTAATGAGAACATAGTGTAGTTTATGTGCACTCTTGTGTTTACCAAAATGATGGAAAGAAAATCTGGTATGACGTAGGTGTATTTATATGAATCTCAAGAATTACTTTTCTTAATGTCTGTCTCCGTCAGTTACTTCAGGTTAGGTTCTTTAATTGTTTATTTATTATATTTTTAATTAATCATTATTCACATGAAATAAACATGACATAATTGCTAAATTTCAACGTTTGATATGTACTGACACTTGTACTTAACTGGGCTTTCAACACAACAATCATTATAATGAACAAATTAACCAGTTAAATACTTCTCTGTTAGTTGTAATTCCTCACTCCTTGTTATTTCCTACTCCCATTGTGTCCTAATTCAGCTTTTGACCTTTATTTTAAATTAGTTTTCATTTTACATTTTCTAGAATTTATAGCATTATAATACATAGTGTGTTGTTATTTGTGCATTTTCTCACTCAGCATACACGTGTGTAAATAAACATATTTGTTGCTTATCAAGAAGGTATTGAATACCATAACTGAAAGCATTAAAATAAATGAAGACACCACTATCACTATTTGTATATTTAAAAACTTCAATATCTGTATTTTTTTCAGTTTCTGAGTATTACAAATGAATCTAATATACTTGGAGATATAGGCCTCCAATAACATTTAATTGTTTGTCTTAACACAATATCAAATTTTAATACATGAAAAGTATAAAATGTTATTGATTACATTAATGTTATAAGAAAAATAATAGTTCTAAAATCCGGTGAGAGCAAAATAATTGGAGAAGTAAACAGGAACAGAAAATGATTGTGTCTGGGCCATAGACCATGAAATGTCATCTGAATTAGTAAATGATTAAATTAGGCACACCATTCAATTTCTTAAAATGAATTTGCTATGGGGTTAGAGTTGAAATTATCAGAGGACATGCATTTGGAGTATTTTTATTTTTGTTTAAGTCTTTTACTCCAGGATTAAGAACACATAACAAAAGATAATTTTCCCATGTGAAGATTTTGTCTGGGAATGAAAGAACAGAAAATATGGAGGAAAATATCCAAACCCAACTTCCCTGTCACCAATAAATCTCCTATTAATTGACTGCAGGGAAAAAGAACTTAATCTTTAAGAACTTCATTCTAAGTGGCTGAATTGTGTGTACACATGGAGAGTTATCCCTGCGCTGCGTTTTCTTGTACCCATGTAACATGCTCAGACTCACTTTTTGAAGTTTAGATTCCCAGCACCCCAGCTGTTTACCTACCTTCAGTATTTCCTTTATAAGCACAGATATCTGAAATGAAGTTTCTCATTATACAGCTATGAGAAAATCCTGGTTCACCCTTTTTTGTTCACTTTGGCCATATTTCCCTTTTCACTATGAAGTATACTCTCAATTTCTTGGAATATCTACAGACCCATTAGTATCATCAGCAGGTCTGGTCAAATGCATCATTTAAATATTTGCCTATTCTTAGTGCTGGAAATACACACCATGATGTGAAAAGCACCTACATGAAATGTGGGGGAAGGAAGAAAGTCACCAAATCTAGATCCACATCCATCTTCATTCTCTTCCTTCTGGAATATTAGTCTTATCCTGCAGGAAAGGGCAGTAAAAGGAGAGAATCAGATATTAGTGAAAAGTTTTAGCCAACCATATCAACAACAAAACAAAACAAAAACAAAACACTCAATCCCATAATAAAGAGTAACACATGGAGCAGTATCAAACCACCAGGAGGGACAGGAAAATTTGAAACAGAAAGTAAAACATCAAATGTTTTATTTGTTAACTGTGAACTGCACAGGGGATACAGCTATATGTACAGAGTGGAATAATAGACATTGAAGGCTAACAAAGGTGGGAGGGTGGTGACTGTTGAAAATGTACTTAATGATACAATGTTCATTCTACAGATAATAGGTGCATTTAAGGCCCAGACTTCCCCAATACACAATATTAAAATATCAAGAGAACTTCATTTGTACTACAAAATATATACCAATGAACAGATTTTAAAAATTATTGTCACAGATATTTTTAGTTTTTAATGCTTCTAAACGGAAACTTTCTGGATAATTAGAATTCAAGATTGTAGAGCTATAGAAAATTGTAATCCAGGCGAAATAACTAGTACATGCACACACTAAATGAATGCAATTTAATTCAAAATTTATATATGTTTAAATATAAGGAAATACTTTCTTTTTTTTTTTTGAGTTGGAGTCTCACTCTGTCGCCCAGACTGGAGTGCAGTGGCCGCTCCCGGCCACGGTAGCCTCGACCTGCTGGGCTCCGACGATCCTTCCGCCTCTGCCTTCCAAGTAGCTGGAATTACAGGCATGCGCTACCACTCCTGGCTGATTTTTTGATTTATTGTAGAGAAGAGGTTTCCCTGCCCAGGGTATCTTGAACCCGTGGGCTCAGGCAATCCATTCACCTCAGCCTCCCAAAGGTGTGGGATTACAGGCTGAGCCACCGAGCCTGGCTGGAAATACTTTCTTATATATCGACAATGAACATCTCGCCTTTGAAATTAAAAATGTAATTAAGTTTGCATTTGCTCTCCCAAATAAAATGCTTAGGTAGCAAATTGAACATATGAACACAATCATTAATAGGGAATCTATACCCTCTGATGAAATAAATCAAATAATTGAATCAAAAAGCAATATTATATGCTCATGTACAACAAGATTCCAGGTGTCAGTTTTTTACAAACTGCTGTTTGAATTCAATGTAACTCCATATAATATCAAGGGTTCTGAGTTTTGCAATCATAGATAATTAGGCCATTTTAGAAAACTGAGTTAAATGTTGTGTGTTAATTTCTTCTGGAAATAGCATACCAACTTGAGATTAATGTGAATGATCTCTAGTAAAGTGCATGTCCATCAATAACCAAGAAAAGGAGCCAATAACAGGCAGAGGCATAAGTGACAAGAGTGTCTGAAGATAAGTAGGAAGATAGATGGCTGAATACAGTGTCTCAAATAGCAGCAAAATTCTAAGAGGTTTGTAACGATCAGTGAGTCCATGTTTTCCAGACATAGCCTACACCATCAGGTGTGAGCCTGAGACACTGAGACAGTGCTTGACTCAGAGCTCAGCACCTGGGTCCTGTTCAAGAATCTTTTGGAGTCAGAGACTCTAGCTCCACAAACCATGGCTGTGTCTTCTCTGCTATCCCTGGAATAGTTCTGGAACCACTCACTTAAATTATTTTCTGGATGTCTGCAAATCCTTCTCTGTGTCTTAACAAAACCTTGGCTCTGCCAGATTTTTCTAGTCATATAGAGTTCAAGTGCTGTAGGGAAGTCCACAGGAATACTTTAAAATCCTACAATTTTCCTAAGATTTCACATGAGGTGTTTCTTTCTAATTTTCTTCGTAACTCACACTCTAAATATTGGAACTTGTGATATAATATCCATGTGCTTAATCTTTAAGTACTTTGCTTTTAGTGACTGAACTGTGTGTACACAAGGAGAGTCATCTCTGGTCTGTATTTTCCTGCACTCACTTATTTTGCTCACACTCACTCCCTGAGGATTTGATTCCCAGGACCCCGACTGTGTACCTACCTTCAGGATTTTCTTTATAAACACAATCATCTGATATTAAGTTTCTCATTATACAGCTATATAGATGTTCTGAATCACCCCTTCAGGTTCAATTTAGTTTATTTACCTTTTCACTTAGAGGTATATCAATTTATTAAAATAGCAACAGGTCCATTAGTGTCATAAACAGTCATTTTCAAATTTGTCTTTAAAATATGTGCCTATTCTTAGTATGGGAAACACACATCATGACAGGAAACCCATCTACAGCCCATCTCTTCACCTGCTCCTCAGTGAGGGCCTTCAATTCCAGGGATCCATATCCAACAGTTACTCAATGGTTTCCCATTATACTCAATTCCCTCTTTCCTACCTGCAGGTAAGTTTGCTTTTGGGCTCACAGTTATTTCTTCTGACTATATCTCTCACAAATGTATACATGATAGTATCCTTGAAAATCACAGAACATAGCTACTGTGAGAAGTGTTTCATTTATGATTCTATATAGATGTGAATTATCCTTCAAAATATGGACTGAGGTATGAAGAGCCACTGAAACTCATGCATTATACCCATATTAGCCCTTTATCCTGGGGATGCTGAATCCAGCGTAAGATTGACAACTAGTTGTGATAGAGAATTGTGACACAGTTCCAGTCAGGGAGTGGATCGCCAATGATATTATTAATTTTGAGTCAAACTCCTGCAGATACTTTTGAGAAAAGATACATAGGGAAAAAAGTAAACAAAGTAAACCAAAAAAATTAATCAATCATTTCACAAACTTGTATCCATCACACTATTCTTGAGATTAGAGATGTTCAATGCTCAGGTTTATAAAGTTTCTGTTGTTTATGAATGTGTAAATTTCAAGCAATGTGTTGCTCTTTATAACATTTGTACTTTTAAGTGTTTTGTCTTTTGAGTGTTTGACAATTATTCCAGCATTTTAAATATGCCAACCCAACGTCATTTGAATTCCATTATCTGATGATAATCAAATATTAATCTCAATAGGAAATTTTAAAGTATAAACATTGTCCTTCAGACTACAACAGCTTAAGCATATACTAGGAATTTCAGATCCCTGAAATTGGCATCTGGATATTACTTACTTATAACTGCAAGCTCAACTCCTAGACACATTTATAGTCCCTCACATACTGTGAACACATTCACACTTAGAGTCGCATATAGCATACTCATACTCACACATAGTTTCACCCAAACACACATCCAGTCCATTCTGATAAAAATTGTTAGAGATATAGTCATTTCCAATCTCCATGGACCTCGATCTTTTAATGTTTGGGGTCATGTATGTTAGTCCACTGCAATAGTTAATGCTGTATTTGTACTTGGCATTCGCCCTCTTCTAGTCACATCCCTCCACTGCATCTGCTAAATATGGCCACGATATTATTGTGGCGTTATTTTGTTGCTTTCCTGGTGAGTTGAACCACAACAGAAATATGAAGTGGCAATGGCTCTCGAACTCTTGATCATAATCAAGCTTTTGACTAATGCAATTGTTCTACCTTAAGTTGAATATAATAAAATAAATTCACAGACTATTTCTAGACCTGTTTGCTCAATTGTTGTATTGTTAGCTAGAAATACAACCCAAAGGAGATAGGAGTCACTTACTACAAACATCTTTTTTTTTTTTTTGAGTTGGAGTCTCACTCTGTCACCCAGACTGGAGTGCAGTGGCTGCTCCTGGCCACCGCAGCCTCGACTTGCTGGGCTCCAGCGATCCTTCTGCCTCAGCCTTCCAAGTAGCTGGAACTACAGGTGCATGCTACCACGCCAAGCTAATCTTTTGATTTATTGTAGAGATAAGGTCTCGCCTGCCCAGGCTGGTATCAAACCCACGAGTTCAGACAATCCACTCACCTCAGCCTCCTAAAGGCGCGGGATTACAGATTAAGCCACCGAGCCTGGCTACAAGCATCTTAAAATCATTTCTTGGTTGGTTTTTCAGTGTCATGTTATCCTTCATGTACAAAACAGCAGCCACATGTTTCAATTCACGAATCCACTAATGCATTGCACTTCTACCTGCAGACAAGGTCTTCCATCTATTACAGCCTATTATTTTGGAGACTGAAAAATATATTTTCAGGTTTCTACACAGGTGTGAATTAACAGACTAATCATTCTTCTATCTACAGTTGCAGTCATATGTGTTCTAGCCGCTGAGTACTAGCGTAACCTTAAAACTCCCCCTTTCGTGCAGGCATGCCCAGAAGCCTGTTTAACTGGCACACTACTATAGTAAACTTTTATTTGCTGTTGATACTATCGTTCATTAAAAGATCACAAACAATCTGAATACAAACCCTCCTAACCATTTGAACAGACTTCCATCAGCCTTGTCATTGTCATACTGGGATATATAATTCTGGGAAAATTTGAATGATAAAGGAAAACTGGAAGACATGTTTGTGTTTACAACGACACACATCTACCCTCAAGAAAGATCAGATTTTTGTTTCTAAAACATTGATGAGGATCTTAAAACACTCACTTAGAAACTCAAAAACCCAGACAGTTGTTTAAACAGAAATGCTGGGATGGCATCAACAAGTCCATGGATAATAGGGAATAAGGATCTTAAGGAAAAAAATCCCATTAAAGGGATTGGAACTAGAGCTGAATTAATCAAATTGACTCCAAATGATTAGCAAGCAAGCTCGTGAGATGACACTATTTATCAGTAGGTGTGATATCTATCATTACATGCTAAGGTATACATTAGGTGATGTGAGATCATGCTGGGGTATGACATCCTGGTCAGTCTTCATAGTTCATGGTGGAGAAAGTCCTGATTTGTACAGAGAGGGCACTGTGTTTGAATATCAATGCTGTATGAATTATGCAAGATCTCTATGGGGCCTGGAAGAAAAATACAACTTTCCCCCTAATTGATATAATTACCAGTATCCCATTTTTAAAAACCTGTAATATTTCCAGAATATTTATAATTTTTTATGTCAAGAGAACACCAGGAAAGCAAATAACTGATACGTAGATGGGGTTCCAGCCATTGTAACATGTCTAGAATCCTGGTGAAGAATGTTGACAGTGAAGAAGGCTGTGCATGTGGGTGTATTGAAATGATCTATATTTTCTTTTAAATATTGATGTGATTCTATAAGTGCTGTAATATTTTATGCTGCAATAAGAACAGTGATTTTTTAAAATATATTTGAGCAATTTCTTTAGAATTGCACTGTGACTAAGCATCAGAAAAAGGCCTATTGCCCAAAGTATTCATCAGTCAAATTTGAAAACTCATATTTCCATAAAAAATTTATGATTGTGTGACTTTTATTGTTTTTACCCAGTTGTGAGATTTTCTTATAAAGTGATTGTTTAATCAAATATTTCTTATATAATTAGTGTCTTTTTATATTTTTAATGTTCTTTCTTCAAAGTTATGTTACAACATTTTATAGACAATCTTCCACTTTATAATCCCTCTCTTTCCCTAAACCCAGCACAGTTTTCTTTTTCCTCAAGGTTCTTTCACTCTCAGGATGTGGGTAGTCACACTGTGTCTCTTGCACAATAATACATGGACATGTCCTCAGGGCTCAGACCACTCAGGTCCATGTAGGTTGTGCTCATGTACTTGTCTCCAATCTTGGTGACTATGACCTCGAACTTCTGTGAACATTTTGTGTTACCATTTTTTGACTGTACGCAACCCATCCATTAAAGTCCTTTTCCATGAGCCTGTTGCACCCAGAGTATAAGGTAGCTGGTGAAGGTATATTCATAAGCTTTTCAGGAGAAATTCACTGAGGCCCCAGGCTTCTTCATCTCAGCCACAGTCTACACTGACTGAACCTGAGAGTGAGTACTTTGGAGAAGGAGAGGTATATATGAAAAGACAATTGGCTGACTCTAAAACCCTACAGGACTGTCTTGTCCTCTTCTGTAACCTGGGATGTGTGAAATACTTAAAAGTAACTGCTGCCACCAAGAAGAAAATACTCCACTCCTGTACATGAAGAGTATATGCGCTCTCAGACACTTATTTAGGGGAGAGATATGTTGTTTGATGATGATCTCAGGACACAGACATATCTGTATTTACTTCAGCAATACGGTGCCACTATGCATATACATAAGGCAGGATTTTTGTAGCTCAAAACTTAATCCAACATGAGATGGGGAAGATAGAAGATACAAATATTATACAAATGTAAGTGCTGATATTGAATCCCCATAATTTTCCACAATGATGTGTTTTCTTTCTTATGCTCAAAACGCCATGAAGATGACTTCTCTACTAGGAATAAATGCCCACGAGATATGTTATCAAAGTATTGGCATGTTTAAGTGGCACACAGTCCACCTCATTATTTTCTTGTCTTTGCCCTCTTCAAGTCTACTTCCTGGGATCTGTGTATCTCCTGTTATTTGAACACATTGAATTATATTTCCCATTTGGGTAGTATATCATAAAGGACCTGTATTTTCTCTTTTTATATACAGGATTTTCATGGATGCTTTGATTTAATGATTGCTCCAAGTAACATATGATGCTTAAAGCCACGTCAGTAGCCCTTGATAAGTACTTTATTTAAATTTTTATAACATTTTTGTTTTGAAATAAAGAATTCTCGGGCTTTATGATGAATTACCCCAATCATCCTTTCCCCAGTCCCCTTTGCATCTGCTCCAGGACTGAGCCTATGCTGGGTGAATCCTGAGCACCCTCTTCTGCCAATTTCCAGTCCTGCATTGAAGGTTCCTGTGTGAGTTTACACAGTATCATCCCGTCTTTAACCATCCATGAAAATCTGTACCCTAGTACAGAGTGATCCTTCATGACACGGTATGTGAATAACACAAATTCTTAAAAAAGGAACCCCTATACTGAACCCAGTGATCTCTCTGAATCATGATCCCAAGTAAAATATCTTAGAAACCAATCATGAGCCCCTCCCTGGTAACTGCCATATGCATTGGTACATTAAATCACACAGTGAGTCCAAAACTGTTGTTGGGAATTTGAGTGAGTCCTGTATCTTATTTAGAATGATATGGTTAAAGTCCATATCAGACATACATTATCTATAGGAAAGACCACAATGTTTCAGAGTTCACACATTCAAAGCAAAATTAATCTGCATTCAAGGAAGATGTTTGTTTCAAGGGCTTTGACCTGTTCTACCACCCTGGAATTTTTCTCTTCTTTTGTCTTTGTGGTTTCCTGAGGAGTTCTCTTCCTGAGAGAGAGCCAATTCATTCTCATACATTTTTCTTTAATCCAGATCAATTACACTGACAAGGAGTTAATGAGTAAGGCAAGTGTTCACGATATGCTGTCACAATTGAATGCTGGTGATGTATTGTCTGTCTTCCTCTGAGTTCTGACCTTCAAAAGAGTCTCAAGATATACACCATTATTTTCAAAATTTTTTACTCTCTTACCTGACTGAAGCATACCAAAACTATTTGCTTGCATGTTACCTTCGTTGACTAAATGTATTTATTTCGAGGACAAAAGAATGTTGGCAGAAGAGTTATGCAATGGTAAATAATTATTTTCTTCTCATAAGGTTTAATATTTTATAAAAAGTCCTCCTTGGAGACTGGAGAATTACGTCTGGAGAAACAACATGTGTATTTCTTAATCATTAATCCTGAACATTTCAGAGTCATTTCAGTATTGACTGGCACTGTCAGCCTGAGAACTTGTGGATTCCTGGAAGTAAAATCACTACAGCATTGTGTGTGGGTATTCCACAGCTCTCACCCTTATACTACTTTACACATTTCAACCAAACATTCGTGATAATTGCCTGGGTAATGTCACCAACATTTGAGCCTCCACAAGTATTTCTTCCTGATAATAAGGTCCCCATTCCTGTGATTCTGGATTTGCATATCTCTTTGAGGTGGTTTTCATGCGATCACAGTTATTTGATAAATTTGAAAAATCATGAATTTTATGTATTCAGATAATTATTGATTGAAAGATGGAGCCCTGTACACTAATTGGCCTCCACCTGCTTGCGCTCTTCCTAGGTGAAAAGTACACTACTACAGGCTTCACACTGTTTACAGCCCTAGGCACCAGCCACCACACTGCCCTCTTCACTCTGCTTTTGCTTAGCTAGTGGATCACGAGGAAGGGCAGGGACTATTTAAATTGGGTGAAGAGTCAAAGAGTTACTGTCCCTAGGTGCCTGGCAAGGCTATTCTTTTGTTCACTGTGGGGACCTGACCCTCTTCTTTTATAACACTATCCAGTTCCAGAATCTAGGAGACTTGAGTAAGAATGTGAATGGAGTGGGGAGAGGCAATGAGATGAGAGGTTGCAGGGGGAATTATTGAGGTAGGGGGTTGGAGTGGTAATATATTGGATAGCTCCAACCCAGAACTGAACTGCCTGGGGGGGGGCAAAAGAGCTGGGAAGTCAGAGGCAGAGTGAAAAGTGGTTGATGATGGACCTGGGAGGGGGTAGGGAAACCAGATGCACAGTCAAGCAGCATCCATCCCATGGTTGATAAAAGAAGGATTTCCATCATTTATTGCCTGGAACTCAGCAGCTTGCCTGGTATTCTTGCAGAGGCCACTAATTCTAGGAGGAAAATGCAGCCCAGCCAGGGTGCCATGATTGGCAATGTGCTGAGATTTCTGGAAAGGCTGACTGGATATAGAGAGACCAGAAGACCTGACCTGAGATAGTGCTGTGTGCCCCACAGTCTGACTCCACAGTGCCACTTCTGTTGGCAGGAGGCACTGATGCTCCCCTTCTTATGAATTGAAAAGCCCTGTTTGCCTATATATTTTGCTTTCAATTCAAAGCGAAGCTCTGGGAAAACCTGTGGATAAAACCAAATGCCAGACATTGGAATTTGTTTTCCTTTTCTCTCTGTGACTGTTTCAATTGTTCTGTGCTGGTATTAATGAATTTGAGACCCTGGAGCAACAGCTGCCTTTCTAACTTCCAGCTGCTTTTTGTTAATAATTTAAGAAGAAAAAAATAAACTTTACATTTGGAGAAAAACCTGTTTGACTTTTTAATTGGTACAGATGTTATAATAAATGATATAGAATGAAAAAGTACAATATACTAGAACAAACATTCTATTGGAGCATTCATTAATGAAAAATTATTATATCTGACCATAGAGATGACTGCATGAACAGAGGAGATTCAAAGAAGCCCTGAAAGATTTATTTTGAGAAGACCAAAGTCTAGACAAATAGGAATTTAACTACACAAAATAGGCATAACAGAAAAAAATACTGAAAGGGACAAAAGAAAGAGATAAGACTACCTACCAAAGGATATCAATCAGAATTATTGCAGACTTATCTTCAGAAATATTGCAGGCCATAAGGAAATGCAACAAAATCTTAATACTTTGCAGTGATAAAAAATCACAAATAAGAAATTACTACCCAGATTTAGTTTCATCAGTGAGAAAGTATTAAAATACTTTTCACTGGGTCAATCCCTAAGAGAATATGTTATTTTGAGAACAGCTCTACAGGACATGCTTTAAAAGGTGCTTGTAAGCAGACCTCAAACAAATATTATAATACTATAAGAAAGGGATTGACAGTAGTTGGAAACTGCCAGGGTGGTTGGGGGACACTGCATCAACAAGTGCAGTTGCCTAATGAATATTTGTATTTGTAAATCTGAATTGTGCCCCACATATTTAAAATAAAACAAAAAATAAATAAATAAAAGGTGTTTTGCACAGAAGTAAAAAGACACAAAAGAAAAACCAAATACTCCACAAGACCACAAACACAGAAGCAGCAGAAGATACAGCATATCTGTAAAATGAAAACACACACATATATGAACACAAAAACTAAAAGAAAACAAAACAGCCTTTAAGAGCATTGTCACAGAGTTAAACTCTCACATTTTAATGTTCAACCTGAATGTGAATAGATTAAATGAAACACAGAAAACATGGAGAGTGGAAAAGTGGACCAAAAAAAAATCTCAGTAATTTGTTGCCTCCAGTAAACTCATCAGACCACAAAGGATGCTCAGAGACTCAAAGATAAAGATGGAAAACAAAGTTGATGGCAGGCATGCCACAAAACAAAGCAGGAGTCCTGGTCTTAACATGAGTCAAAACAATCTTTATGCCAAAAGAAATTTTAAAAGTTAAGAAAAGTCACCATACAATGATAAAAAATTTGATTCATCAACAATAATTATCCATGCTAAACATATATGTACCCAACACAGGAGGACCAGCATTTATAAAACAGCTAAGTAAAAAAAAAAGTTATTGGCACTATGATAGCTGGAGACTTAAGTACCCCACTAACAACCCTAGATAGATCACTGAGTCTAAAATTCAACAAGGAGATCTGGAATCTCCACTTTAATCTTGACCAAATGGACTTTGTTGATACGTTCAGAATACTCCACTCAACAACTACAGAATATACTTTCTATACATCAAGCACATGCAGTGTGTTCCAAGATTATCCACATGAGAGACCATAAATCAAGCAACAACATATTTTGCAATGTTCAAATATGACCATGCATATTGTGAGACAATATTGGAATAAAAATAAATATCAGAAAAACAAAACTCCCCCTAATTTTATAAAGACGTGCACATTAAATAGCACAATACAGAACTACTCCTTGGTCAACACAGAAATCTAAAAGGAAATTAAAAGATTCCTAGAAACAAATGAAATAAAGTAACAGCTTAGCAGAGGGAAGGACATGCCTCATCAGCAAGGGTACCTCCATAATCAACGTTTGTACACCAACCCTGAAATGTTCCCCATATCTTGAAAATAAAAAAAAAAGTAAATGTTACTGCTCACACAGAGGCAAAAAAGAAAAGAAAAGAAAAGAAATACCTTACTAAATCCTCTGGGATGCCGTGAAAGCATCGCTGAGAGGTAAATTTATGTCTCTATTAATAGACATCAAAAAATAGAAAGAGAAGAAGTGAACAGCACAGCAAATCACCTATGGGTGCTGGAAATGCAAGTCCACCAAAATCATAACTTCAGGAAAGAATCCAGATCACCAAAGTACTAGCCTCCATATGGAACATAGAAGAAAAAAAGAACAATAGGAAAACATAAATAAATGCTGGTTTGAGAGGATAAACAAGACTGATGGACACCTAGCCATAATGATCAAGAGAAAAACTCCAAACAAACACAACCAGAAATTCAAAAGTTCAAGTCCAATTTTTCCTGAAGAAATACAAACGTTTATTAGAGATTGCTATGCACACCTGTATAGACCAACTTTATAACCTAAATGAAATGGAGGACTGTCGCATATCACACAAACTTCAAGATGCAAACAATAAATAGACCAATAAAAACCCAGGAAATTGACTGTGTCATAAGAAAACTGCCTACAAAAAAGGACCTGGAACAGATGAATTTTCCCAGTGGAAATCTGCAATACATAAATATATCCAAGAAGGAGCTAATACCAATCTTTTAAAAATATTACAAGTAATTGATAAAAATGAAATACTCCCAAATTATTTTATTTTTATTTATTTATTTTTTTGAGTTGGAGTCTCACTCAGTCACCCAGACTGGAGTACAGTGGCCGCTCCCGGCCACCGCAGCCTAGCCTACTGGACTCCGGTGATCCTTCCACCTCAGTCTTCCGAGTAGCCGGAATTACAGGCATGTGCTACCACGCCTAGCTAATTTTTTGATTTATTGTAGAGATAAGGTCTCGCTGCCCAGGCGGGTCTCGAATCCGAGGGTTCAGGCAACCAATTACTTCAGCCTCCCAAAGGCTCGGGATTGCAGGCTGAGCCACCAAGTCCAGCCCCAAATTATTTTATGATGACAACAACAAACTGACACTCAAACCGGGTAAAGAGTCAATGAAAAAAGAGAACTATGATTCATATTCCTAATAAACATAGATGCAAAATGCACTCTACAAGATTCTAGAAAATTGGATGCAACAATACATTTCAAAAACCATCCATCATGAACTAGTTGACTTCATTCCCAGGATGTAGAACTGGTTCAACTTCCAACGTTCCATAAATATAATTAAATACATTAACAAATGCAAAAACAGGAAACAATATTTATAACATTACATGCAGGAAAGGTTTCAAAAAAATCCACCTTCCATCCTTTATAAATACCCTTGACCACCTAGGTATAGATGGAACATACCTGAAAATAGTAAGAGTCATCTTTGAAAAACCCACAGTTACTATATTGCTCAATGGACATACATTGGAAAGATTTTTCCCCAAACTTGAGCAAGACAAGGATTCTTATTCTCACTCCTCCTGTTCAACATAGTGCTTGACGTTCTAGCTAGAGAAATCAGACAAGAGAAAGAAATTGTGGAATCCACAAAGGAAAAGAAAAAGTCTAGTTATTCCTCTTTGTTGACTATATGATCCTATACCTCAAAACTCCAAGATAATCTGTCAAAAACATATTTGCACTGATAAAGGGCTTTGACAAAATCTCAGGGTACCAAGTACATTTCCAAAAGGCAGTCACATTCTTATACAATGACAACAAATAGGCATAGAACCTAATAGAAAGCTCAATCCCATCTAGAGAGCCACAAAAAAAGAAATGCATTAGCATATTCCTAACCAGAGGAGTTAAATTTCTTTAAAGTGAGAATGACTAAACCTGATTAAAGAAGTCAAGTATGACACAAGCAAATTTAAAAATGTTCTATGCACATTAATGGGAAGATTCAGCACAGTTACAAGATCAATGTTACCAAAGGCAAACCACAAATTTAATGTTATACCCTTTAAATTCCCATCATAATACTTGTCAGACCTAAAACACCAATACAGTAATTCATATAGAAATATAACTGACCCTGAATAGTCAAAACAATTATTAACAAAGAAAAAGAAACTGGAGATATTACACATTCAGAATTTAATCATTATTATAAGGCTGCAATAATCAAGATATCCTAGTATTGGAACAAGAACAGGTATATAGACCAAGGAAGCAAGGTAGATATTCTGGAAGCAAAACCTCCCTTTATTAACCAACTCCTCTTGAACAAATCCTCCAACAGCAATCACTGGGGAGAGGAGAACCTATCCACTGCATGGTGTGAGTAAACTGACTGACCATATTCAGAAGAATGAAACAGGACACCTCCACATCACCATACACAAGAATCAACTCCAAATTGATCATAGACCTCTAAGTGTAATACCTCAAATATTTATTATATTATATAAATATATATAATATTAATATATTATAATTATATTATATTATTATTATATATAATATAAATATATTATAATATATACTAAATATATATTATAATATAAAATATATATTTATAATATTATATAAATATTCTATATATTATATATATATTTATAATCATAGAAAACACAAGAGACACCCTTAAGAAATTTGGAATAGTCATCCAAATCCTTATCATTACTCAAAGCTCATACCATAAGTGATACAACTGGCAAGTACAATCTTATCAATCAGAAACGTTTCTGAACAGCAAAAGAAATCATCAAAAGAGCTGGAGGACATCCCACCAAATGGGAAAGCATACTTTCGAATTTCATATAGGACAAAAACCTAACTTCCAGGATCTATGAGGAACTCAAATGTGCTTAAAGTTAAAAAACAAAAAGCTTCTTTAAAAGGAGGAAAAACTACTATAAGAAAATGACTGGCAGTGGTGGGAAACTATGGGGGGAAGGGGAAGGGAGATGAGATCAACGGTAGTAAATATCTGTCTGGGGATGGGGAGACACCTCTTATCAACATGGGTGCCTGAACGAAGCATATTTGTATACCTAACCCTTAAGTGTATCCCACAATATAATAAAAATATTGATTAAAATAAATAAATTAAGTAATCAATAAAAAGGGAAAAAGACATGGATAGACACTTCTCAAAATAAGACATGCGAGCAGCCAACAGACACAAGCAACCACATTCTGTCTCACTAATCAACAGAGAAATGAAAATCAAAACTTCATTGAAATACCACCTAACTCTGGTAGGAATCGTCATCATTAATAAAACAAAAATCAAAGAAACTTTCAAGGATGCAGAGAAAACAGGACGCTTCTAAACTGTTCGTGGCAATGCCAACTAGATTATGGAAAATAGTGCCATGAAACCTAAATGAACTGGAAATTGATCGTGCATATGACCCAGCCATTACCCTTCTGGCAATATATCTGGAGGGACTAAAAATCACTCTACAAAAACAGATAGCTGCATAGACTTGTTTATGCACCACTATTTACAGTAGCAACAACTTGGAGTCAGACAGGCTACACTTTGAAACTGGACTGGATTTTTTTTAAAGTGGTATATATACATGATGGAATATTACACAGCCATAAAGAAGAACAACATTATGAACTGCACAGTAACTTGGAAATATTCAGATTCAATCACAGAAACTAACAACTGAGTACCACATATTATCACTCCTATGCAATCCACGAACATTTACCATAATACAATAAGAAAGGGTTTGGCAATGGCCAGACATTGCCAGGGGAGAGAAAGGCACATAACATCAATTCAGGTACCTAATATCAAACCAGGTAATATCGGACAAAAGAGAGTCCCAAACCTTGCCTGTATAATGCCCAATTGTATACCAAATTCTGAATTGTACCCACATGTTTAAAATGAAAAAAGAATGAAAGACAGATACATAATAGACAGACAGACAGACAGATAGATAGATAGATAGATAGATAGATAGATAGATAGATAGATAGATAGATAGATATATGATATATAAAAGCACATGCACCCAAGAATAAAAGGTAATATTTACATTTTGGAGCAAAAATTGAAAAGAACCTGAGAGATCATCTTTGACCTATTACTTGAAGCCGGAATTTTATCTCACCAGTGTATTAGCACAAAGATTTACCTAATTGAACATGCAGAGACACAGTGTAATGACCAAAGAGGACATGGTTGATAATCTTCAAAAATTTCAATTTCCTTCTGAAGAACCTGAAATTGAGAAAGTAAAACAGGTGAAATCTGATTATTTCTCAAGTGCTGTCATGTTCTGGAAGGGTACTTCCACCCTTAACTGGTATCCCTGGGCCCTCACAACTAGAACAGGGAAGACCATTCCTTAAAAGAAGAAGAAGCAACCATAGAGTTGTCCCAGAGTTAGGTGAGGGAATAGGGAATAGGTTATAGTTAGGTGAGGGAATGTTCCAACTTCCCAGAGTACGCCAGACTTCAAGTGCAAGGTCCCATGTGAGGAGACATGGTTGACATGTGAGAACATTACTTCAGCTCTAACTTCAGGAAGTCTTGGCTGTGTGTGGAGGATCAAGAGTGTTCTTTATTTCCAGATACATATCTAATGTGTTTCACAAAGTGTTAAAATGAAGACTTGCTGTGGGCATAATTGTATCCCCCTCAAAATTTTTAGGTTGGAGGCCCTCCCAAAACTTGAATATATTTAGCAAAATAATTTTGGAGGGGAAGTACGTAAGGTTAAATGAAATACTAGATGAGAGGTTCTGGTCTGAATATATTATAAGTGAAGATCTCTGTATCTCTTTCTCTCTCCTCCCTCCCTCCCTGCCTCCCTGCCTCCCTCTTTCACTTTGTTCATAATATAATAGCAGAGTTTGTAGTCCCTAATGTTCAAATCAGGAAAGTTTCCTTCACAGTAACCTACGTTATGTAGCATCTTGGTCTTGAACTTTCCAGAACTTCAAGAAAACTAATTTAAGATGTTTAATACTCCCAGTCAATGGCATTTTATTATGGCAGCTTAAGCTCCCTGAGACAAAGTGGAGGACTGAGAAATGAAGTTATTCTGTAACAAATAGTACAATGTTATGTAGCTTTGTAACTGGGTGATGGGTGGAGGGTAAATATTTTTCAGATGAATGCAATTATATATTTGACTATACATGACAATGGAAAGGGTAGAGGGCTGAAGAAATAAACAGGAGAGCTGGTGAATAATCTCCAGTCTTTTTTAAAGAATACATGGGTAAACATGATCAAAATGTAGGTAGGAATATGGACATTAAAGGTACTTGTCACGAGGTCTCAGATAGAAACAATCCCAAAATATTGGAAATGAAGAAAACAAATTTCTTGTTTTACATTATCAAATTGTTTGAGAAAATTGCATTTGTTTTTTATTACTTAGTGAAAGGTAGACCTTTAGTGTGATAAAATTGGATGTTTAGTTGAGGTGATTGCTAAGCTAAGTAAGCAAGGAGTATTTTGGTTTCTCCTGACTGTCTATAGTAATTTGTCAGATAAGATAGATGGAGAGATACACAAAAAACTAAGAATTAAAGACATCTTTTTCCTGTTTCAATATTTTTCAGTGATCAAATACATATAACATAAAATGTGCTGTACTAACCACTTTTATAAATGCAATTCAGTGGCATTAGTTACATTCACAACACTATACAGTCAAAACTGTTGTCTTGTCATTCAGGTCCAATTTTATATTAACTGCAATATACTGTGTAGACAGGGAAAAACAAGAGGGAGTTTGCCCAGCACTTTTCAATCCTAGATCAAATCTGAAATGGCATCACTTCTGTCTGTTGCCTCGGTATCTCTAGGATCAAGTATCTTTTCAGTCTGTGTTATGAGAGATTAAAGGTTAGCTCAAATCTATGTTACACTCTCCTCCTCCTAATACAGCTACATGCCTGTCCTTTATTTCTTACCTTTCAAACTAGTAACATGTGAACACATGCAGTATGTGTTTGCTATGCGCTGTGGACTTTGACTCCATATTTTGTAATATGATGACATTAATATCCCCATCATCCCGTTCGTTATCATTATCTGAATTTCGACTTCAGCTAAATGTACATTACATTTACATTGTAATTAATGATAATATAATTATCAGCTAATCAATATAGTAAAATGAATGGGCTTGATTTAAAGAGAATAATAAGAATATTGCTGAAAATTATTGATTAAGATAGATATATATATATACATATATATATAATTCATTGATTTAATCTATGGTCTCATAAAAGCCAGGAATATATGGTGATTGACCCATAAGAAATGGTTTTCATTCGAGTTTTCACCATGCAAGTGGCAACAGTGTATTTCAGCCCCTTCCCTTGGAATTGATGAATAAATCTTCATGAGTAATCATCAACAATTTGGAATCAAGAACAGAACAGGAGAAGAAGGGTATCTGAATTTGTTTATTTAATCACGACGTAACTGCTATAACTGAACCTGAAACTGGACACAGGGGACAGAAAGGTCCAAAGTGATTAAGGTGCTCTGGAGGAGCATCCTCATATCTTCATGTCTAAACCATGAACTACTTTCCACTGGGAACAACCAGAGAAGGACCACAGGTGTTTCATGCACTAATAGTTGACGTCATTATTCCAGGAAAATCATTGAGAAGTTGAGGAAGACCATGTACTCATGCAAATGTGTACTATGACCTATTATCAGTGACTCCTATGATAAGCATGTTGGACTTGGAAATTCATGTATATATGAAAGAGGATTACATGAGAACGCTATCCATAGGGCAACATGCAAGTAAGATACTGCCTTTATTCTCACAAAACTGAGTCCTCTACTTGTCATATGCACTTCACCATTCCCAGCATCCTCTTATTTTGAGTCATTAAATTTTTTGAAGGAGAGAGAAATCCGTAATAGATTAAAGAAAAAGATACACATATCACTACTTCTGGAGATATGCATTGATTAAATACTCCCCCAAATTCAGATATCTCCAAGTATTTAGCTACTCAAATTGATTTAATTGCCATCTCCACTATTTCATAAGTAAGCTATTTAATCAAATATAACTAGTTTTCTCTAAACTTCACATGACTGGAACATATTTAGATAACTCACTTAACTTGATTGAACATTTCTTTATCTGAAATGGCTTCCCCACCATCTAAATAACAGGAAAAATATTGACCAAAATTCATACCTTCCATGAAGCTTAAAGAAGCATAGAATTTTGTGGCTAAATGGTCACCATTTCTATCATCATTGAAGGTCCAGCTGTTTATAATCCTTCTAATTCTTGTACCCTCCTGAGTATCTGCAAATCACCCTGGATATCCAAACCCACTACTGGAAAGAAAATTTTAAGAAACATAAATTCTCAACCCTTCTATTCGATATTTCCATTGTTACACATACATTTTTGTAGCCAAAGCTGTTGGCTGAAATATATGTTGACCAGTAACCTAATCTTTGTGTACATGCTCAGATAATCTCCAAATGTCAATTTATTGTGGTTCATGTCTTTGTCCATGAATATTGAATTCACCACATATTGTTTGTGTCTTGTTAATAAAGAGGACATGTATGATTCTTAACAAAAGCAGTGCAAGTGCAACATTTGCAGAAAGAAAAAGTGCACAGCAGACAGTGGGTAGCCCGAACCTGCAGTAAACAGGTTTCCTAAAATCATTGCCTGAATATTGACCTCCAGATTCCTGTATAAGTGAATCTCGGAGTAGTACTTGAGATCTTATGAATAGGTGGTGGTGGAGAGCAGAACACAGCACCATCCCTCCTCATTTGTGATCCACGAGGTAACCACGTACCTGCTGACTTCATTATAATATGGTGCTAATTTAAGTTGTCTGTAGTAATTTTACTTGTAATTATAAAGTGTAGTGTCAGCATTGTTCACATTTGTTAATTCCCACACTCCAATGTTAATAATAGTAGTTTGGGGAATATCATCTAAGACAACCACTAGGAATACCACCATTTATCCTTCCTCTAATGTGTAATTACAACCTTAGTTGTATAAAATTATCTTTATAAAATCACTGAGAGGAGTTCTGTATTGTATTATATTGAATAAAATTTGGGATTTGAAATTTACACACTTGAACATTAATCTAAGGTTATTTCTATGCAATGTGGTGGACATGTGGACTTTTTTCCCTCCTCTTTAATATCAGAACAATGTAAGAGAAGCAAGATAAATTACAGAATAAAATGTTTATCAAAGTAGAATAAGATGCTTTGGAAATAAATGAGGTTCCAGCATACTCTGGAAACCCACCAAACTGAATCAGATTTGGAACTTTAAATTCACCTTTACATACCAATGACTAGGTTAATATAATGTTAGAAGTCAATGAGTAAAAAAGTGTTGGAAAATACTACAAATTCTATTGAATATGCTTACAGCAAATAATCAGATGCAATCTAGTTTATATTTTAATCTAAATTTTCAAAAAATAAACTCCAGAAATAGTGAAAAAGGTAATTTAAAATTGTAATAATACTCAAGTCCTGTAGAGGAACTTGAACTGATATTATTATTGATGAATCATAAGTCAATAATAAAACTGTAGTCAATTTTTCAAACGTTTTAGGGGTTTCCTGAGGAAAAATATATATACTTTTATTTTAGAACTACTGAAAATTATCTAACATGATCTAAGGACCTGTACATCACTAAAAACAAAGATAAGTTTGGACCCATTGTGGAAGTTTCAGACACCACAATCACTAGCATGATTGTGTGGGAAGGAAGTTATCCCCTATGAGCCAAGTATGTGAAGCAAAGATATGGTAGCTATTTCTTCTGATGAGGAGATAGCCATAAACAGTTCCAAAAACAAGGAATAATGAAATAAAATAAAAGAACAGGGAAACACAGTCCAAACTGAAGAATAAATCAAACTTCAAAAGCTGATACCAATAAAATAAAAGATATACCAATTCCCTGATTGAAAATTCAAGGTTAACCTTATATACATATTCACTAAGCTAGTAAAATAATGCCAGAATATTTTGAGAACTTTAGCAACAAAAAAGATAAAAAGATGACCAACAAATCTTGGTGCTGGAGAATACAATACCTGAATTATATTTATTTATTATATTTATGTATAGTTATATATATATAGTCATATATGTAGTTTTATATCTATAGCTCTGTATATATAGTATGATATATATATATAGTGAGAGAGAAGATAAATGAAATTGTATCTGTTGCAATCATGATTCAACATGATAAAAACAGAAAGAGCAAAAATGATAAACATTAATTAATTCTTGGGTACATATAAGACAGAAACCACACTGAAAAGCAAAGCATGTATAGTATGGAATATTAAGTAATGAGGGGGGTTCTGGTAAGATGGCAATGGCATAGGTGAAGCTGTGAGATTCTCAGAATGAGAGTTCCCAAAAAGACTCTTACATTCCTTCCCCCACCCCCCTACCCACCACCAGCCACTACGGTCTGAGGCCAGGAGACCCTCAGTCCCACACAAGGCTGGCTATTGTGGACCCCAGCTGCTGCTGTTCCACTATAGGTGGCTCTGCTCCTGGCCATGCAGAGATCCCAGCTACCTCCCTAGCTATGTCTCACCTGGTGCCAAGTAGTCACCTGTGGAGGCATTGGGATACCACCTTCTGGAGATCTGGGTACATTTGCTGGCTATATTGACCCACCTGGCACTCAGCCACTGCCAGCTCCCACCTTGCCTTTCCAGCCCAGCAGCCCGGTGCTCGCTTCTCAGAGTTTCAGCTCCCCACCCTGGGTTCTGGGTCCCCACCAAGCTATATTTCAAGTCGCTGTCACTCAGGGAGGCTCTAGGCACTCGAACCTCAAAGATACCAGCTCCATTTCTGGCTGAAGTGCCCTGTGTGGGGCCCAAAGCTGCTGTCACCTTTCACCACCTGCCCTTTGGAGCTCCAGTCCCACTCTGGCTGAGGCACCCAATGTGTGAAACCATGGTTGTGTATGGGAACAGTATATCTTAAAGAGGTGCTGATCAGCTGCTCTCGGCTCACATCTCCAGAAGAGGGAACTTCCAGCTCCCCCCTCTATCCCAGGCCACCGCTGGCACACCAGATCCAATGCCCAGCTGTGCTGCTGATCCCTGGTGCCTCACATGCCACCACAGCCCAGTATAAAGAATTGCCCATGAACCCAGATGAGTAGAGAGAAAGGGTGGGTGAAGAAAAAGGATCTGCAAAAGAGGAGCTGCTCACCTCGGCCATTTTCTAGGCAGAGTTTTGCATTACCCCACCCACCTACCAGCAGCCTCCACCTTTGTTGCTAAGGTAACGTCACTAAACAGGAGACAAAAGCCCCTCCACTATGCTGAATCAGATACAGACAACTCACATCACAGACCTCTCAGGCAGCAAGTTAAAGGAGCAAACCCAAGCTGGGAATAAATATATCTGCCTACAATGAAAGCAAAGGGTAGAGGCTAGAGATTAGAGCTGAAGAAATTTTAGACACTCAGGAAAGATTCCAGAGCTAGTCTAGTTTCTTATTTTTACTTTTGATTTTGTCATTTTGACTGTTTGTTTTGCTCACGTTTGTTTGCTTTTTGATTTAGACTACCTGCTTGTGTTGGGGAACAACACATCAAAAGACATGATTTTATTGGACTGTCTTTGTGTGGTTACTGGTATGCTTCAAGGAATTTTGCTTGTGTGTCTGTTTTTCACTCTTTTCTGGCCTTGTGCCTCTTTTTCAGCCATTACTTGGTATGTATGTCTGTTTTTCCTCTCATTCTTCTCTCTTTCTAATTTCCTTTTAATCCCGCCTTCTTCAATTATTTTACTCTTTTGTACCTCCTTTTGATCCAGGGACCAAACCTACACCCCACTGCATGGACAGATTTTAAGGCAGTGGGAAATAGGTTCCAGTGTGTCCATACATCTGTTGGTGGATACTAGGATCAGCAGATAGATTCTGAACCATGGTTTCCCCTTCAATTAAACCTCAAAACTGCAAAAAAGTACAGCTCCCAACCCACACTGCAGCCACAAAAGTGAACAAACCCAGAGGACCCTCATAGGGAAGAACAGAAGATTGAACAAACAAATTAAAAACAACCCCACCTTCCCTAAAAAACAGAATTAAAGAAGGGGAGGCAAAGAGGGAGAGAGAGAAAAATCTACAAAAATAGAGAAAAAACAAAGAAGAATATGGGTCTCTCCCAGACCCCTGGAAGGGCAGACACTGAGAAAACTGAGTTGGGAAAGCAAACAATGAAGAGCCACCAGAATGACTGGTCTCACACTAGAAACCTGGATATCAAGACATTAATGGGGAGATTAAAAAGAATTGAGGAGAGACAAGAAGAAAATAGGAAGAGGTGACAACTGAGATAACAGTAGCAAAGAATAGTGTGAGTTAAATAAATAACAAACGATAAGCATGGAAAGCAGATTTAGCCAAGCAGAAGAAAGAATCTCAGAGCTTGAGGACAAAAATATAGAACTAATCCAAACTGTCAAAAACATAGAAAAGAAGCTTTAAAAGACACAACAAAACCTTCAAGAGATGAATGATTACTTCAAGAGAAAGAGCCTAAGAGTAATTGGCCTTCCTGAAATAGAAAGAGAAGCAGAGTCCACCTTGGAACAAACATTCCATGAGATTATTGAAGAAAACTTCCCTCATCACATCTGTGACATGAAAATTAAAACACAAGAGATTCGGAGAACACCTGAAAAACAACAAATGAGAAGACCAACTCCTAGACACATAATGATTCGTCTAAAAAAAGTAGATATAAAAGAAAAAAAATCCTAAAGACACCATAGAAAAAGGCCAGATCACCTACCATGGAAGAAAAATCAGAATAGCAGCAAATTTATCTACAGAAATTCTGCAGGCTAGGAGAGCATGGAGCACTATCTCCAAAGTTCTAAAAGATAAACAATTTCAACCAAAAATAACCTACCCAGCCAAGCTCAGCTTGATCAGCGAGTGAGAACTAAAATCTTTCCCAGATATCCAATCCCTAACAACTTATGCTGCCACCAGACGACCTCTAAAAGAACACTTAAGAAAGTACTAAACACAGAAAGCCCTAAACACAGAAAAAGAACAGCAAAGTTCTTCACAAGAGTACAGGAAAAAGAGTAAAACACACATTAACCAACCCCGTAGCCAAAAGAAACACAACAGCCGGGCTCGGTGGCTCAGCCTGTAATCCCGCGCCTTTGGGAGGCTGAGGTGAGTGAATTGCCTGAGCCCGTGGGTTCGAGACCCGCCTGGGCAGTGAGACCTCATCTCTACAATAGATCAAAAAATCAGCCGGGCATGATAGCGCATGCTTGTAATTCCGGCTACTCGGAAGGCTGAGGCGGAAGGATCGCCGGAGCCCAGCGGGTCGAGGCTGCGGTGGCCGGGAGCAGCCACTGCACTCCAGTCTGGGCGACAGAGGGAGACTCCGACTCAAAAAAAAAAAAAAAAAAAGAAACACAACAAAGAGGAACAACAACAACAACTCTACAAGAACTTTATGATAGGGACCAACTCTCACATTTCAATAATTAGCCTGAATTTGAATTGATTAAATGCACCACTGAAGAAACATCAAATGGAAAAATGGATAAAATATCACCAGGAAAAATATATTGCCTTCAAGAGACCCATCTCACTAGAAAAGACACGCACAGACTCAAAGTAAGAGAATGGGAAACAAATTTTCAGACGAACGGAACACCAAAGAAACGAGGAGTCATGATCCTAATTTCAGACAAAATACCATTTAAGCTATCAAAAAATTTAAACAGATACCGAAGGCCACTACATAATGATAAAACTTTCACTCCATCAACAAGAAATATCTATACTAAACATATATGCACCCAACATAGGAGTGCCAACTTTCATAAATCAACTTCTAAGAAAACTCAAGAAAGATATTGACTCTAACACTATCATAGCTGGGGACTTCAACACCCCACTCACAACCCTAGACAGATCATCAGGCCAAAAATATCAGCAACGAGATCCGAAACCTCAATGTGACTCTTGACCAAAAGGACTTAATCGTTACATACAGAGCACTCCACCCAACGACCACAGAATATACATTCTACTCATCACCACATGGAATGTACTCTAAGATCAACCACATGCTTGACCATAAATCAAGCACAAGAAAATTTCAAAAGATCGAAATTTTGTCATGTACCTTCTTGGACCACAGTGGAATAAAAATAAACATCAAAATCAATGTTTCCTCCCAAATCCACAAAGACATAGACACTAAATAGTATAATGCTAAACAACAGCTGGGTCAACAATGAAATCAAAACAGAGATTAAAAGATACCTGGAAACAAATGAAAATGGAAAGACATCTTACCAAAATCTCGGGGACACCATGAAATCTGTAGTAAGACAGGAATTCATATCTCTACAAACACACATGAAGAAAATGGAAGGATTACAAATTAACAGCATAACAAGTCACCTTAGGAAACTGGAAAAGCAAGAAACCCAAAACCCTAACTTCAGCAGAATCCAGATCACCAAAATAAAAGCCCAAATCTGGGACATAGAAGACAAAAGGATAACACAAAAAATAAGTGAAACAAAAAGCTGGTTCTTTGAAAGAATAAACAAGATCAATAGTACCCTAGCTAGACTGACCAAGAAAAACAGAGGAAAACCCAAATAAATACAAGTAGAAACACAAATGATGAAGTCACATCTAATTCCGAAGAAATACAAAAGATCATTATAGACTACTATGTACAGTTGTATGAAAACACACTTGAAGACCTTATGGAATTTGTGGACTTTCTGACATTACACAACCTGCGCAGGTTGAGACAAGAAGAAATATGCTGGAGGCCAGTCCCTGCAGGATTTGCGGGTCCCTGGAAAGATATGGTGGCATCAGCAATTGTTAGGAGGGATAGATATGAGGAAAGAAAGAAAGGGGGAAAAAGAAAGAGACTGGACTCTAATGCAGAAGCCCCTTTATTGAGAAATACAGAGGATTTTTATCACCTAATTTTTCACAGTCAGACTCACATGTCTTCTATGTGAATACAAAGTCAGGTGCATGGGGGCAACCCTGCCCACCAGGTGTTTCTTCAGGCATGAGGAAGAACAAATCAAAAGTTGTATTTCTGTTTCTTATGCTTGGCTAATGTCCTTCAGAAGTACTATTACAACTTCTAAAAATACTATACTTTTCTATCAATACTAATCTATATTTTATTTTATTCCATACACTTTACCTATGACTAACTTTCCTAATGATAAACAATCTATTCCTAAACTTAACCCTAACACACACAATGGAACTTAAAATGACTAAAAACAGTTTTTGAATAATGTGGCCCATTCCAAAGGTCATGCTGGGCTCTCAGCACTAGGGCTCTTTGATGTGGTCCTGGCTTGAACCAGGACCTGTACAGAAGCCAAAACTGCAGTCAAAGGGAAATGGGAACAATGAATTTCTAAAGTTAGCTTGTGTTCATCCTGGTCTCGGAGTTTTTATGCTTGAGCTAGCAAGAGGCTGTAGTGCCAAGAAAAGGGAGAGGTAATGGGGTCAACAGCTCTTGAACACTAATGGTCTCAGGGTCAATGGCCCTTCCTGATCCCTAATTCTCAGTGGGCTTGCATGGCCGGCTCCCAACAGAAATAGAAACCCTTAATAGACTAATAACAATTAATGAAATTGACTATTTAATAAGAAAACTACCTACAAAAAAAAAAAAAAAAAAAGAGCCCTGGACCAGACGACATTCCAGCAGAATTCTATAAGACATTTAAGGAGAAGCTGATAGCAATCCTACTGAAAGTTATTCCAGGCGATTGAGAAAGATGGAACCCTCCCCAAATCATTTTATGAACCTAACATCACATTGATGCCCAAGCCAGGTAAGGACCCCACAAAGAAAGAGAAGTACAGACCAATATCTTTGATGAACGTAGATGCCAAAATTCTCAACAAGATCCTAACACACCAGATTCAACAACACATCTCAAAAACCATCCATCATGACCAAGTAAGCTTCATCCCTGGGATGCAAGTCTGGTTCAACATTCACAAGACAATAAATGTAATTAAATACATCAACAGACATTAGAACAAAAAACACATGATTATATCATTAGATACAGAAAAAGAATTTGACAAAATCCAGCACCCCTTTTTGATAAACACCCTTGAACATCTAGGCATGCTGGGAACATATCTCAAAATAGTAAAAGCCATCTACGAGAAACCTACAGCTAGCATACTCCTAAATAGACAAAAATTGGAACCATTTCCCCTGAAAACTGGAACAAGACAAGGATGCCCACTCTCTCCCCTCCTGTTCAATATAGTATTGGAAGTACTTGCTAGAACAATCAGAAAAGACAATGCGATCAGGCATATTAAAATAGGAAAAGAGGAAGTTAAGTCTTCTCTCTTTCCAGACGACATGATTGTGTACCTTGAAAACCGAAGAGAATCTGTCAAAAGCCTCCTTGAACTGATAAAGGACTTTGGCAAATTCTCAGGGTATAAAATAAACGTGCAAAAGACAATTGAATTTCTCTACACCAATAGTAAACAACAAGAAACCCAAATAAGAATCACAACCCCATTCACAATAGTCACAAAAAAATGAAATACATTGGCATCATTCTAACGAGAGAAGTGAAAGAACTCTACAATGAAAACTATAAAAAACTGCTCAAAGAAATCAAAGATGACACAAAAAAGTGGAAAAAAAAATCCTATGATCATGGATTGGAAGAATCAACGTTGTGAAGATGTCCATCTTACCTAAGGTATTTACAGATGTAATGCAATAGCAATCAAATTATCATCAACATTCTTCTCAGACCTAGAAAAAACAACACAGGAATTCATATGGAAACACAAACGACCAAGAATAGCAAGAAAAATCCTCAGCACAAAAAAAGTGGAAGGTATCACATTACCAGACTTCAAACTTTCCTATAAAACTACAATAATCAAAACAGTTTGGTATTGGTACAGGAACAGGCATATAGACCAAGGGAATAGAATCGAGATTCTAGAAGCAAAACCTCAATTTCTCAACCAACTCATTTTTGACTAAGCCTCCACCCCTACCACTGGGGTGAGGAGAACCTGCTCAGTAAAGGGTGCTGGGAAAACTGGCTGACCATATGCAAAAGACTCAAAAAAGACCCGTATCTATCCCCATACATAAAAATTAACTCTAAATCGATCAGAGACTTAAATGTAAAACCTCAAACCATAACAACCTTAGAAAATGAAGGGCACACCCTTATAAAAATTGGAACTAGCACCCAATTCCTGAACAATACCTGAAATGCACGGGCCATAAGAGATAAGATAGACAAGTGGGACCTCATTAAACTGATAAGCTCCTGCAAAGCCAAAGACACCATCAGGAGACCAGGGAGACAGCCCACAGACTGGGAAAAACTATTTGTCAACTCCAGGTCTGACAATGGTCTAACATCTTGGATCTACAAGTAACTCAAACATGCTGAAAAGAAAAGAAATATCCAAATAACCCCACTATAAAGTGGGCAAAAGATATGAACAGACATTTCTCAAAGGAAGATATCCAAGCAGCAAACAGACACATGAAGAAATATTCAACTTCCTAATCATCAAGAAGATGCAAATTAAAACTACACTGAGATACCACCTCACTCCAGTCAGAATGGCAATTATCAATAACTCAAAAAATAAGGATGCTGGAGAGGATGTGGTGAAAAGGAAACACTTCTTCACTGTTGGTGAGAGTGTAAACTAGTGCAACCTCTGTGGAAAACTGTGGAAATTCCTCAAAGCTCTAAATATCAACCTCCCATATCACCCTGCTATCTCCTACTGGGAATATACCCTGAAGAACTCAAATCACTCTATAAAAAAGATACCTGCACACGAATGTTTATCACAGCATTTTTCACAATAGCAAGAACATAGAACCAACCATGCTGTCCATTAAAAGAGGACTGAATTTTAAAAATGTGGTACATATACACAATGGAATACTACGTAGTCATAAAAGAACAAAATTATGAATTTCGCAGCAAACTGGATGGAACTAGAGTCTGTAATACTGAGTGATTTCTCACAGAAACCAAGATCTGAGTATCACATGTTCTCACTCATATAGTGAACCTTGACCCTATGTCATAACACTATAAGAAAAGAATTGACAGTGGTGGAAAACTATGGGGGGCTAGGAAGGGGAAGCAAGGTGGGATTAACGGTAGTCAATAACTATCTGGGGATGGGAAGACACCCCTTATCAACAAGGGTGCCTGAACAATCCCTATTTGTATACCTAACCCTTAACTGTACCCCACAATATTAAAATAAAAATATGTTTAAAAATAAGAATTTCAACTGTAAGCAGGATTGTACAAAGACAGGAATTGGTACAGCTGATGTCTCTTTGATGGCAGATCCTTGAGAAGACTGTCTATTACTTCCAGGACCACTAGTAGCCCCTTGTGACACTTAGAAAAGACACAGAGCTGAGGGAATCAAGGCATCTTTGAGAAAAGAAACTGTTATTCTTTCTCCAGGTAGAAAAAACCTCCATCAGAGAGTCAAGGCTTGGTAAACATACAACAAACTAAATTCACCCTAAGGTGTTTGCTCAGTCAGGTGCTCTGATGACACTGAACCTCTTATATCCTTGGATTTGCCCTATGCTCTGACCTTCATAAAGCCAAGTTGTTTGAATTTTCTATCTATTCTCTAACTACCCCATAACCTTCAACTTAAATTAGCCTGGGTATGTTTCTGTTACTTTCTTTCAAAGAATTCTAAGAGATGCATAGGAGGGACACAGCAGAGACAGAGTTGATGGAGCACCAGCACCTGCTGTGAATAATCCAATGGTGGTAACACTGGGTGTTGGCAGTCTTGGGCATACCCATGGGACATCGTTGGCCAAGGCAATCACAGAGGCAGGGAGGATTATAAAAGTAAATTCCCTGTTGGTTTTTTTCTCATAAATTGACACACAAACATACACAGTTCCCCACACACACACACAAACACACATCTCCTCACGGAGGAAGAGGAAGGAACCTGCCACCCAGATGACACATGGTCTTCTATACCTGTCGAGGGGGCAGATGGGGAAGGGGATATAGAGGAACAGTGTCAGATGATCTCAAATCTCCCAAGATCCGTTCCTATCCTTGCATAAAAAATATTTATTTCCATCATGAGGTAGTGAGTTCCCTTGAATTAATTGGATTTTCCCTTCTCCCATGACATATTTGCACTATATGAGAGCATATTCGAAGTTCAATCTCCATTAAACCAGGAAAGTTTTTTTCTTTCATACATATTTTTCTACATCTAACACCCTTCCTTCCTTCTGCATCTCCCTTCCATCGTGATGGCCAAGGTAAGAGGAAGGAAGAGGAGTAGTTTGTGCCTCTGGAGATGGTAAACCCTAAATTTAAATACCAATTTGCATTTCCTAGCTGTATGACCCTAAGCAAATAATTTACCCCTCTGAGTATGCTTTTTTTCTCATTTATAAAGAAGCATGCCATTTGAAGAGGACATTTATTGTTTTTGCTACTCGACATTTATTCCTCTTGCTTCTCTAACAGGAGCCAAGTTTTCTCCTGATAATCCCTCCCCTGACCCATAGGCTTTGTAAGGGAAGAGGCATGAATGCCATACCCTTTCTCTCCAACGATGGCCTTGTGACTCAGGCATGGCCTAATAGGCCACCCTCTCTCCTAGTGCAGTGATTGGTTCATGAGTGTCCATGGGACTCAGTCTAGCTTAATGAAAATCATGCCTGGGACCTGGATACTAATCCTTGAGAAAAAATTTTGTTCTTGTTGTTGCTTTTCCTCCTAGACTTAGTTTTGGGGCAGCTGGAAGCTACTACATTGAGGAGGGCTGTCAAAGGGCAATTCCAAAGGGGGAAAGAAGAGCTGAGAGAGAACGTCCTTATGACATCATTTGATCAACTTAGTCCAGAAGAACCTGACATCTAAAGTGCCCTGGATTTGAATGTTCTAATTACATGTCAACAACCCTCACCCATTTTTTTTCAGTCTAGGAAACTTACATGTTTGGATACTTGTGACCGAATGAGTCCTGATGGAAAGGATGCTATTTACCTTCAGGGTTGTGACCAGGGTTGGAATTAGAATTTGAACTATGTTTAGAATGTGGTAGAAGGTCAATAAATGGTGATCTTTGTAATTTTCAATGCTATTATTGTTGTTATTATTTTCAGAGATGATCTAGAGTTCTTACCTTTTCCTCGCTCATCCTCTCAGCCAAACTTTCTGGAGAAACTCCAAGTTCGGCATTTTTAGCACTGTGACAGAACCTGGGTAAAGGACAGAGACCCCTTATGCTTGAAAGGCATTTGCCTACCTGTTTCTTCATAGCAGAGCTGACCTGTGTGCAGCAGAGAGCAGAGCTCGAGGCAGCTGTTGAGGATCCATCCTTCTGGAGAGCCACCCACAGCATAAGTGTCACATCTGGGGATCCTGCCAGAAATCCTGACCCCATCCAGGACTAGGGACTCTGGATGTGGGACTGGGGTTGGAATCAAATATTAAATGAGCAAATGCTTAAAAAATATTTAAAAATAGACAAAGAGATAGTATTCAAGGGAAAGAAATATGTAAATTATTCCAAAAAATATGAGGCAAGAAAAACACCCCAAATCTTGTAAAAAAATTATTTTTTCACATCCAGAAAGACATAAATCCTGAGTAAGGTGAACCTGATAACACAACACAGAGATGACTCATAATTAAATTGTTACAATTGAAAGAAGTATTTGGAAAATATGAAGAAAAAAATAACATTTCAAATGAATAAGAACCATCAAAAAATATTCAGAAAATTACCTAGCAGAATTTTTTTTTTTTTTCAGTTGGAGTCTCACTCTGTCGCCCAGACTGGAGTGCAGTGGCCGGTCCCGGCCACCACAGCCTCGACCTGCTAGGCTCCGGCGATCCTTCCTCCTCAACCTTCCAAGTAGCTGGAACTACAGGCATGCATTACCATGTCTGGCTTATTTATTTATTTATTTATTGTAGAGATGAGGTCTCACCAAGTTGCCCAGGCGGGTCTTGAAACTTTTTAATACAGACTGGAGAGCAATTTAACAATATGTTTGGATTAAAAAGAATACATTCTTTAAAAATTGTCCTCTGGCAATTCCTGAATTAAGCAAACATCAAAGGGTGTACTTACACAAAACTAGAAGTTATGGCTCACTAACCTGGGCTACATGGTAGAGTATTATGTTCCTAGTTAACAAATGTGTACAGCATATTATTATAATTAATGCTATCACGTATTCTGACCATATTTAACTGTTGGTGTACCAAAATATGTAAAAATAGAAAAGAAGCAGTAAAAATTAAGCATTATAATACTATAAGACTTCTGTCTTTTATATATATTATTAATCAAAATGTTATGTGGTGAATAACTTTAAATTGCTAAAATATAGTAAATTAAATAAAAAATATTTCAATCAAGAACCTATTGTGGTACAAGTGTCATTCAGAAGCAAAGATTATTTAAGGTTTCAAAACAAGCAGAAATTGAAGCTCTGACTACTAGATTTGTCTTACAAACAATTCCGAAACATCTAAGCCAGGAACTCAGGATAACATATAGCTGCATTAATTCCTCTCTGTTCTGGCATCTTTCACATGACAGTTTTGTGTAGATCTTGTTTTTCTTTCTAATTTTTTTCTATCCCAAGTCCTATTCCCCTTTTTTCTTCTTAGTCTATTTTTTTTTTTTTTTTGAGTTGGAGTCTCACTCTGTCGCTCACACTGGAGTGCAGTGGCCGCTCCTGACCACCGCAGCCTCGACCTGCTGGACTCTCGTGATCCTTCCACCTCAGCCTTCCGAGTAGCCAGAATTACAGGCATGCGCTACCATGCCCAGCTGATTTTTTGATTTATTTTTAATTTTTAATTTTTTTTTTGAGTTGGAGTCTCACTCGGTCTCCCAGACTGGAGTGCAGTGGCCGCTCCCGGCCACTGCAGCCTCGCCTGCTGGGCTCCGGCGATCCTTCCGCCTCAGCCTTCCCAGTAGCAGGAATTACAGGCATGCGCTACCATGCCCGGCTGATTTTTTGATTTATTGTAGAGATGAGGTCTCGCTGCCCAAGCGGGTCTCGAACTCGCGGGCTCAGGCAATCCACTCACCTCAGCCTCCCAAAGGCACGGGATTACAGGCTGAGCCACCAAGCCCGGCTGATTTTTTTGATTTATTGTAGAGACGAGGTCTCGCCAAGTTGCTCAAGTGGGTCTGAATCCCGCGGGTTCAGGCAATCCACTCACCTCAGCTTCCCAAAGACGCAGGATTACAGGCTGAGCCACTGAGCCTGGCTTTTCTCAGTCTATTGATGTAACTTTTGTTAAGTGAGAACATCAAATAATTTTGAAATAAAGATCCCCATCTTTTCTCCCCCAAATATATTGAGTTCTCTCCCACAGTATTCTTGGCTTTCATTCCCATTGAAAAATATCCATTTTCATATGTAAGTTCTACCCGTATTTTTACACACACTATCCATTGGACAATCAGTCACATAGTGTCCATACCAAATATAGAGAAATTGAGATTAGTAATTCAGCATATGAATTTTGTATCGAGATATGATACAGCCAATGGCATCAAGCAAGGGGCAGGAAGAATCCTTCAAATTTCTTGCCAAGAAGGTGAAATGGCCATATAGAAATCTGTTAATGAAAAAAACTTTCATGACAGATAACATCTCAACAGATCTTTCTTGCTTCTTTCTTGTCTGCAACAAGGATGTGAGTAAGTAGACTCGTAATTCATGACTACGAGATACTTGGCAGAAAGGTCATATTTGGTGGGGAACAAAACCACTCAGAGAAAGAAGAAACCCATTTCACTTCTCTCCGTGAAAATGATCCTTAACTGATCTCTGTGTGCCCTTCACATCTCCTGGTCAGCAGTAACCCCTTCGCCCATCTCCCTTTTGTATCTCATCAGGGAGGTTTGTGTCTTGACTCACCTTTTTTCCCCTCACCATGTATCTCCCAAAGTAAGAGGCCATGTACTCTCAGGTCACAGAGTGCAACTGCATGGAGAAGTATTTCTCATACCTCTCTATGAGGTGGTGATTCAACTCTTGAGGGATGGGTTTCAGTAGGTGATTCCACTATGATGAATTTCCCCAATTGACTTCAGTTCTTCCCCTTGGGGCTGACAGACCTAGTGCCACCAGGAACCAAGACTGATGACATAACCAGAGACAGCACAGGTGAATGGGAGGATATCCGAAAGCTTCATCAATCCTGGGCTCAACTTCCAGCAGTAGCACCTTAGACAGGACATCTGTGGACAGAGAGAACCCCATGAGCCCTGTGTTCAGGTGCAGTATTTCAAACTTTCATGTCTGAATCCCTGAGACTTTCGCATCTGGGAGATGCCTGCAGAAAGAGGAAAAATCACAGTTGTTTGATATTCTATTGTGTGAGGTCCATGATGCTCAGAAAGTATTTATTGTGCTACTCCAACTGCATGACATTTTGGAAAAGGCCTTACTATAGGGATAGTAAAAAGATCATTTGCTGTTATGAGTAAGAAGTGAGTAAGGATTAATGAATGAAGCACTGATAGGTTTTTGAGCAATCTATCAAGGATGAGCAGGACCCTGCATTTCAGTAAACACTTGATGGTTTCTTCTGGGTGATCAAATGAGGATTTTCATGTGGGAGGTGAATTTGAAGGTAAGAAGGAAACAGATGAAAGAGGCCACTCTTTTAGAGGTCAAGCCATGAAGAGGATGGTGGTTGTGCCCTCATAAACTAAGTACCCTTTAAGGTGAAATCTTTCAGCAAGCCCATGGTCCTCTTCTGGGTCAGGAAATGTACTGAAGTGGGTAGTCAGAGAACCGAGTTTTTTCAAGGATGAAGGATAACTCCGTCCTAGGGCCAGGTTGGCACTCTCTTAAAGAATTTTTATATAAGCATCAATACACCAAAAGTCATCTAAATTGTTACATATCCATTCAATAATGTTGGGGCCTCAGATAAATGGAATAGTCCCATTGAATTTGGAAAATTTTATATCCAAACCAATGTTTATCACAGTTCAGAATCATAAGTCACAATTACAGTAAAGTTTCCCTTTAAGAACCAGAGAACAGCCGGGCTCGGTGGCTCAGCCTGTAATCCCGCGCCTTTGGGAGGCTGAGGTGAGTGGATTGCCTGAGCCCGCGGGTTCGAGACCCGCCTGGGCAGTGAGACCTCATCTCTACAATAAATCAAAAAATCAGCCGGGCGTGGTAGCGCATGCCTGTAATTCCAGCTACTTGGAAGGCTGAGGCGGAAGGATCACCGGAGCCCAGCAGGTCGAGGCTGCGGTGGCCGGGAGCGGCCACTGCACTCCAGTCTGGGCGACAGAGTGAGACTCCAACTCAAAAAAAAAAAAAAAAAAAAAAAAAAAAAAGAACCAGAGAACAGCCCTCTCAAGACACTGTGAGACATGAAATTCTTGAAATTTTTTTTCAGAAATGTAGTGACCAGGCTTATTAATATATTTTTATTGTGCCTCCACTTTTTGTTACTCAATGTTGACTATATTAATGAAATATTAAAAAATACAACTCTTCTACAAAATATTGTATGTATTGGTAGGCGTCAGTCAGCTATTAATTTGAATTGTAGTTGGTAGTTAAAATTCCATTGTAATTATAGTACAAATTACAAATGATTTATTGTAAAGTTACACACATACCACAGGATGTAAATATTGATGTACCCAGTCATAATTTTCTGCCCAGAGATTTATTCTAGAGAATGAATAAATTAAATATTTTTTAAAAAAATTTATTTTAATTTACATTTCTGTAATAATTTTATATATTTGTGGCATATAGTGTGATTTTATAAAAATGCATACACTATGCAATGAGTAACCTAGGCCAGTTAGCATCTTCAACACCTATAGCACTTATTCCTTGTGGTGAGAATATTTGAATTCTAGTTTTCAGCAATTTTGAAATAAACAATGCACATGAACCATATTACCAGATTCTGCATCAGATCATTAGAACGTATTTCTTCTCTGTTATTAGAATATGATTCATTTGTCTGACATCTATGTCTCTGTCCATTGCCTTCCCTAGCCTCTGGTAGATATCACTATGTGGTCACCATTCATTAGCAATTTTTTTAATATTCCATACATAAGTGAGAACCGTGTAGTATTTCTACTAATTTTAATAACATGTACTCACCATAAGTAATTGATAGATTGCTCAAAAACATATCAGGGCTTCACCCATTCATTCTTTATTCACTTCATACTCATAACAGCAAATGATTTTTTTACTATCCCTATAGTAATGCCTTTTCCAAAATGTCATACAGTTGGAGTAGCACAATAAAAATACTTTTAATTTTAACATAATGGTATGTGTTTAAGGTTCTTCATAACTTATTAACACTGAATAATATTCCATTTGTGTGGTATAAAATATTTTTTAATCCATTCGTTTTTTTTGAGGACATTACTGTTGCTTCTGTAGTTTGGTAATTATGAATACAGCTACTGTAAACATCTATGCACTGAATTTTGTGTGGAATAAGTTTCCACTATTTGGGGTTCGTGTCAAAGAGTGTGATTACTGCAATGAATGATAAAAGTATGTCTAGTTTTGTAAGGTGTTCCATAACTGTCTTTCAACGTGATTTATAATTTTGTGTATCCAAAAACGAAAAGATCAATTTCTGTCACTCCAAAACTCGCCAGTATTTGGTATTTTCTGGATTTGGACTAGTCATAAAGGTGTACAGGTATGCAGAAATATTTTATTTATGTCTTTATTTGCAATTTCTAAATGGTATATGATATGGAACATCATTCCAAATGTTTATTTGTCATCCCTATAACTTCTTATATAAGGCATCTGCTAAAGTCTTAGGCCCATTTTTATTTCAATGCTTTGTTTTCTAATTGTTCCATTTTAAGTGTTCCTTGAATAATTTGGATACTGCTCCATAATCCAACATGGATTTTTTTCAAATATGTTATGCCATTCTGTACCTTGCTTTCTCAATATTTTAAATTTATTTTTTTTTGCAAAGCAGATGTTTTAATTTAAGGAAGTACATATTATCAATTATTTACTTTATAGATTGTGCTTTTCTAATGTATCTAATTGTCGTTTCCATATCCAAGGTCATCTACATTTGCAACTGGTATTTATCCTAGAAGTTTGATAATTTTTCCTTTTACATGAGGTCTATAACTTATATAGAGCTAATTTTTGGTGAAGTATGTAAAATATGATCTAGATTGTTTTTCTCCCCTTTTATATACTCAAGGATGGACAGCTATTCCAGCACCATTGATTCAAATGATTGTTTATGTTCCATTGTATTGTGTTTTCTGTTTGTCAAAGACCAATTGACGGTATTTATTTGGGTTACTGACGGAGATACTTATTCTACTTCACTGATGTATTTATTTGCATATTTTGTCACAATATGACACTGTCTTTATTTCTATAACTTTCTTTAGTAAGCCTGGAATTTAGATAGTAGTCAGACTTCCAACTTTGTTTTTCTTCCCAATATCATGTTTGTTAAGTCAGTATTCTACATAAACTTTAGAATAAGTTTGTTAACATTGCTAAATAACCAAATGAGATTTTATTTGAGGTTATGGTGAATCAAGTTAGCAAGAAGTTATATCTTGAATTCTTATCCATGGAACTTATATACTTTTCCACTGATTTAGTGCTTCCCTGATTAATTTCATCAGAGTTTTGTGGTTTTCTTCACATGACTTATACATGTTTTGTTAGATTTATACCTAAATATTTTATTTCTATAGAAATGTGAATGAAAATGGATTATTTTTGAATCTCAAAATCCACTTGTTCAATTAAGATAATTGCAATGTATATCAAATATATAATGATTTTGCAAGTTAATCTTGTTTCCTGCAACTTTGCTGTAGGACTTCTTAGATTGATAGTTTATTTGTTAAATCTTTTAGATGTCCATTGACACAGTCATCATATGTGACCAAAGCCATTTTTATGTAGGCATTTCAAATCTGCATACGTGCTATGTTCTATTACTGTTTAATTTCATTAATTAGGACTTCCAGGAAAAAACTGAAAATTAGTGGTTATAGGGGACACTCATATCTGGTACCTGATCTAATTGAGAAAGCATCATGTTTCTCTCAATTACAATATTTTCAGTAGTTTTAGTTGTAGATATTGTTTATCTACTAGAAGAAATTCCCCTTTTTTACCAGTGTTCTTGATTTTTTAAACTTACGAATAATTAATTTTGTCCAATTCCTTTCTGCATCTATTAATATAATCATGTTATTATGCTTCTTTATAGCCTGTAGAATTGATGGCTTCCATTAACTGATTTCCCAAAGTTGATACAGCCTTGCATACTGGATATTAAATCCTCTTACCTTTAGAATAAAATTAAAAAATAAAATAAAAACATAAAAACCGAAAAGCAAAAAAAAAGAAAACCTTTTTTAAACATAACTTCATTTTATTTGCTAATTTTTTTGACAATTTTTCTCTCAATATGCATGAGGGTTATTGGTCTGTAAATTTTCATTTTTGATTTCCATGACCTATTTTGGCATAAGTGTAATGTTTCTCACATAGGATGAGTTAGGTACTGCATTCCCTCTGCTTTTATCTTCTCAAATATACTGTAGAATATTAACATAAATTCTTCCTTAAGTTTCTGATAGAAATTACTAGTGATCTCAACTTGGCATCATACATTATTTTGCAGATTATGTTTTATGATTTATTCAATTTAGCAGATATAAACCATACTGATTCTCTATAAATTTTACTCACCCTAAGTATTCAAAATTTTTTTTGAGAAATTACTCCAGATTGTTTAGTTTAATTAATTTGGCAGTTCTAGAGGGAAGATGGCAGCTGAGTCAGTCCCACTATGGGAATCCCAGTGTAAGTGCTTTAGTGCATGGAAAATTATTTGTACACACTAGTGTGTGAATAGACATGAGTAACTGAATGAGAGCTAAGAAGTTAGTGACCAGGGCTCTCCTGGTGCTGCAGTTTCTGTGTTTGCACCCTAGTGATCCTGGGATGCAGAAGATGAGCACCATTGAATTTCTTTAATCAGCAAGCCATGCCCTGGGAAGAAAATTCTGGGAGGGACTGACTAAATGTGATCAAAAGGCAAGTTCCCTGGTGCAAAAGCTCATTCTGTAGACACTCTACTGCTTGGTGTCTGGCTCTTTCCAGGTCGCAGAAGCTGAGCACTATTTTTTTAATGGACAAAAGTTTTCCTGTGAAGAAGAGGCGGGGAGAGACCAGCACCCTAGGCTCTGCCTCACCACTGCAGCAGGAGAGACTGCTGGCTCCAGGCTTTGCCTCACCACATCAACATCTGGTTGGACACTGGCAGTAGGGGCTGTAGAAGGACACCAGGGGCAGAGTCTCACTGAAGAGGCTAGGAGCGACAACCTACCACCATCTTGAAGGCAGGAAAGGAAAGTACTCTGACTTGCTCACCATGTAGCAACAGAACCTATCTCTGTGACATGACCAGAAGATCAACTACTCATACTCCAGAAGAACCTGATGAGTGTCAGGCACCCCACTCTTATCCTGTCACAGTAATGAGACAAACAGTGTGGCCAGAAAAGGATGAAGAAGAACTCCAAAGAGATCAGTGGTGAGACTTAAGCTGACCCAAACCCATTCCTCCCCAGCAATTCTCTGAATGTCAGACCCACACAGCTGGGCCACAACTGAGAGAAAGAAACACAGGCAGATCCTAGACATCAGTCAAAGTAGGAGAACTCCATTCCAGGATAGGTCTGGCTGGGGCATGTCCTATGAGTACATAAATGGGGAAAAGACAATACCACACTTCCCCACTGGAAGAGATCACCCTGACAACACTATAGCGAGAGGGGATGAATTCAGCTCCACCTACCTCCACTGCCCTTACTTCTTTTCTGCTCTGGACACTGGGAAGACAGGTGTTGGGAGCCGGCCATGGAGGCCCACCTGAACGTTAGGGTTCAAGGTGGGTCGTGGACACTCAGACCACTAGGTTGCGTTTGGGAGCTATTGACCCCATTCCCTCCTTCCTTTTTCATTTTAGCCAAAAAGATCTCTGCCTACCTAAGCTGAAGCCTCTGTGACTGTGACAGGCATGGCTCACTCTAGAAACTCAATGTTCCTGTTTCCCATGAACTGCGGATTCGGCTTAGGTATTAGATATAATTCAAACTCAGGTCACGTTTGAGAGACTTCTATACAGTACAAGCTTCTTTATAAGATTTAAAAGTATATTTGTAGAATTAGTATATACTTATGGAGAACTGTTTTCGGCTTTAGATGGTATAGATGATTATCTAGAGTTACCAGAAATAGCCCAGCACGAACTTTGAGCTGGGCCACATTCCTGAGGGACCAGTGCATACTTTGGACTGGGCTGCATTTTTTTGGACCGGTTTTAGCTACAGTTACTGTAGGGTTTTTCTACTTATTTTAGAAATTGAATTTATTTTATTCATAGAAAGCATTATAGAATAGGTTATGCTACATCAATGAATTATGTTGGTTCAAGCATGATCAAACATGATATTTTGTGGTTTAATAGGAATACAGCTAACTTTAGAAATTTCATTGTTCCCATTTTCTACTATTGTAGTTTTGGCCTTAGTACAACTTACAATTTATATTTGGGTTTTATTTTATATCAACTTTATTGCTGATGATCAACTTTATATATTAGAATTAGGAATTAGAAACTTTTATAGAAGTTAAAATAGATATATAGGATTTTAGAAAAAGCATTTTGTTAAGAGATTGTATTCAATTGTCCCTAGAAATGATCCAGTGGGATCTTTTGACTGGGCCACATTCTTTAGGAACTGGTTTGGGCTATAATTAAGAGTTTCTATAGTTCAAGTAGAATTAGCTTGGAACAGAAAGGGATTAGGATTTAAGTTAGTCATTAGGTGTTGTGTATGCATAAGTTTTAAAAGTTATTGATTATTAGAATATTATGATGTTAGAATTATAGTATTGCTTTTGAGGAATATTAACCAAGCATGAGGAACAGTGAGATAATTTGGGGATCATCCTTCCTTATGTTTGAGAATACACCTGGTGGGTGGGGGACACCCCTCATCCACCTGGCTTTATGTTCATGTAAATGTCTTGTGATTTAATTGGGATTGTCCTTCCTCATGCCCGAGGAAACACCTGGTGGGTGGGGAACGCCCCTCATCCACCTGGATTTGTGTTCACTTGAAAGTCTTGTGATTTAATCTGAAAATTTGGGATAAAAGAATTAAGGTTTGTCCCATTAAATGACTTCTGCACTAGACAGAGTCCTGTCTCTTTCTTTCTCCCTCTTTTTCTTTCTTTCTCTTTATCTCTCCAGAATAATTCCTGACACTGCCACACCTCCCAAGGAACCCCCTAAATCTCTGCAGGAGCTGGCCCCACACAGGGAAAGAGGTCAAAGCTCTGCTGGAGAGACCAGATTAGAGAAACAATTACAGAGCCTGCAAAAGAAGGCAGGGTTTTTATTATTTTTAGCTTATGAAATTTAAATTTCTTATTGCCACTTTGTTAGTTCATCTACTTTTTAGAAACTTTTCTTTGTGCAAGAACGTGTATGTGAAAATTTTACCTGTATCTCCCCAATTTTTTTCTAATTTTATTTTTCTATTTCTTCTTTTGTTTGTGGTTTTCTCTTTATGTGTGTATGTGAATGATTGAGTGGTCCATTTTCAACCTCATTGTTGGTGGTGTTTTTTTGTGTGTGCTTTTGTTCTGTGCTTTTATTTATATTTTTTGCAGTTTAAGGTTTGTGTCAATATAGGTGTGAGGGTTCAATATGAATTCCTTATTTTTTTCCTATCTTTCTGTTTTTCTTCTCTACTCACATTGCTCTAGGTGTGTGTGTTTGTGTGTGTGTGTCCAGTTTTCTCAGTTTGTTCTTGTTTGTTTTGTTTCACTTTGTCCCTATTCCAATTTTTTTGAATGTGTGTGCATGTCTGTGCGTGTGTTTATCCAATTGTTTTTTACATGGATATCTGCTTTGCATTGTCATATAGAGTGATGGTGGAGAGTGGGTCTCATGGAACACATACCATACTCAGTGAGCACTGTAATTGGTAAGTAGTTTCTGAATCCTAGGGTACCAGTCCCTACCTTATTCAACTTTCAAAAACTACCAAGAGATGTCAAGGCTTCCCACCTCTGTACTTTTTATCTGGTGTCTTTTTTTCTCAATGAATCTGGCTTCTCCCTGAGTCAGATTCAGGGATTTGGAGAAACAGAGAGCTCTACAGTGGCAATAGATGAGTAAATATCTAGTTGAAAGTCATATTTAAGAGGAAAACTCTCTTCCCTGTCCTAGAACTGGGACTTTACACAATTATTTCTCCTAAACTTAGTCATGGGGTCTGTTTACCAACCTTCTCCTTTTGGTTTATAATGTTTTCATTATCTACTCATTGGATTTTCATTTTCATTTAGAATTAAAGTACACTAACTTGATGTATCCAGCATAATGTATTCATTCACTACTAAGGGACACTTCCATTTCTCAGTTGAGTTTACACACAAGACCATGGAAGATCCAGGCAGTGGTGAGCAAACAAAGTACTATCAACCTCTCTCACATGGCTGCAGGAGCCACAGCATGAGCCATAGCTGAGCTCCAGGTAAAGGACTTTTACACAGAAATTTAGAGCACAGAGACCACATCTTTATTTCTTGGTGATCAGGAAAAGAAAATGGAAAACCAAGAACAAAAACCAAGAACAAGTAAAAAATAAAGAGAATGGGTTATAAGGAAAAGAGGCTAAAAAATAGTGATGAGTCTGATTTACTTAATTTAATGTGAGGAGAAAGGTAAGATGGAAAATATGTTAAGTGTAATATGACCTTGACCCTGTCTAAGCTCTGTCTTGACTTTGATCAGTGTCTTTAATGGCTCTTCTAATAAGGAAATCCCATTGATGTCTCTTCCATGTGTCTGACTGTAAAAAACTTTCAGGTCCTCCTGGACTTCCTCAGGAGCTGTGATTCAAGTGATCCTAGTTGGGCACTTTGCATTAACATATGTTAAAATCTGGAATTTTTTTTTTGCTTGTGAGAATAAGTCCTTATAACACAATATTATGTTTTATATTTAGAAATGACATTGATAGACAAAGACACATAAAATTAGAGTTTTCCTGAAGAAACTTTCAGCTAGGGTGAAGTTATTAAGCTTGATAGGTGAAGAAGTAAGTGGGTGAATTAGTGAGTGAGAAAATTCAAGGAACTCTCAGAACAACCACAGATCCATGCAATGCAAGTCAAGGGAGAGCCTAGGACACCCAGAGTGCCAAGGTCAGCATAGAGTCTGAAGTTGTGACCATGCAAGGACATTAATCAAGCCCAGGTGAAGCCCCTCTAGCCACTGAACCCTGACTACACAGTGTCCATTAGCCCACACATTATCACCACATATGAAGGACTCCTGTGTCATACAATTAAGATAAACCTAAAAGGACCCCATTCCTCTCAAATGTTGTTTAAGTAGTCTCTAACAAAACTCAATCAACAGGAGAGACAATATCAAGATATCTTTATCTCAGTGTATAGATTGTCATGTCATCCTTTTACAGTCTATTTTGCCCTGACAATATTTGTTTTTAATTTTACTGAATTGCAAAGTACCTACGTTTCTTTCCTGAATTATCTATTTCATTATTCAAGTTTTTATTTAATATGACACATACTGTGTCTGAGACATATTTAATTTAATTTTATTTTCATATTTATTTAATGATTAATTGATAGATTTTTATTATAAAGATATGGAGTACAATTCATGATTGTGTATGCAAACGTTGATTATGCAGGTACCCTTGTTGATGAGTTATGATCCCCCTCCCCTAGCAGTTTCCCTCAACTGCCAATCTCACCCCCTCCACCGACTGTTTCTTCTTTAAATCATCCATTTTTAAAATGAAGCATTTTTCTTGTTAGATCAGATACTTCATCAAAAATTTATATTTTATCTATTATTTAATTGTTCAATATGCATTTTCATGAAGAAAATGCAACTTTAAACAATGAGTTTTACCACTATTAACTGATTGGAATGGTCAAAATAGAAAACACTTGATGATTCCAGAAAGAATCGGGACTTGGAGGACTTCTGACAAGACAGCGATGGAGCAGCTTGGTCTGTGAGACCCTCTGTGAAAGAGAACACACGTAAAGACTCTAGCTCTCTCTCGGGGGTAAGCAGTTCTCATTGTTGGTACTGTACTCATCACCTGGAGCTCAGCCATTGCCACCATTCCACCACTTCAGCAGGCACAGCTACTGCTGCAGTCACGGATGCTGCCACCACAGCCATCTCTCTGCCCATGCCTGAGGCAACCCACGACTCTGGACTGTGAAGCCTCCCCAAGCATGATCTACTGAAATTGCCACTGCTGCTGCCACTGCAATGCAATAACCCTCTTGGAGAGCCAGGTTCATGGAGCTCATTCCATGTACCATGAAGCAGTGCCTGCCACCACTGCTACCATTGTCTTCTCCCTCCCATACTGGGCAGTCTCTAACTTCTGCCCTGAAAGGCTTGCAGTGACTTGAAGTCTCCAGCTGCTGTGGAGAAAGATCAAGTGGAGTGTGAGATAGCACCTCCTGCTGGGCATCCAAGGTACCAACATCAAAATTGGAAAGACAGAAGCTCCTTCCCCTTGCTAAATAGACATAGGCCAGATCTGAGTGGTAGACTTGGCAAGCAACCCAAATCTGAACCATGGTCCACAGCAGGCCAGGGGCAACTGACCTTAACTGTGAACAAATCTACCAGCCTGCAAAGACATCTAGAACTCAGAGCTGAAAGGATATTGGACTTTAAGGAAACATCTCAGAGTGTGCTTGGTTGGTTCTGTGTGTTTACTGACTTTATTCTTTTTTTCTCTGTAAATCTCATTTTTGTACAGAGGAATAACACACCAATAAGAAGGTTGGTTAACCTTTATGTTAGCATCACTGTATGTTTTAGTTTTTTCATATGGTTGTTAGTTAGTTTGTAGTTTTTGTTATTGTTTTTTGTTTTACTTATTTCAGTCCATGTGCCTCTTTTCATTTGTTAGTCGGTATGCTTGTCTGCTTTCCTTCTTAATCCTTTCTCTCTCCACTCTCCTCTTCCACCCACTCCCTGCTCCATTCTTTTCCCTTTTTTAACTGCATTTTGCTTTCAGGGAGCAAACCTACAACCCCACTGCATGGACAGATTCCAAGGCAGTGGGAAGTGGGTATCAGATTATGCATACACCTGTCGGTGTATACCGGAATCTGCAGATATATTTTGAATCACAGCCCCACCCTTAATTAAATCTCAAAACTGCAAAAAGGACCACCACCTACCTACAGTCCAACTCCAGAATTGAACAAAGCAACAGGATATACATAAAGAAGAATAGGAGTTTGAACAAACAGTAGTAAAATCAACCCCAGTACCCCTGAATAATAGAATTAAAGAAGACAGGAAAGGGGGAGGGAAGGAAAAAGTAGGGAGAAAAAATCTGCACAAATGAGGAAAAACCAAAAGAAGTTTATAGGTATCACATAGACCCCTGGTAGGTCAGACACTGAGAAACAGACTTTGGAACACAAAAAATGAAGATCCCCCAGAATGACTGGTGACATGCAAGAAACCCAGTTATCAAGACTTTAATAGAGAGAATAAAAAAATTGAGGAGAAACAAGAGAAAAGCAGGAAGGAGCTGATAATAGAAATAACAGCAGTAAAGAATACTGTGATGAAAATAAATAACAAACTGATAAGCATGGAAGGCAGAATTAGCCAAGCAGAAGAAAGAATCTCAGAGCTTGAAGACCAAAATATAGCCCAAACTGTCAAAAACATAGAAAAGAAGCTTTAAAAGCTTTAAAAGACAGAACAAAACCTTCAAGAGATGAATGATTTCTTCAAGAAACCCAACCTAAGAGTAATCGGCCTTCCTGAGGCAGAAAGAGAGACAAAGACCATACTGGAGCAAACATTCCATGAAATAATTCAAGAAAACTTGTCTCATCAGTGATGAAAAATTCAAACAAGTGATTCAGAGAACCCCTGCAAGACAACAAATGAGAAGACCAACTCACAGACACATAATAATTTGCCTAAACAAAATGAGTCTAAAAGATAAAATCCTAAAAGCAGCAAGAGAAAAAGGTCCAACTATCTACCACGGAAGACCAATGAGAAAAGCAGCAGATTTATCTACAAGAATCCTTCAGGCTAGGAGATCTTGGAGCCCAATCTTCAAAGTTCTAAAAGATAAGCAATTACAACCAAGAATAACTTACCTAGCCAAACTTAGCTTCACCTGAGGGAGAATGAAAATCTTTCTCATAAATCCAATGTCTAAGAACCTATGCAGCCTCCAGAACTTCTCTACAAGAAATACATAAGAAAGTATTAAACTCAGAAGAAAAGGAGAAAAGCACGATGATGTTCGTCACAAGAGTACAGGGAAAAGATGGAAAACACATATGAATAAATCCCAAAACCAAAGGAAAGATAACAAATAAACAGGAACAACAACTCTGTAAGAACCTCATGACAGGGAAAAACACCACATTTCAATAATTAGCCTGAATATGAATGGACTAAATGCACCACTGAAAATACATAGAATGGTGGACTGGATAAGAAATCATGACCCAATTATTTGCTGCATCTAGGAGACTCATCTCACTACAAGGGGCATGCACAGATTCAAAGTTAAAAGATGGAAAATGAGTTTCCAGGCTAGTGACTCACAAAACAAAGCAAAATTTGCAATCTTAAAATCAGACAAAATAACCTTTAAGCAATTAAAAGTTTTAAAAATGATAGAAAAGGACACTGCATAATGATAAAAGGTTCAATCCATCAAGAACAAACATCCATCCTAAACATATATGTGCTCAACACAGGAGCACCAATACTTATAAATCAACTACTTAATAGACTGAAAAAATATATTGACTCTATCTCTACTATAGCAGGGGACTTAAATACCCCACTAACAGATCTAGATAGATCATCGAGGCAAAAATCAACAAGGAGATTCAGAACCTAAACTTGACACTTTGTGAAATGGATACATACAGATAATTCCACCCGATAACTACAGAGTTTAAATTCTACTCGTCACCACATGGAACTTACTCCAAGATTTATCACATTCTTGGCCATAAAATAAGTATAAACAAATTCCACAAGGTTGAAATCTTGCCACGCACCTTCTCAGAACACAGTGGAATAAAACGATCAACAATTCCCCAAAGCCCACAAAGACATGGACACTAAACAGCAAGATGCTGAACAATGAGTGGGGCAACACTGAAATCAAAGAATAAATTAGAAGATTCCTGGAAACTAATGAAAATGAAGAAAAATCCTACCAAAACCTCTGAAATCCCATGAAATCAGTTATAAGAGGAGAATTTGTATCTCTACGAGCACACATTAAGAAAATGGAAAGATCACAAGTGGAGAGCCTAACAAATCACCTAAAGGAGCTAGAAAGAGAAGACCACCAAAACACCAACTTTAGCAGAAGAATCCAAGTCACAAGAACAAAAGCCCAAATATGGGACATAGATGATAAAAATATCATAAAAAACATCAACAAAACAAAAAATTGTTTATTTGAAAGAATTAACAAGACTGATGATGGGCTCCTAGCCAGAATTACCAAGAAAAAGAGAGAAAAAGACTAAATAAACACAATCAGAAATACAAAAGATCAAATCACAACTGACCCCGAAGAAATATAAAAGATTAGCAGAAATTACTACTTACACCTATATGGAAACAAACTTGAAAACATAGATGAAATGGAGGAGTTTCTGACCTCAAACACCCTCCCCTGGTTAAAACAGAAGACATTGAGACACAAAATAGGCCCATAACAACCCAGCAAATTGACTGTGTCATACGAAAACTACCTACAAAAAAAAGCTCTGGACTGGGTGGCTTTCCAGCAGAATTCTACAAAACGTACAAGGAGCAGCTGATACCCATTGTACTGAAAGTATTCCAGGCAACTGAGAAAGAGGGAATTCTTCTCAATTCATTTTATGAAGCTAGCATTACACTGATACCCAAATTGGGTAAAGATTCAAAAAAGAAAGAGCTACAGGCCAATATCCCTTATGAACATACATGCAAAAATCTTCAACAAGAATCTAGGAAATTGAATCCAAAATCATATCTCAAATATCATCCACCATGACCATGTAGGCTTCATCCTCAAGATCCAGGACTGGTTCAACATTTGCAAAATCATACATGTCATTATATACAACAACAGATTTAAAAACAAGAACCACATGATTATCTCATTAGATGCAGAAAAAATTTTTGATAAAATCCAGCATCCTTTTTGATAAAAACCCTCAAACATCTAGGTATAGAAGAAACATACCTCAAAATATTAAGTGCCATCTACAACAAACCCACAGGTAGCACATTGTTAAATGGTCATAAACTAGAATCATTTCCCCTGAAAACTGGAACAAGACAAGGTTGTCCACTCTCACTACTCTTGTTCAACTTTGTCTTGGATGCCCTAGCTCAGGCAATTAGACAAGAGAAGGAAATCAGGGGTATCAAAATAGGAAACAAAAAAGGAAGTCAAGTTATCCCTTTTTTTGATAAAATTTATCTTTTCCTTGAAAATCCAAAAGAATCGTCAAAACCCCGTGACTGATAAGGAACTTT
>JAPVLO010001045.1:0-215216 GCA_027257055.1 Cephalopachus bancanus | reverse complement strand
CAAACCCACCAAATGTGGCCCAAGCAGTCTCAGTTGAGACACCAAGTCTATGGTTCCCACAACCTTCTGCCTGCCACCTCTAAATATCAGCTCAACCAGATTAATCTCAAAGGAAACATAGGAATATCCCTGCTTTGCAGCAATGTAGACAGAATAGCCCAAGTACATCTTAATTGTCATAGGTAAAAAGTAAGAGAACATAGAAATGGGCTTCTTCAAGATCATCTATTTGGTAAATAGTGCAAGACTACAATGTTCAGTCATGAGGCCATCATTCTCTACCTGAAGCATGACTCCTCTACCAAGAATAGAGGAGGCAGAAAGGGTGGAAGACAGCAGAGAATTGTCAGCTACAGGAAAATGAAAAGAACTATAGGCTAGTGCTTAAAACCTGACCCCAGAAGCCACATGCCTGAGTTCAGAATCTTGACTTTGCACCTTAATAGCCTTGTGACCTTTGACAAGTTATTTACTCTTTCTGGGCCTTGATATTCTCTTCTGTCAAATGGTGAGACCTCTACTTACTAAGATTGTTGTGAAACTGTAGTGCTTGTGGAAGTAATAGTAATTTAATAAATACTGACTGTTTCTAAAGCTCCAGTATTTTCAAGAATACTATTATTCCTTCTTCTGAAATGAATTATAATTTTTCAAAAAAGTTTTATGTTCCACATAATACAAAGAGTTAAAATTCAAAGGTCAGGCTCCATGCAGTTCTCCTGCCTCGGCCTCCTAAAATGCTGAGATAATAGACATGAGCCACCATTCCTCGCAATCCTCGTGGTTATATTCATGTCCTTCATCAAACTTAGGAGGTTTTGAGCCATTGTTTCTTAAAATATCTTTCTGCCTCTTTCTCGTCCTTCTTAAATTTCACATGTAGGTTAACTTGATGGTATCTCAAAGCTTCTTTAGACTTTCTTCCCTTTTTTTTTTTTTTTGAGTTGGAGTCTCACTCTGTCGCCCAGACTGGAGTGCAGTGGCCGCTTCCGGCCACCACAGCCTCGACCTGCTGGGCTCCGGCGATCCTTCCGCCTCAGCCTTCCGAGTAGCTGGAAGTACAGGAACGTGCCACCACACCCGGGAAATTTTTGACTTATTGTAGAGATGAGGTCTCGCCAAGTTGCCCAGGCGGGTCTCAAACCCGCGGGCTCAGGCAATCCACTCACCTCAGCCTCCCAAGGCGCAGGATTACAGGCTGAGCCACCGAGCCCGGCTGCTTTCTTCACTTTTATTCTGTTCCTCAGACCCAGGGACTTTCATTGTTCTTTCTTCAAGTATGCTGATTCTGTCTTCGGCCTGATCAAATCTGTCTTTAAATCCCTCTAGTGAATTTTCTTATTTTTTCTTAATTTTTAATTTTAAAGATGTGGGGTACAATTCAGGGTTAAGTGTACAGAGGTTCATTATGCAGGTGCCCTTGTTGATGAGGTTCTTTCTCCCCCCCAGCAGAATCCCACTACTGCCAGTCCTGCCTCTCCCCGGCATTTTCCCACTACTGACAATCCTTTTCTTATAGTATTATGATAACCATTCAAGGTCCGCTTGTGAGTGAGGACATGTGATACTCAGTTCTTTGTTTCTGTGATAGACCACGCAGTATTATGATCTCGAAGTCCATCCAAGTTGCTGCGAAGTTCATTGTTTTGTCCTTCTTTATGGCTGTGTCATACTCCATCGTGTATAGCGACCCCATTTTTTTCCATCCAGTTCTCTTTTGATGGGCAGCATTGTTGGTTCCATGTTCTTGTTATGGTGAACAATGCTGCCTCTAGTGAATTTTCCATTTCAGTTATTGGACTTTTTAGTCACAGCATGCCTTTTTGGCCTCCTTTTAAGGTTTTCTGTCTTTTTCTTGTTATTCCCTTTTGTTCTCCTGTCGTTTTCTTGAAGTTTATGTTTGGTAAAGGGAAATAAGGTTTTTGGAGCAGGAGACGTGTGTGTGACTGAATGACTGTTCTGTGTCTCCAGAGACCATTACTCGAGGGGAGGGACTTTCCAAGAACTTTAATGGCATCAGATGTGGAGTGGGGAGGGTTGCCCAGTGAGAGCACAAAGAGCTGTGTCTTGTTCCTGTCTTTGTACTCTGAGTGCCAGGCCCTGAAGTTGATGTTCAGTTGATGTTGAATGAATGGAACGTGTATCTAATTTTCTTTATGTCTGTACGTTAGCAAGCAGACTGTATCATCTTTAAAAAGCCCCTCTTTATTTTTATTTTTTTATTTGAATTGGGATCTCAGCCGCCTCCCAGACTGGAGGGCAGTGGCAGGAAGGACTGCTCACAGCCTTGACTTCCAGGGCTCAGGTGATCCATTCCCTGCAGCCTCTCAAGTAGCTGGGACTACAGGCGTGTACCACCACACCTGGCCTCTTTAAGACAAATTTTTTTTGTAAAGATGAGGTCTTGCTATGTTGCCTGGGCTGGTCTTGAACTCCTAGGCTCAAGCAATCCTCCCACCTTGGCCTCCAAAATGTTGGGATTACAGTCATGAGACACCGCACCCAGCCTAATATATTTAATTTTTTTTTTTTAGTTGGAGTCTCACTCCATCATCCAGGCTAGAGTTCAATGGCATACTCATTGCCACCCCAGCATTGACCTGCTGGACTCCAGTGATCCTTCCACCTCAGCCTTCCAAGTAACTGGAACTACAGGCACATACTACCTATGCCTTGCTAAATTTTTAAATTTTATTGTGGAGACAAAGTCTTGCCAAGTTGCCCGGGATGGTCTTGAACCCGTGGGCCCAGGCACGGCCTCCCAAAGTGCTGGGATTACAGACTGAGCCACCGAGCCCGGCCATATATTTAAATTTGATTCAAAAAGAATATTTTGTTTTTGATGATAAGGTCATGCCAGTTTATAAAATATAATGAAAAGTAAATTATTCTTAACTCATTCACAACCACTGTTGTGAATTTAGGTCATTCCAAATTCTATTCCTGGTTGCTGCGGATGTAAATTTACCTCATCATGGAAGACTGATTTTTTGGGTTTATAATCTGAATAAAAATACAAAATATGAACCGGGCTCGGTGGCTCAGCCTGTAATCCCACGCCTTTGGGAGGCTGAGGTGAGTGGATTGCCTGGGCCCGCGGGTTCGAGACCCGCCTGGGCAGCGAGACCTCATCTCTACAATAAATCAAAAAATCAGCCGGGCGTGGTAGTGCATGCCTGTAATTCCAGCTACTCGGAAGGCTGAGGTGGAAGGTTCGCCGGAGCCCAGCAGGTCGAGGCTGCGGTGACCGGGAGCTGCCACTGCACTCCAGTCTGGGCAACAGAGTGAGACTCCAACTCAAAAAAAAAAAAAAAAAAAAAAAAAATATATATATATATATACACAAAATATGGAATGCTAGTTAGAGTGGTGGCTGAGGCAAATACTGGATATGTCTGCAACTTTCAACTGTATTGTGGAAAAGGTGACAATTTAGAAAAGACCATTTCACTTGTGCTTAATGACAGAAGTTTGCAGCAACCAGCTTCAGATTTTTTTATTTCCACCCATTCTCAGTATTAAGAAGGTGAAAAATTTGCCAGTCATGAATGTATTAATAGTAATACTGTTTTTAACTTAATTTTTTTTTTTGAGTTGGAGTCTCACTCTTGTCACCCAGCCTGGAGTGCAGTGGCACGCTCACGGCCACCACAGCCTCCACCTGCTGGCTTAGGCGATTCTTCTGCCTCAGCCTTCCCAAGTAGCTGGAACTACAGGTGTGCACTACCACGTCCTGCTAGTTTTTGTGATTTATTGTAGAGATGAGGTCTCACCAAGTTGCCCAGGCTGGTCTCAAACCCCCGGACTCAGGCAATCCTCTCACATTGGCCTCCCAAAGTGCTAGAAATACAGGCTGAGCCGCTGTGCCTGGTCTAATTTTATTTCATTTTTTTGAGTAGGAGTCTCATTCTATACTCACAGCCACTGCAGCCTTGACCTGCTGGACTCAGGCGATCCTTCCACCTCAGCCCTCCAAGTAGCTGGAACCACAAGCAAGTGCCACCATAACCAGCTAATTTTTTGATGTATTGTAGAGACAAGGTCTTGTCAAGTTGCCTAGGCTGGTCTTGAACTCCTGGGTTCAGGCAATCCTCTCGCCTCCACCTCCCCAAATTTTGGAATAACAGGCATGACCAACTACACTCAGCCAAATTTATTTTATTATTGAATGCTTAGCTTCCAAGGTCAAAGAGTTGATTTTTTTCTGACTCTCACCTGGTTGCTATGAACACTGTCAGTGTGGATCCAGAGGGATGAATGTAGAAGTAGAAAGAGCCGGCCTGTAATCCCGCCGCCTTTGGGAGGCTGAGGTGAGTGGATTGCCTGAGCCCGCGGGTTCAAGACCCACCTGGGCAGTGAGATCTCATCTCTACAATAAATCAAAAAAATGAGCCGGGCATGGTAGCGCATGCCTGTAATTCCGGCTACTTGGATGGCTGAGGCGGAAGGATCGCTGGAGCCTAGCAGGTCAAGGTTGCGGTGGCCGGGAGCGGCCACTGCACTCCAGTCTGGGCGACCGAGTGAGACTCCAACTCAAAAAAAAAAAAAAGATAATAGAAAGAAATAAAAATTGATAATGAGTGCGATAGAGATACCACTGGAGAGAAATATTAAAGAGAATCATTTGAGTATATAATTTGTCAGGGTTTGTCACAAACGCACACATATGTGTGAAATCTTCACTACCGTCAAGGTAGTGAAAATACCCATCATCTCCAGAAGTTTCCTCATTTGCATTTGAAATCTCCCTCTCCCCTCCTGTCCAGGCCCTCCTTCCTGCTGATCTGCTTGTTTTTTGGGGTTTTTTTGAGTTGAGTCACACCCTGTTGCCCAGGCTGGAGTGCAGTGGCATGCACACTCACAGCCACCCCAGCATCGACCTGCTGGGCTTCAGCGATCTTTCCGCTTCAGCCTTCCAAGTTGCCGGAACTACAGGCATGCGCCACCACGCCTGGCTAATTTTTTTTTTTATTGTAAAGATGAGGTATCGCCAAGTTACGCAGACTGGTCTCGAATCCATGGGCTCAGGCAATCCACTCGACTTGGCCCCCCAAAGTGCTGGGATGACAGGCTGAGCCACCAAGCCCGGCCCTGATCTGCTTTTCATCACTTGAGATTAGTTTGTAATTTCTAGAATTTTTTGTAAATGGAATGATGCAGTACATACTCTCTTGCCTGGCTTCTTTCACTCAGCCTAATTGTTTTGAAATGTATCCATGTTGTTTTATATGTCAGTAGTTCATTTATCTATTTATTTATTTATTTATTTTGTTTTTTTTTTTGAGTTGGAGTCTCACTCTGTCACCCAGACTGGAGTGCAGTGGCCGCTCCCGGCCACCGCAGCCTCGACCTGCTGGACTCCGGCGATCCTTCCGCCTCAGCCTTCCAAGAGCTATAGCTGCACATTACCATGCTTGGCTAATTTTTTGATTTACTGTAGAGATGAGGTCTCGCCAGGTTTCCCAGGCGGGTCTCGAACCCGCGGGCTCAGGCAATCCACTCGCCTCAGCCTCCCAAAGCATTGGATTACAGGCTGAGCCACCCAGCCCAGCCCTATTGTATGCTTATACCTCTTCAACCATTGATGAACATTTGGATTTTCTGTATTTTGTAAAAAAAAATTATGGCCGATCTTGGTGGCTCATCCTCTGTTCCCAGCAATTTGGGAGGCTGAGGCCAGTGGGCGAGATAGCATGTATCTGTAGTTCGGCTACTTGGAAGGCTGAGGCAGAAGGATCGCTGGAGCCCAGTGAGTCGACACTGGGGTGGCTGTGAGCGTGCCACTGCCCTCCAGCCTGGGCAATGGAGTGAGACTCCCACTCAAAAAAAAAATTATAAGATGCTAAGAACATTCTTGTTCAAGTTTTTCTATGGACATGTGCTTTCATTTCTCTTGAGTAAATAGGCGCAGAATTGCTGAGCTGTGAGGTACTGGATGGTTACTTTTTTTTTTTTTTTTTGAGTTGGAGTCTCGCTCTATCGCCCAGACTGGAGTGCAGTGGCCACTCCTGGCCACCACAGCCTCGACCTGCTGGGCTCTGGCGATCCTTCCGCCTCAGCCTTCCAAGTAGCCGGGATTACAGGCATGCGCTACCACGCCCGGCTGATTTTTTTTTTTTTTTGATTTATTGTAGAGATGAGGTCTCCCTGCCCAGGCGGGTCTCGAACCCGCGGGCTCAGGCAATCCACTCACCTCAGCCTCCCAAAGGCGCGGGATTACAGGCTGAGCCACCAAGCCCAGCTTGGATGGTTACTTTTTTAAAGAAAATGCCAAATTTTTCCAAATGTGTATGTAACATTGTTATGGCTAATCTTAAATTTTAGCCATTTTGTTTCATTTTCTTTTATAGAGATGAGGTCTCACTAAGTTGCCCAGGCTGGTCTCAAACCCCTGGACTCAGGCAATCCTCTCACCTCCACCTCCCAAAGTGCTGGGATTCCAGGCGTGAGCCACCACACCCGGCCGGCCATTCTAATGTAGGTGTGTAGTGGAATCTCATTGTGCTTGTAATTTGCGTTTCCCTAATGACCAATGATGTTGAGCCTATTTTCATGTGCTTATTTGCCATGTATGTATCTTCTTTGTAGATGTATTTGTTAAAAACTTTTGCTCTTGGCTGGGCTCGGTGGCTCAGCCTGTAATCCCGCGCTTTGGGAGGCTGAGGTGAGTGGATTGCCTGAGCCCGCAGGTTCGAGACCTGCCTGGGTAACTTGGCGAGACCTCATCTCTGCAATAAATCAAAAAAATTAGCCAGGCGTGGTAGCACGTGCCTGTAGTTCCGGCTACTTGGAAGGCTGAGGCGGAAGCATCGCTGGAACCCAGCAAGTTGAGGCTGCGGTGGCCAGCAGCGGCTATTGCACTCCAGTCTGGGCGACTGAGTGAGACTCCAACTCAAAAAACAAAAACAAAAAACAAAAAAAACTTTTGCTCTTTTTAAAGCTGCATTTTGGTTTTTCTAAGTTTGAGGGTCCTTTATATGCCTTGGACACAGGAAAGTCCTGTATCAGATATGCAGTTTGCAGCTGTTTCTTCTGTCTGTGGCTTCTCTTTTCATTCTCTTTATAGTACTTTTCAAAGAGCAGATTTTAGTTCTAGAGCCAACTTTATCAACTTTTTAAAATTTTTTTGAGTTGGAGTGGCATGCTCATAGCCACCACAGTCTTTACCTGCTGGTCTCAGGTGATCCTTCTACCTCAGCCTTCCAAGTAGCTGGAACTGCAGGTACATGCCATCACGCTCAGCTAATTTTTTTTTTTTTTTTTTTTTTTTGAGTCAGAGTCTCATTCTGTCACCCAGGCTGGAGTGCAGTGGCATGCTCATGGCCACTGCAGCCTTGACCTGCTAGGCTCAAGTAGCTGGAACTACAGGTGTGCGCCCCCACGCCCAGCTATTTATTTATTTATTTATTGTGGAGACGAGATCTTAGCTTGTTGCCTAGGCTGGTCTCGAACCCACGGACCTAGGCAATCCTCTCTCCTTCGCCTCCCAAGGTGCTGGGATGACGGGCATGAGCCAGCATGCCTGGCTTTATTTTTTGATTTACTGTAGAGACGAGGTCTCACTAAGTTGCCCAGGTTGGTCGCGAACCCCTGGACTTTGGCAGTCCTCTCACCTCCACCTCCCAAAGTGCTGGGATTACTGGCATGAGCCACTGTGTCTGGCTCTCTTTTTCTTTTTCTCAGTGAGACTGGCTAGAGGTTTGTCAGTTTTGTTGACTTTCTTCTCCCAAAATCTAGCTGTTGGTTTTATTGATTTCACCGATTTCTGTCTTGTTCTTTATAACGCTTCCTACCTTTTGCTTGCTTTGGGTCGAATTTGTGTTTTTTCTAGTTTCTTAAGTTGAAAGTTTAGGGAACTGATTTATGTTTTTCTTCTTTTTTAGCAGAGTGTTTCATGTTGTAAATGTCTCTTGAAAGTAAAAAGCTGTATCCCACAGTTTAAGGCTTTCTTTCTTTGGTGGGGTTAGAGGATAAGGGCACTGGAGCCGTTTCATGCCCTGCACAGAAGCTGCTCGTTCCCTCCTTAGTTTGTACCAGTAGGGAGATCTTCTTAGGACCCTTTCGGTCTTTTCTCTGAGTGTCTGATGTGCTTCGTGAAGATGAAATGTGTGAAAGAGTGGCTTTCCCTTATGTTTGCCATACCTCTTCCCCATCTCTCAGCAGTGGGCGTTGTCTCTCCCAGCTTTAAACCAGGCCAGCTGGCCTCTTCTAACTGATGTTCTGCTGTGTCATGTCCTGTTGGCCAAGGCTTATGTCTTTGCTCTTCCTGCAAATACCTGTCTCCTTAGTTTACAGGCTGGTGGGTTGCCCTGTGATCGCAGCATTCTGAAGGAGTCAAGAACAGTTGAGCACTTGACACTTGTCTGGTTTTATTTTGTTGTTGGAAGGTTGGAAGTGACGCCCCTTCCAGCTTTTAATCCCATGCCCTGAGCTTTATTTTAGAGTTCTTCTGCACTTAGTTGATAGTGCTTGCCTCGCAAGAGAAAGTCGATCACTTCTTGTCCTGATGTTAGTACTTAGTGCTTGCGGAGCTATGTTTATCAGATGCTTCCGTAATTACTTGGCAACGTATCTGTCTCTCTTTTCTTTTTTTTTGTGTTGGAGTCTCACTCTGTTTCCCAGCCTGCAGTGCAGTGGCACACTCATGGCCATTGCAGCCTCTGCCAGCTGGGCTCAGGTGATCCCTCTGCCTAACTCTTACAAGCAGCCAGAACTACAGGTGTATGCTACCACGCCTGGCTTACTTTTTGATTTATTGTAGAGCTGAGGTCTCGCCAAGTTGTCCAGGCTGGTCTTGAACCCCTGAGCTCAGGCAATCCTCTCACCTTGGCCTCCCATGGTGCTGGGGTTACAGACTTGAGCCACCACGCCCTGCCTTATATGTGTCTCTTACTAGTAAGCAGACTGACTGAGGGAAGCAAGATCTGTGACTTCTGTACACACAGTGCTTCCTGATCGGTATAGATACTCATTACGTGTTCATTAAATAGAGTTACAGTAAGACTAACTCATAGCACGGTCCTGGTTCTTTGCAAGATTCTGAATAAATATTTGTTGAATAATTCATAAGTAAAATGGTTTATTTAGACAGTATTTAGAAATTGACTCAACTTTAAATTTGCTCAAATTTCCAGATTGTTTAAAAAAAAGGGTTCAATTTAAAATTCTGATTTAGGCTGAGCTCGGTGGCTCAGCTTGTAATCCCAGCAACTTTGGGAAACAGAGGTGAGTGGATTGCCTGAGCCCGTGGGTTTGAGACTAACCCAGGCAACTTGGCAAGACCTCATTTCTACAATAAATAAAAAATTAGCCAGCGTGGTAGCGTGCTCCTGTAGTTCTGGCTACTTGGAAGACTGAGGCGGGAGGATCGCCAGAGCTCAGCACGTTGACATTGGGGTGGCCATGAGTGTGCCACTGCACTCCAGCCTGGGCAACAGAGTGAGACTCCAACTAAAAAAAAAAGTAAAGAAATAATAAAATTCTGATTTAATCATTCCTATAATTAAAAATCTTACTGTGGTTCAGACTTAAGATTCAGTTGCATGAGTTATTCATAAATTGCTCAAAAAATTTTAATGGCGTTGAATTATTTTTGTATTCCTATTAACTTTTGGGGTAATACTGTTCACCTGAGAACTTCAGAGCAGTGGGTAGTAAATTATTACATTTAAAAATGTTAGGCCAGGCTTGGTGGCTCAGCCTGTAATCCCAGCACTTGGGGAGGCTGAGGCAAGTGGCTTGCTTGAGCCCAAGGGTTCAAGACCAGCCCGGGCAACTTGGTGAGACCTCGTCTCACAATAAATGAAAGATTGGCTGGGCGTGGCTGCATATGCCTACAGTTCTGGCTACTAGGAAGGCTGAGGCGGAAGGATCGCCAGAGCCCAGCTGGTCGAAGCTGGGGTGGCTGTGAGCGTGCCACTGTACTCCAGTCTGGGCAACAGAGTGAGACTCCAACGGAAAAAAAATTTTTTTTAAATTAAATTGGGCTAGCTGTTATTGAATAGAGTGAAATTCTATTCTCTTGGTATTTGGAAATAGATTAAGAATAAGGTTAGTTCTTATGTCGTTAAGAGAACAAGTAAGAGATTTATTTCCATCTAACTGCATCTTTTCCAGATCAAATTTTCCCCGATAGCTAAAAAGTTGTTTGTGGTAACTGCAGTGAGTGCTATATCTGTAGCTTTTCTGGCTCATCACTTTAAAAGAAGACGTGGAAAGAAGAAAGGAAAAATATTGCCATGGGAACCAGAGCACCTCATACTTGAATACACAAAAAGAGCAGCATCAGACAAAGGTATGTGAAAATGACTGAATCACATCTGCAAAAGGAGCCGTATGTACAACCCGTAACTGGAATGCGGTTTCAATGTTTTAGTCTCCAAAATTGTTTTTCTTACTATTTAACTCCAAAGTAATGCAGATTCAATTTTGAAAGGTTAAAAAATACAGATAGACAAACAGAAAATTAAAATCACTTGAAATTTTGCTACCCAGAAATAACATCAATACTTTCATGTATACCGATCCATTTATGTTTGCATTTAAATATCATGTTGAGACATAAAATTTTATATACAAATAAAATGATATATTTTATTTATTTATTTTTTCATTGTTTCCTTTTTTTAATTATAAAGATGTGGGGGTACAATTCAGGGTTAGGCATATAAACATTGATCATGCAGGTACCCTTGTTGATGAGGTATGTAAATGATATATTTTAAATAAAATTGTAGCCGGGCTTGGTGGCTCAGCCTGTAATCCCACGCCTTTGGGAGGCTGAGGTGAGTGGATTGCCTGAGCCCGCAGGTTCGACACCCGCCTGGGGAACGAGACCTCATCTCTACAATAAATCAAAAAATTAGCCGGGCGTGGTAGCGCGCGCCCGTAGTTCCAGCTACTTGGAAGGCTGAGGAGGAAGGATCGCCGGAGCCCAGCAGGTCGAGGCTGCGGTGGCCGGGAGCGGTCCCTGCACTCCTGTCTGGGCAACAGAGTGAGACTCCAACTCAAAAAAAAAAAAAATTGTGACTGACATTTTATAAACTGCTCTGAAATTGTTTGACAGTGTATAAGAATGTCTTGATGGGCACAGTGGCTCACGCCTGTAATCCCAGCATTTTGGGATGCTGAGGTGAGAGGATTGCCTGAGTTCATGGGTTCAAGACCAGCCTGGGCAACTTGACGAATCCTCATCTCTACAATAAATCAAAAAATTAGCCAGGTGTGGTTGCGCGCGCATGTAGTTCCAGCTCCTTGGAAGGCTGAGGCGGAAGGATGGCCGGAGCCCAGCAGGTCGAGGCTGCGGTGGCCGGGAGTGGCCACTGCATTCCAGTCTGGGCAACTGAGTGAGACTCCAACAAAAAAAAAAAGAATGTCTTTCCAGGTCAATACGTATACCTCTGTTCTACCATTTCCAATATGTAATTAGTGTTCAATTTATATAAATGTATCCTGGTTCATTTAATAATTTCCCTATTGCTCCCTTTAGTATATTTGTGTTTTTCTTTTTTTGTTTTGAATTGGAGTCTCACTCTGTCACCCAGACTGAAGTACATCACGGCAACCACAGCCTTGACTTGCTGTCCTCAGACAACCCTTCTGCCTCAGCCTTCTAAGTAGCTGGAACTACAGGAATGCTATTACACCAGGCATATTTTTTTGATTTATTGTAGCGATGAGGTCTCACCAAGTTTCCCAGTCTGGTCTTGAACCCCTGGGTTCAGGCAGTTCACTTTCCTCTGCTTCCCAAAGTGTTGGGATTACAGGTGTGAGCCACCATAACCAGTGGATATCTGTTTTTTTCTTATTTTGCGTATACTTGTCTATTTTGTTAGTATTAGTGTTCTATTTTTTCTTTTTTGAGTTGGAGTCTCACTTTGTTGCCCAGGCTGGAGTGCAGTGGCACGCTCACGGCCACTGCAACCTCGACCTGCTGGGCTCAGGCGATCCTTCCACCTCAACCTTCCAAGTAGCTGGAACTACAGGCATGTGCTACCACACTTGGCTAATTTTTGATTTATTGTAGAGATGAGGTCTCGCCAAGTTGCCCAGACTGATCTCGAACCCCTGAGCTCAGATAATCCTCTTGCCTCGACCTACCAAAGTGCTGAAATTACAGGCTTGAGCCACCGCACCCGGCCTAATTTTTTGATTTATTGTAGAGATGAGGTCTTGCCAAGTTGTGCCTGCTGATCTTTTTTTTTTTTTTTTTTTTTTTGAGTTGGAGTCTCACCCTGTCACCCAGACTGGAGTGCAGTGGCCGCTCCTGGCCACCGCAGCCTCGATCTGCTGGGCTCCAGCGATCCTTCCACCTCAGCCTTCTGAGTAGCCGGAACTACAGGCATGCGCTACCACGCCCAGCTGGTTTTTTGATTTATTGTAGAGATGAGGTCTCGCTGCCCAGGCGGGTCTCGAACCCGCGGGCCCAGGCAATCCACTCACCTCAGCCTCCCAAAGGCGCGGGATTACAGGCTGAGCCACCGAGCCCGGCTGTGCCTGCTGATCTTGAACCCATGGACTCAGGCAATCTTCTCACCTTGGCCTCCCAAAGTGCTAGGATTATAGGCGTGAGCCACCGTGCCTAGCTATACTTAAGCATTAGAGGTAATTTAGGAAGGTGCTTATATTTGCTAAATTTATAATTTGAAGGTTCATAGTTGCTGGTGTTTTTATACTGACTACAATAGACCATTCAAATACTATCCTAATTAATTAAGTAAATGTTTTTGCTCTACATTTTTTTTTTGAGTTGGAGTCTCACTCTGTTGCCCAGACTGGAGTGCAGTGGCCGCTTCCGGCCACCACAGCCTCGCCTGCTGGGCTCCGGCGATCCTTCCGCCTCAGCCTTCCAAGGAGCTGGAACCATAGGCACGTGCTACCACGCCTGGCTAATTTTTTGATTTATTGTAGAGATGAGGTCTCGCCAAGTTGCCCAGGTGGGTCTCGAACCCGCGGGCTCAGGCAATCCACTCACCTCAGCCTCCCAAAGGCGCTGGTTTACAGGCTGAGTCACTGAGCCTGGCTTGCTCTACATTTCAAAAGTCACTTTTGGCTGGGCGTGGTGGCTCATGCCTGTATTCCTAGTGCTTTGGGAGGGCAAGGTGGGAGAATTGCTTGAGCCCAGGAGTTTGAGACTAGCCTAAGCAACATCATGGGACCTTATCTTGACCAAAACTTTAAAAAATTAGCCAGACATGATAGTGCATGCCTGTAATCACAGCTACTTGAGAGTCTGAGGTGTAAACATCGTCTGAGCCTGGGAGGTGGAGGCCTAGGAGGTGGAGCCATGTCTGTGCCTCTGAACTCCAGTCTGGGCAACAGAGTAAGAATCAAAAAAAAAAAGGAGTACCTTTTAGCAGTGTTGTAAACATTACAAGCCAGGCTTGGTGGCTCAGCCTGTAATCCCACGCCTTTGGGGGGCTGGGGTGAATGGATTGCCTGAGCCCGCAGGTTCGAGACCCGCCTGGGCAACTTGGTGAGACCGCATCTCTGAAATAAATTAAAGAAAACTAGCCAGGTGTGGTAGTGCGTGCCTGTAGTTCCAGCTACTTGGAAGGCTGAGGCAGAAGAATCCCGGAGCCCAGCGGGTTGAGGCTGTGGTGGCTGGGGGCGGCCACTGCACTCCAGTCTGGGCGACAGTGTGAGACTCCAACTCAAAAACAACAACAACAACAAAAAAAATTATAGAGATATAGATTTTAACCGTGGTGTAATGGTGTACATTTAATAATTTACACAACTAAGCGAAGTGTGTTTTAACATCAGAAACTTTCAGAATGAATGTGATGCAAACTGTGAAATTTTACCTGAAATGTATCATTGGCATTGTTGATGTTTTTACTATTGGTTTGTTTGTTTGATAGGTTCAAGTTGTTCCAGTAGTCGACAGAACTTGACGTTGTCCCTAAGTTCCACCAAAGACAAAGGCTCTCAGTCTTTTCACTTTGCTAACGGAGGACTTTTCAGCAAATACTCAGGCTCTGTGCAGAGTTTGGGCTCCGTAAGTGTAGAAAAAAATATTATTCTGTATGTTGTTTATATATCTCTGGTGATCTATTAGTTTAAGTATCATGCACTCACAGATCTCAGTGTGAACAGAACCTTAAGAAGTCATCTTCACCTGCGCCCAGCAGGTCGTGGCTGCAGTAGTTGGGAGCGTGCCACTACACTCCAGCCTGGGTGACAGGTTGAGACTTTGACTTGATAAATACATTTAAAAAAAAGTCGGCTGGGCGTGGTAGCTCAACCTGTAATCCTAGCACTTTGGGAGGCCAAGACAGAGTGGATTGTCTGAGCCCGCAGGTTCGAGACCAGTCCGTGCAACTTGGTGAAACCTCGTCTCTACAAAAAATATAAAAATAAAAATTAGCCAGGTGCAGGTAGCGTGTGCCTGTAGTTGCGGCTACTTGGAAGGCTGAGGCTGAAGGATCACTGGAGCCCAGCAGGTCGATATTGGGGGCCACTGCACTCCAGCCTGGGTGACAGAGTGAGACTCCAACTCAAAATAAATAAATAAGTCAATCAAGGACTAAAAAAAGAAAAGGAAAGAAATCATCTGATTGAACCTGTTTTCTTCAGGCAAATGAAGTATCCTTTTGGTGAATATTTGGCCAGGTTTTGGTTTGGTTTGGTTCCAAGTTTCTTTGAGTAGATGATCAGGCCCATGGGCTCTCTCCCTCTCTTTTTTTTTGCGTCAGAGTCTCACTGTTGCCCAGGCTGGAGTGCAGTATCACGTTCATGGCCATTGCAGCCTCGACCTGCTGGGCTCGGACGATCCTTCTGCCTCAGCCCTCTGAGTAGCTGGAATCACAGGCACGCACCACCACGCCTGGTTGATTTTTTTTATTTACTGTGGAGACGAGGTCTCGCCATGTTGCCCAGGCTGGGCTCGAACCCCTGGGCCCAGGCAGTCCTCTTGCCTCTGCCTCCCAAAGTGCTGGGATTGCAGATGTGAGCCACCTTGCTTAGCCTCCCCATGGGCTCTCTTGAGTGGTGCTGTTGTGGGAGGTCGCTTCAAAACCAGATGGTCTGTGGGAAGCTGGACGCTGTAGCTAGACGTCATGCGAGGCCACAGTAATCGCTTGATGAGCCCACTTGGGAAAGGCGTTTGGCCACGAAGCCACGGATGCAGTTCCTTCTCTCCTGAGTTTCTGTTGTGGGCAGATGCTGAGCTCCTCTTTTGACTTACAGTCATGCCTCGCTTAATGGCTGGGCTGAGTTTTGAGAAATGTTTCCTTGTGCAAGCGTCATAGCGTGTCCTAATCTATTGCTCTATCCTGCACACCTCTACAGCATGTTACTGTCCGGAATACCATAGGCCACTGTAACTCATTGGTAAGCATCTGTGTATTTTTTTTTTTTTTTTTGAGTTGGAGTCTCACTCCATCGCCCAGACTGTAGTGCAGTGGCATGTTCCCGGCCACTGCAGCTCGACCTGTTGGGCTCCAGCGATCCTTCCGCCTCAGCCTTTCAAGTAGCCAGAACTACAGGCGTGAGCTACCTCGCCCGGTTAATTTTTGATTTATTGTAGAGATAAGGTCTCGCCATGTCACCATATTGCCCTAAGGGTCTCAGGCAGTCCACTCACCTCGCCCTCCCAAAGTGCTGGGATTATAGGCTGAGCCACTGAGCCTGGCCTGTGTATCTTAATATAGAGAAAGCACAATAAAAATGCAGCATGGGTCTTATAAGCCCACCGTCGTGTATGGTGGTCTGTCGTTGCAGTTGTGTTGACTGTAGTTCACTTGAGACATGAAAATGGGGGCCTGGATTTCTCAAGAGAGGACCGGGTTGGAGTTGGGGGCTTGACAAACATCTGCTGAGAGGCGACTGAACCGGCTCTGTGGGCCTTGCGGGGAAGAGCATGAACAGAGACAGGGGGCTTTTCAGTCTCAGTTACTGTTGAGCGCAGGGGCTCTACAGGAGAAATAAGCTGGCTGCCTACATCAGAGCAGGTATGGGTGTAATTTGGAAGTACATCCTTGAGACAGTAAATGAAAGTAAAGTCACTGCCTGGTTTTTGATGGCAACACGTGATTTCGTATTCAGGGTATTATTCTATGTGTGTGTTTTCGAGCCCCTACGTAGAGACTCAGAATATGTAGGGGCATGTGACTTCTAAGTTTGAATAGAATCAGAATTCCTTCTTCAGGTAGAAATTACATGGGTTATTTTACCAGTAATAGAATCCGTGTAAATAATTTGTAAACATGAAAGATCACAACATACTATCACAGCAGAGATTTTGAAGTAACTTCTATCCCTCTTAATTTTAGGTCCAGAGTGTCAACTCTTGTCATAGCTGTGCTTGTGGCAATTCTAATTCCTGGGACAAAGCAGATGAAGATGATGTGAAACTTGTTAATATCCCCGTGACCACTCCTGAGAACTTGTATTTAATGGGTAAGAATAACATGATGGAGTTTTGCGATATTGTGCTCATATTTAATTTGAAACTAAAATACAGTGAACTGTCCTAAGAGAAATAGTTGCAATCTTAAAATGTTCTTATATCTGTTGAATCTAACCTACATAGCATAACCCATTGTATTAGTTTCCTGAGGTTGCCATAGCAGGTTACCATAAACTTGGTGGCTGAAAACAATAGAAGTTTATTCACTCTGTTTTAGAGGTTGGAAGTCCAAAATCATTATCACTGGACTAAAGTTAAGATATCAGTAGAGGCCGGGCACAGTGGCTTACACCTATAATTCCAGCACTTTAAGAGGCTGAGGTGAGAGAATTGCCTGAGCCCATGGGTTTGAGACACGCCTGGACGACTTAGCGAGACCTCCTCTCTACAATAAAATAAAAATTAGCTGGACATGGTGGCACGTAACTGTAATTCCAGCTACTTGGAAGACTGAGGCGGCGGATCACCTGAGCTCAGCTGGTCGAGGTTGCAGTGGCCGTGTGTATGCCACTGCATTCCAGCCTGGGCGACAGAGTGAGACTCCAACACACACACACACACAAATGATATCAGTAGAGCCGTGCTCCCTCTGGGGGCCTGGGAGAGAGTCTGTTTCTTGTCTCTTTCAACTGTTAGTGGCTACCAGCATTCCTTGGCTTTTAGCCACATCACTCCAATCTCTGCCTTTGTTTTCACATCACATTCTCTCCCGTATATATTAAATCTCCATATGCTTCTCTCTCATAAGGACACTTGCTTAGAGTTAGGTAATCTAGGGTAAACTCCGCATGTTGGGATTCTTAATCACACTGCCAAGACTCTTTTATCTTACAAGGTAACATCTACAGGTTCTAGGAATTAGGACCCGATGTCTTTGGGCAGCCATCGGTCAGCCTGTTACGCTGACCTAATCTAATCAGTTGATTTATAGAATGCATCTATCGGAATCCACTTTACTTAATCTGTCCTATCTAGCTGTCATTTGTATTCTTCTTATATGCAGAACACGCTTCAAACAGAAAGACTCTCTGTGTTTCACATCTCAGAATTCCTCTTGGCTTGACCATGAGCAGGTCTGGGGACCCTCTCTGGAGCCGCGGAAAAGGACCGGCGAGCTTGTTGCTGAGTCAGGAGATGCAATTGCTTTTCCCTGTTCTTCTCGACTCCATTTCAGGCTATGTTCCTTTTGATGGAAATGAATATTAAATAAAAAACCAAACCAAGAAACTTTGGTGTGGCCCTAGTCAGTGAGCTGGAGCGGGGGTGATGGCTTGGCGGAAGGACTGTGAGCTTCCAAATGTGTTCCCATACTCTGCAGTAGATGGAGATGATGACTGTATCACCTCCGGCAGGCATGCCCATGGGGAAGGAAGGAAGCGTGGTCCTCTCACCAGCTTTTCCAAGGTCTCCAGAGAATTAAACTCACTGTATTTCTAGATGACTGTGTGTCTAGTAACTTATACTCACAGCTTCTGCTAGAATATTGAGAGTTCAAATGGAAGAGAGAGCAAAACTAGATATGCTACGGGGCATCTTCATATCGTAGGGTTAAGATGGATGGGAGCTGGAGGCCTCCCCGAGCCTAATCACCCATCTGTCTTGATCCCTTTTACATAATCGATGGTGATAAAAAAAGGTTGGTGATGTGTGTTTGACTTCCTGTTACAAAACTGATGCTTGTGGTGCTTGGAGGCGTGATCTATAGTGAGGTGGGACATGGTACTTCCTGAAGATGCAACTTTTATCTTGGGACAGTTCTGCTAAGAAATCTTCCTGTGTTCAGCCAGAATCATGAGATGTATAGAGAAGGGAGAGTATGAGAAAGAAGGAAGGAATTAGAGTTGTGTAGCTTGGAGAAAGCAGTGGAGATAGTGACATAATTGTCTTGTGTGTGCATACATTTTTTTAGGAGGAAGATCAAAAAGCTGTTCTTTGCTACAGAAAACTGGGCAAGAAGGAAAGGTCTTCATTGCACTGAAAGCAATTTTATGTGTATTGGGTTGTAGGTTCTACTAATTGAAGAAGTGACCTTAGAGGAGATGTATTCTTGGCCTAACGTATCTTAAAAACATCGGAGAATGACTAGTCCAGATTCTTTTTTTTTTTTTAGAGTTGGAGTCTCACTCTGTCGCCCAGACTGGAGTACAGTGGCACGCTCCCGGCCACTGCAGCCTCGACCAACTGGGCTCCGGTGATCCTGCCGCTCAGCCTTCCAAGTAGCTGGAACTACAGGCGCGCGCTACCACGCCCGGCTAATTTTTGATTTATTGTGGAGAAGAGGTCTTGCCAAGTTGCCCAGGTGGGTCTCAAACCCGCGGGCTCAGGCAATTCACTCACCTCGCCTTTCCAAAGCACGGGATTACAGGCTGAGCCACCGAGCCCGTCTTGTCTGGATTCTTAAGCAGCTTTTTTTGTTTTGGTTTTTTTTGAGTTGGAGTCTCACTCTGTCACCCAGACTGGAGTACAGTGGCACCCTCCTGGCTACCACAGCCTCGACTTGCTGGGCTCTGGCGATCTTCCGCCTCAGCCTTCCCAGTAGCTGGAACTACAGGTGTGTGCTACCACACCCGGCCAATTTTTTTTTTTTATTTATTGTAGAGATGAGGTCTCACCATATTGCCCAGGTGAGTCTCGAACCCGTGGGCTCAGGCAATCCACTCACCTCAGCCTCCCAAGATACGGGATTACAGGCTGAGCCACTGAGCCTGGCTTAATTTTTTATTTTTATTATAGAGATGAGGTCTCGCCAGGTTCCCAGGGCGGGTTTCGAACCCTCAGGCTCACGCAATCCACTCACCTTGACCTCCCAAAGCACTGGGATTACAGGCTGAGCTACCGAGGCCGGCCTTAAGCAGCTTTTAAAGATCTTTTTCTTTTATATGTGTAGAAAAGTTGAAGTTTTAATAATGTTGTTGTGTTTGAAACTCATAATTATTTTGGTACGCTTTCTTTTATTTGGTAAAAAAACAGGCACCTATTCACCTTTTTCTCCGCAAAAGCTTACACTCAGCAGGGAGATGAAATTCCTACTTGGACTGTAACAAACTCTTGGTGAGTCCATTCAGTGCCTTGCAGGTGTTTAACTCTGGCCCACCAATGTATCCCTCCAAATCAGCAAGTTGGAATCATAGTGGCTTAGGACGCCCTTTGGGGGAGACAAGAAGGAAAAGACTTCACTTTGGGTCTATGCTATTATCTTTCCTCCCAGGTTTACTTTCTCCTTGTGAGAACTTACCAGCTGGACAGCTTCTTGTAAACTAATTTCTCCTATTTTCCCATCAGTTTTCTTTTTAGTTTAGGGGGTTATTTTGAAACCTAGTTGAATGACTATACAAATTAGCTATTACTTTTGAACCTTTGATGAATTCATTATACTGGTTTTTGGGGTTTTTTTGAGTTGGAGTCTCACTCTGTCACCCAGGCTGGAGGGCAGTAGCATGCTCCTGACCACCGCAGCCTCAACCTGCTGGGCTCAGATGATCCTTCCACCTCAGCCTTCCAAGTAGCTGGAACTCAAATGCACGCCACCATGCCTGACTAATTTTTGTGATTTATTGTAGAGACGAGGTCTCGCCAAGTTGCCCGGGTGGGTCTTGAACCCCCCAGGCTCCCAAAGCCCAGCCCATGATGTTGTTTTAGATAAATTCTGGGCACTGTACGTGTTTGAGTTATGTTTTTTAAAGAATGAAAACATATTGGCCATTTTGTCTCTGACTTTGGTTAACTGGAACCATAGACTGAGAATAAGTTGGGAGATAAACATTCCACTGTGAAATGATGTGAGTATGAAGTGATTCTTTTTTCTGAGATGGAGTCTCACTCTATCGCCCAGGCTGGAGTGCAGTTGCAGTGACATGCTCATGGCTACCACAGCCTCGACCTGGTAGACTTAGGCAATCCTTCTGCCTCAATCTTCCATGTAGCTGGAACTACAGGCACACGCTTCCATGCCCGGCTTATAATTTTTGATTTATTGTAGAGACAAGGTCTCACCAAGTTGCCCAGGCTGGTGTCGAACCCCTAAACTCAGGCAGTCCTCTTGTCTTGGCCTCCCAAAGTGCTGGGATTATAGGCTTGAGCCACCACGCCTGACCGAAGTGATTCTGTAGTGTCAGAATTCCAGTTCGACTGTGCCGGTGGTGGTCATTGTGTAAAGCACTTCAGACCCCAGATACTTTCATTCTGGCCCTGGTCGGCTCGTCTTCAGTTGGCTGTTCTTCACCCGCAGGCATGGAGCTGTTTGAAGAGGCGCTGCGGCGATGGGAACAAGCTCTCTCCTTTCGCAACAGACAGGCCGAAGACGAAGCCTGTGGCTCCATTAAACTCGGGGCAGGAGACGCCATTGCTGAGGAAAGTGTGGATGTACGGTGATTTATTTGAGAATGGTCTTCATAGTATTCAAAGAAGAAAACTGTTTTTGTTTGTTTTTTTGAGTCAGAGTCTCGCTGTGTTGCCCCGGGTGGAGTGCAGGGTCCATCGCAGCCTCGACATGCTGGGTTCAGGCGATCCACCTCAGCCATCCAAGGAGCTGGAACCACAGGCGCACACCACCATGCTTGGCTAATTTTTGATTTATTGTAGAACCAAGATCTCGCCATGTTGCCCAGGCTCGTCTCGAACCCCTGCGCTTAGGCAGCTCTCTCGCCTCTGCCTTCCAAAGTGCTGGGATTACAGGCACGAACCACCGTACCTGAACCAAAAATGTTTTTTTGTTTTTTTGTTTTTTTTTGAGTTGGAGTCTCACTCGGTTGCCCAGTCTGGAGTGCAGTGGCCGCTCCCGGCCACCGCAGCCTCGACCTGCTGGGCTCTGGCGATCCTTCCGCCTCAGCCTTCCGAGTAGCCGGAATTACAGGTGCGCGCTACCACGCCCGGCTGATTTTTTGATTTATTGTAGAGATGAGGTCTCGCTGCCCAGGCGGGTCTCGAACCCGCGGGCTCAGGCAATCCACTCACCTCAGCCTCCCAAAGGCACGGGATTACAGGCTGAGCCACAGAGCCCGGCTCAAAAATGTTTTTTAATGTTTGTTTTATGTGGTATTTATTAGAACTGCTTTTTTTTTTTTTGAGGGGGAGTCTCACTCTATCGCCCAGGCTAGAGTGCAGTGGCGTACTCACAGCCACCCCAGCGCTGACCTGCTGGGCTCTGGCAATCCTTCCACCTTAGCCTTCCAAGTAGCTGGAACTATAGGTGTGCGCTACTACATAGAACTGTATTTTTCCCCACTTGTGACTATGTGGGGAATTTCTCTTTGAACTTTTTCTATTCGGTTAGTTGTTAGATACAAGATTTTTTCATTCATCTAGTTTCCTGACTTTCCTAGGATATATAGAGTAAGTAGATATGATTTTTTTTTTTTTTTCTGAGTTGGAATCTCATTTCATTGCCCAGACTGGAGTACAGTGGCTTGTTCACAGCTACCCCAGTGTCACCCTGCTGTGCTCTGGTGATCCTTCCGCCTCAGCCTTCCAAATAGCCGAATGACAGGCGTGCGCTACCTTGCCTGGCTAATTTTTTGGTTTGTTGTAGAGATGAGATCTCGCCATGTTGCCCAGGCTGTTCTCGAACCCGTGGGCTCAGGCAATCCCCTCACCTCAGCCTCTCAAAATGCTGGGGTCACAGGCTTGAGCCACCGTGCCCGGCCAGATAGAATTTTTTTTTTTTTTTTTTTTTTGAGTTTGAGTCTCACTCTGTCACCCAGACTGAAGTACAGTGGCCGCTCCTGGCCATCGCAGCCTTGACCTGCTGGGCTCCGGCGATCCTTCCACCTCAGCCCTCCGAGTAGCCGGAATTACAGGCATGCACTACCACACCCAGCTGATTTTTTGATTTATTGTAGAGATGAGGTCTCGCTGCCCAGGCAGGTCTCGAACCCGTGGGCTCAGGCAATCCACTCACCTCAGCCTCCCAAAGGCGCGGGCTTACAGGTTGAGCCACCGAGCCCGGCTCAGATAGGATTTTTTTAAGGAATTTTTTTTAAGGAGACGAAGTCTTGCTATTTTGTCCAGGCTAGAGTGTGGTGGCTTCTCACAGGAGCGATCCTGTTGCTTTACAGGCTCAAACTCCTGGGCTGAAGTGATCCTCCTCCCTCAGCCTCCTGACTAGCTGCCCGGCTTGGACTCTTTGCAAGTCTGGCTTTGCTTTGGGATTAATTAAGGGCCTTTTGATTCATAAAAATCACACAGAGGTGGAGCTGAGTGGTCCTCACTGGTCATGGAGGTAGGCTAGCAGTTCTCAAGTTTGAGAATGCCTCGGACTCAGCTGGAGGGCTTGCTCAAACGCAGATCGGGGGCTCCACCCAAGGGGTTTCTTCTTCAGTAGGACAAGGGGGAGCTTAGGAACCGGCATTTCCAACAAGCGCCCGGCTGCTCATGATGTCGCTGATTTGGGGACTTACTTCGAGAACCCCGCTCTAGTCTGGCTCGCTCAGGCAGTCCTTGCGCTTCAGCCTTCCAAGTAGCTGGAGCCACAGGCACGCACTTGGTTTGCTGTAGAGACGAGGTCTCAGCAAGTTGCTCTGGCTGGTCTCGAACCCCAGGGCTCAGGCACTCTTCTCCCCTCAGCCTCCCAAATTTTGTGGATAAACAGCAGCCCCGAGAACTGAGATGATTTTGCCCAAGACACAGCTGGAAGCCATGACCCCGACCTCTGCCTCAGTGCTCTTTCCTGTCACCAGCCGTTCTCATATCCTCGCTTTCCCTGCCTTTCGTGTGACGGGAAAATGTGTAGGATTTTGACATTGGGATGTCGTCTCTGCTGTGTGTCTCTTCCTCGTAGGACATCATTAGCGCTGAGTTTATCCACAAACTTGAAGCTTTGCTGCAGAGAGCCTACCGTCTGCAGGAGGAGTTTGAAGCCACCCTTGGGGCGTCGGACCCAAGCTCCCTTGCTAATGATGTCGGTAAGAGGGATACTCTACATCGTTTTTATGGAATGTGTGGTTTTCGTCTTTCTTTTAATCTAATTTAATTTTATTTTTGGGTCAGGGTCTCATGACGTGGCCCAGGCTGGCGTGCAGTGGCACAATCACGGCTAACTGCAACCTTATCCCAGATTCAGATCCTTCTGCCTCAGCCTCCCGAGTAGCTGGGCTGCAGTAGGGGCCATCACACCCAGCTATTTTTTTCTTAACTTTTGGTAGAGACAGAGTCTTGCTATGTTGCCTAGGCTGGTCTCAAACTTCTGGGCTCAAGCAATCCTCCTGCCTTGGCCTCCCAAAGTGCTGGGATTGCAGGTGTGAGCCACCGTGCCCAGCCTGGTTTTTATATTGTTGGAATCATTTGCTTAAGTGCCTTACATATTAATAGGTTACATTGTTTAAAATGAAATAACCAAGAGGAAAAAAACTGTCATATTTCTTTTTTTCTTTCAGTTTTATGTTTTACGTGAACTTAATACCCTTAAGATACAGGTTAAAGCCCCCTAGGTAGACTGTGACATTATTTTTTAAATATTTCCTAGGTAAAAAAATTTCAATTGAAGTGTTAAAGGGAGGAAAATAAGAACAATAATAAAAAATGGGAACAAGACCCATTACCTCTGAAACATGCATGTGACTCATGAGATACATGTAAAAAAATTTTTTTTGAGTTGGAGTCTCACTCTGTTTCCCAGGCTAGAGTATAGTGGCACACTGACAGCTACTGCAGCCTCGACCTGCTGGGCTCAGGCAATCCTTCCACCTCAGCCTTTCAAGGAGCTGGGACTACAGGCGCGCGCCACCACGCCTGGCTAATTTTTCAATTTATTGTAGAGAAGAGGTCTCACCAAGTTGCCCAGGCTGGTCTTGAAACCATGAGCTTAGGTAATCCTCTCACCTCTGTCTCCCAAAGTGCTGGGATTACAGGCGTGAGCCACCATGCCCGGTTCATAATATTTTAATTAACTGTATTTCTTAAACTCCATTATAATTACAGGATAGCTTTTGACATACGTAGTCAATACATACATCATTATATATATGCCATTACCTTTGTTTCCTGTTTGAAAGAGAAAAGAGCTTTGAAGAGACTTCTTTTTTTTTTTCTTTGAGTTGGAGTCTCACTCTGTCACCCAGACTGGAGTGCAGTGGCCACTCCCGGCCACCGCAGCCTCGACCTGCTGGGCTCCGGCGATCCTTCCGCCTCAGCCTTCCCAGTAGCTGGAACTACAGGCGCGTGCTACCACGCCCGGCTGATTTTTGATTTATTGTAGAGATGAGGTCTTGTCAAGTTGCCCAGGCAGGTCTCGAACCCGCGGGCTCAGGCAATCCACTCACCTTAGCCTCCCAAAGGCGCGGGATTACAGGCTGAGCCACCGAGCCCGACTCTGAAGAGACTTCTTGAATGAAGTGGAAAGAATGATGAAAACTGCTTTCTCGACTTCTGTAAATGCCCCCAAAGAATGAAATAAGACCAAATTATATTATGTCTTCTTTTTCTTCTGAGTCTGAGTCGCACTCTGTTGCCCAGGCTGGAGTCCAGTGGCACGCTCAGGGCCCCCACGGCCTCCACCTCCTGGGCTCAGGTGATCCTTCCACTTCAACCTTCCAAGTAGCTGGAACCACAGGCATGGACTTGATTTATTGTAGAGACGAGGTCTCAGCGAGTTGTCCGGGCTGATCTAGAACCCCTGGGCTCAAGCAGTCTTCTCTCCTCAGCCTTCCAAAGTGTTGGGATGACAGGCATGAGCCACCATGAGCCCGGCCCTATATTATATATTTTTTTGTCAAAAATAATTTCAAGACTGGGCGTGATGACTCATGCCTGTCATCCCAGCACTTTGGGAGGCTGACGTGAGAGGATTGCCTGAGCCCAGTGATTCAAGACCAGCCTGCGCAACTTGGTAACACCTTGTCTCTACAATATATCAAAAAATTAGCCAGGCATGGTAGCATGCTTATAGTTCCAGCTACTTGGAAGGCTGAGGCAGAAGGATCACCTGAGTCCAGCAGGTCAAGGCTACAGTGGCCGTGAGTCTGCCACTGTACTCCAGCCTGTGTGACAGAGTGAGACTCCAGTACAAAAAAAAACTCAGTCTTTTTAGTGTGAGGAAGATTGTTGTTTTCCAATTTTAAAAGCAAGGAGTTTTAAGCTTTTCCACATTTGTTTCGAGCATAAATTACTGAAAGTGGTTGTGTTTTGAGATATTTGCATCTCTGTATTTTGAATTTAGATAAAATATTTTGTTTATGTTAGAATTATTAATTATTGTCTATATGTCACAGGTTTATAAGAAATTGCTAGTTTCTCTGCTGTTAGCATAGGCATAATGTTTGGGCATATCGAGAAGATCATAGGCTAGAGAAAAAGTAGGCAGTATTCATATCAACAAATATAATTTGTCAAAACCTTGTTTTAAATGTATGTTTTTACAGTTTTTTGTCACTTTAATTACAATGTCATTTACCGTAGTAAGTAGGAGAAAGAACAGAGAAAAGGAATTTTTTGAAAACTCACATTCGAATAGAAAGGAACAAACCAGAAAAAATAGGAAAGTGGCAAAGTGTCACGGAGAGCCACAGAGAAAAAGAAGCGGGAAGAACTCTCACTAGAAGGAAGAAGGGGTAGAGGACCCCAAACTGGAGTCTGGTCCTGGGCGTGGAGGTGTCGCCTGCCTGTCGGAGCCATGCACAGCATCCCCAGCCTCGTGACAGGGACTCGCAGGTATGCAGGTCCTGGGATTCATGCCTCAGGTCTGCTCCTGCTGACTGAGCCTTGGCTGCTTTTACTGTAGCCTTTCAGAGGCTGGCAGGCTCTCCATTCCAACCCCATCTCTTGAGGCTTCCTGGGGACTGCCCGGAAGTCGCCTTCTAGACAAGAAGACCTCTAGGCTGGCCGCTTCATATCTGGGCTCTTCCAGGTGTTTCTGAGGAGATGGTGGTGAGTGTGAATCTCTAACAGATATTTCAGAACAGGACCTGGGGTTTGGAGCAGTGCATGCCTGAGCCTCCTCCCTGGGCCGTTGCTGGCCTCTTGGCTGACCTGTGTTCCCTGCCTCCTCCCAGTGTCTTGACCTGCCGTTGCCTGGGAGTTCAGTTGATGTGAAGCTGTCCTATTTTGTTCATTTTGGGGAATGTGTTTGGGAATGTGTTTGGATATTGCAAGTTTACGTTTTTTTAACTTTTGGGTTGAAAGATCTGAGTTTATGACCAAGATTCAGGGAGTAGCTCTGTCTTACCTGTGACTTGATATTAATCAGAATTGCTTAGAAAGCAGTTAACTCTCCTCATTCTCTAAATCCCAATTCTTTTTATACGTTTAATTTATATTATTGAGAGCTAGCTAGTAGTCATTAATCAAGAGAATCTAGCAAATGCCTTTAGAGGCTCAGGTGAATTTAAACCAAGTGTTGACCAGACTTCAGTGAATGCTTCATTGTTTGGACTCTACTTTGTCTTGTTTGATGAAATTAATTTTTTCTCTAAGAATTTGATGAGCTTTCAAGGTTGGAAGCGTTCTCAGCCATCATCGATTCACCTCCTTTCCCTGTGTGCTAGTTACTTAATGCACATCACAGTGTCTTTTCTGGGTCAGGCACTATTGGGAATGTAAATTTTCTGAGTCCTCGCCCAGCACTTGTGCTACAAATACTGTTACCATTCTTGTTCTTCAGTTGGCGAAGGTGACGCTAAGTACCTTTCCTAGGGTTCCAGAGCCTTTGAGTGGAAGAATCGGGATTCGGACCCGGGCAGGCCAGCTCCAGCCCATTCTCTGAGCCAACGTGCCATATTGTCCTGCCTCTTGTAAGATCAACAGCCTCTCTGAATGGGAGCGTACACTGTGAACTCTGTGGGCAGAATATGTCTACGTAGGAAAGGTGGGTTTGGAGCAGGCAGCCCAGAAGCCCCCAGCTGCCAGGGTGAGGGGGCTTGTTTCTGCTGGCGGTGTCCTTTCGTGTGACTCTTCCTCTTTTTACATTTCTCCTTCCTCGGTGCTCCTGTGGGGATCTGCAGCTAACGCATGTATTTTGGTCTCCCCCTCCAGCTCTCCAGGCAGATTTCACACATGTAGTAGAAAGGCATCATCAGGGTTCAACCCAAGAACAAAAGTGGCAGGCTACTCTGTTAACCCGAGACAGAGGCAAAGGGTCGGACGGAGCTACTGAACTCGGGAGGACATTAGTGAGGTTCTTGTTGATGACCTTTTGACCTGCAGCCGTGTCATGACCAAAAGTACAGCCTCTGGGTTCCGACTAGCTAGGTGTAACCTCTGGCGTTACCATTTAATTGCCCGTGTGATTATAAAACCCGCCTAAGCCTCAGCTTCCTCATCTGCAAAAATGGCCGTATGCTCTCCGTGTTTTACAAACTGTGAGGGTTAAATGGAAGTTCTAGAAACAGAGTGATGATGTTTATCAGCTTGGAATTTGAAACACTTCTGGACCCGTCTTGGGATGACATCGTTTTACCTTTAGAACCTTCGCATATGTTTTTTTGTTCTTGTTCTACCTGCCTGATCCTGTGTTTGCCAATTTCAAGTATTCTTGAGCATTTCTGGTCTACTGATACCCTCTTGATGTCTTTCCATTCCATATTTTTTTTTATGTACTTTTTGGTGGGCCTTTGGAAAGAAAGGAAGGCACCTTCTTGAACTAGAAGGTGCTCTGTCTGCCATTGGAACCGGAAGTTGTGGGGGGTTTTTTTTGTTTTTTTTTTTTTGAGTAGGAGTCTCATTCTGTTGCCCAGGCTAGAATGCAGTGGCATGCTCACAGCTACTGCAGCCTTGACCTGCTAGGCTCAGGTGATTCTTCTGCCTCAGCCTTCCAAGTAGCAGGAACCACAATTGTGTACCCTCATGTGTGGCTAATTTTTTGTTTTAATTTATTGTAGAGACAAGGTCTCACCAAGTTGCCCGGTCTGGTCTCGAACCTCTGGACTCAGGCAATCCTCTCACCTTGGCCTCCCAAAGTGCTGGGATTACAGGTGTGAACCACTGTACCTGGTGTAATTCATTTTTTGCTGTGTTCTATGCTGACATTTCCTCAACCATTCTGAATTAGTGACTCATTATTGGATATATTTCTAAGCTCTTATGCACCAAAACCTTACCTCTGGTTTAAACAATAATTACTTTTCTATTCCTCTTATTATAGGAGTTGGGCAATCATAAAACAATGAAATGAGGATTTGCGTTGATTTTCTTGTAATGAGAAAGTGTTTTCCTGACTCATTTGCCAGAAGGTTCCGTGTTGGATGTGAGGTGTGGAAGTCACTAGAGGGCATCACTGTCTGCGTGTGGCACTGGGAGTCGTGTGAAGGCCAGCACTCCCTGGCGTGTCTTGTGTCCACCTGCTCCTGTAACTCAGAGTGAGAAGGCAGGGGGTTAGCGGAAGACTCAAAATAACAGGAGGGTATGTTTCTGCGAGCCTGCGGGTTCCTCCAGCCGCCGCTTCCCAAAGTGTTGTGCTCATCCGTGGCTTCTGTTTCTGAGTATTGTTAATTTTGTTATTGCCATTTTTTTTGAGTTGGAGTCTCACTCTGGACTCAGCCTGGAGTGCAGTGTCATGCACGCTCACGGCCACCCCAGCGTCGACCTGCTGGGCTCCGGTGATCCTTCTGCCTCTGCTGGGTGCCAGAACTACAGGCGTTCGCTACCACACCCAGCTAATTTTTTAATTTACTGTAGAGACAAGGTCTCACCAAGTTGCCCGGGCTGGTCTTGAACCTGCGGGCGCAGGCAATCCACTCACCTCGGCCACCGAGAGTGTTGTGATGACAGACTGAGCCACTGAGCCCAGCCTGTTATTGTAAATTTTTTTCTTTTTTTGAGTTGTAGTCTCACTCTGTCGCCCTGGCTGGAGTGTGGTGGCACACTCACAGCCACCTTAGCGTTGATCTGCTGGGCTCCGGTGATCCTTCTGCCTCAGCCTTCCGAGTAGCCGGAACTACCAAGTATCCCGTGCACTACCACACCTGGCTCATTTTTTATTTATTGTAGAGATGAGGTCACACCAAGTTGCCCAGGCTGGTCTCGAACCTGCGGTCGCAGGCAATCCCCTCATCTCAGCCTCCCAAAGTGCTGGAATGACAGCCTGGGCCACCGAACCTGGCCCTGTTATTGTAATTTTTGAAGGCTCAATCCAAAACCTCCAATATGATTTTTTTTTTTTTTTTTTTTGAGTTGGAGTCTCACTCTGTCGCCCAGACTGGAGTGCAGTGGCCGCTTCCGGCCACCGCAGCCTCGACCTGCTGGGCTCCGGCGATCCTTCCACCTCAGCCTTCCAAGTAGCTGGAATTACAGGCATGTGCTACCACGCCCTGCTGATTTTTTGATTTATTGTAGAGATGAGGTCTCGCTACCCAGGCGGGTCTCGAACCCGTGGGCTCAGGCAATCCACTCACCTCAGCCTCCCGAAGGCATGGGATCACAGGCTGAGCCACCGAGCCCGGCTTGATTATATTTATCAACAGTATAATTTAGTAATTAAGAACGTGGACTTTGACATCAATCAGCGAGGGTTCAAATCCGGGCTCTGCCCTCCTGGCTGTGAGACCTTAAGTCAGCTCTGGCCTTTCTCAGGCTCCGCGTCTTCATCTAGAAGGTGGTGGACTCTGTTAGGGTCAACTTCATGGAGTTGTGAAGCTCGAGGGAGATAACAGATTTAGCGTAGGCACTTGGTAGACGTCTGTCTGTCCATGATTGCAGTTCTGGCAGTTTGAAGGGGCCTGCTCTAAGACGATTTGAAAATTTCATGGCTTTAGTTAGGTGCCTGTCACCTGCTCATCACTTGCTGAACAATGGCATTGTTCATCATATTCTCCGGGACTTAGTTTGATTTTTCTCATAGGAATAACAAAAATTTACATTGACCGAAAAAGGCATTTAAGTCATGTTGAAAGTTATTTATCTGAAACAACAAAAAAAGGTGCTCTTTATAAGTCTACTTTTTCCCTGTGTCAAAAAAGAAAGATCTCATCTGAAGGGCTTGCAGAAATGGCTCTGAGTGTAGCCGAGTTTATGGGCTTTCCTTGACCCCTGGTTTTGCCCCGGAGCGGGGGAAACGAAAACACACCACAGACGTGCCCCACCTGCCAGCACGTCCAGTTAATGGCGCAGGAGCTGCTGGGGCCCCTGCCCGTCCACCCCTGTTCACTGTCTCCTCTGCACCCCATTCCGTGTTGCCTGGGTTGGCGACCCCGGGCTCCCAGCCCCTGGGTCCGTCCCGGCGTGGCCCTGCCCTGATCCTGGGGGCAGAGCTCTGGGCCTCCACCCCCTTCCCCGTCTCTTTTTGCGGTTCCCCCTAAACTCTAGCCAAAGTGAACACGGTCTCTTCCAGAACGGAAATTCTTCTCGAAGGTTCTGGTTGCAGAAGCGACTCCAGGTTTTAGTCCGTTTTCCTCATTTTTCTGTTTTTTATTCTTTGGCTGATGTTGTTCCTGGCACAGCTCCGTCTGCTCTCAAGTATTCTCTTTCTAGTCCTGTAGAGCACAGCTTTGTTCAGAACTGCTCCGTGCGTTCATGTCAAGCCTGAGGAGACCTCTGGTACCTCTTTCTGTTCCTTGAGAATGGCTTTTTCTTGGCCTTTGGAGGCCATTCAAAGACTCATCTGTCTTTCTGGACTCTGAATAAATTAAGAGCCCCAAAAGAGGCGATCGTCTTTTATTTTTAATTATAAAGGCTGGGTGTGGTGGCTCATACCTATAATCCCAGCATTTTGGGAGGCTGAGGCAAGAGGATTTCCTGAGTCCACGGGTTTGAGATTAGCCTGGGCAACTTGGGACTGTGAACCATGAGTGGTGGTGGCTCACACTTAAGCAGGCGACTCCCATGTGCATTTCTGCCCGAAGCTCTTCGAGTAATATTTGAATGATAGATTTATGAATAGTTAATTGGATAGATAGATAAGATGGGCAGTTAAGATTTTCTGCAATAAGTGTAAATTATTTATTTATTTATTTTGAGGCAGAGTCTCACTCCGTGGCCCAGGCTGGAGTGCAGTAGCGTGCTCACAACTACCCCAGCCTTGATTTGCTAGGCTCAGGCAATCCATCTGCTTCAGCCTTCCAAGTAGCTGGAACCACAGGCATGTGCCTCCATGCCCAGCTAATTTTTTGATTTATTGTTGAGACGAGCTCTTGCCAAGTTGCCCAGGCTGGTCTTGAACCCCTTGGCTCAGGCAATCCTCTAGCCTCTGCTTCCCAAAGTTCTGGGATTACAGGCTGGAGCCACCATACCCAGCTAAATCTATTTTTTTTTTTTTGTTTTGTTTTGTTTTGAGTTGGAGTCTCACTCTCGCCCAGACTGGAGTGCAGTGGCCGCTCCCAGCCACCGCAGCCTCGACCTGCCGGGCTCCAGTGATCCTTCCACCTCAGCCTTCCGAGTAGCTGGAATTACAGGCATGCGCTACCATGCCCGGCTGATTTTTTTTTTTTTTATTTACTGTAGAGATGAGGTCTCGATGCCCAGGCGGGTCTCGAACCCGCGGGCTCAGGCAATCCACTCACCTCAGCCTCCCAAAGGCGCGGGATTACAGGCTGAGCCACCGAGCCCGGCTGCTAAGTCTATTTTTTAATATGCACATTGAAAAAACTACTGGTACTTTTGTTTATTTCCTCATCTTCTCTGTATAGAAAATTTGAAATCCTCTATAGCTGTAAGGTTTCTTGGTGATGATTGTTGTTTTGTGTCTTGTTTTGTTTTATTACTGTTATTATTTTTTGAGTTAGGATCTTGCTGTGTTGCCCAGACTGGAGTGCAGTAGCACACTCATGGCTCACCAAAGGCAGCCTAGGCCTCCTGGGCTTAGATAATCCTTCTGCCTCACCCTCCCAAGTAGCTGGGACTGTAGGTGCCTGTCACCTTGTTTGACTAGTTTAAAAAATTGTTTTTTGTGGAGATGAGGTGGCAATCTTGCCCAGGCTGGTCTCAAATTCCAAGACTTAAGCAGTCCTCTTGCCTCAGTCTCCCAGGGTGCTGGGATTAAAGGCATAAGCCACCACATCCAGGCTTGTTTTGTTTTGTAGATAGAGTCTCCCTCTGTCTCCCAGGATGGAGTGCAGTGGCTTCATCATAGCCTTACTGTAACCTCAAGCACCCAGGATCAAGTGAGCCTCCTGCCTCAGCTTCCCAAATAGCTAGGGCTACAGGTGCGTATCACTACTCCTGTCTAGTTTTTAAGTCTCTTGTAGAGATAGGATCTCGCTATATTGGCCAGTCTTGTCTGAAACTCCGGGCCTCAAGCAGTCCTCCTATCACAGCCTCTCAGAGCACTGAGATTACAGGTGTGAGCAACTGTGTCTGGCCTAGAATATTTTTTAAAGTTTTATCAGACACTAACATTTGCAACATAAGCTTCAGATTTCTTTCTCTTTTTTTCCTAAAAAATGAGCATTTTAAATATTTTACAGAATTTGAACATCTTTTCGTCAACAAAATCCAAGGGACTTGCCCAGAGCCTTCATTCCACGGAAGGCGAAAGGCAGCTTCCTCCCACAGTTAAACAGTGTGTATTTAGGTAGAGGCAAGAGTATGTTCATGCGTGTGTTTGTTAGTGGTTCTTTTCCTCTTAGGTTTATTTTTTTGTCTTTTGTTTTGTAGAGACGAGGTCTCGCTATGTTGCCGAGGCTGGTCTCGAGCTCCTGGGCTCAATCTTTCCTCTCGCCTCGGCCTTCCCAAGTGCTGGGGTGACGGGCAGGAACCGGCCAGTGTTAATACTTCAGATGGTGTTTGGCTGAAGACTAGAACAAGTCAGGGAGGCTGAGGATTCTGATGGAGCCCACGCCAGAGGAGAGTTTTCTGGACAGGAGTCCAGGGCATCAGGCTGAGTGGTGAGGGAAGAAGGTACCGGGGCTGCCGCCACCACGGCCATGGGTCTCAGACAAAGACAGAGACAGCCACAAGGGCACAAGCAGGAACCCCAGCCGCGGTCTTCTCCAGATTTCTTAAATAAAGCACTATATTATGCAGATACAGTTGAAGGAGCCTATAACCTTTGTCCTGATTCTGTTTCTATCATATTGGTGTTTGTCATAAATCCTTATATACATACATAGATCGTGCTGCACAGAGCATTCCTGTACGTTTCCTTGGGCACATTTGCAGTTGTTCTCTCATTCATGCACTGTGTTCCTGTTTCAAGGCCTATGTAGACTGTTCTTACCCCTTTGCTTTTCCATGTGGAGTTTAGGACAGTTTGCCAGGTTTCATGAAAATCCCTCCTGGGATTTTGGTTATGGTCTACCTTTATGGGTCAACTCTGGGAGAATTTACATTTTTATAATCTTAGTCTTTTCTCTTTTTTTGTATTATAAAGATGTGAGGTACATTTCAGGGTTAGATATACAGACGTTGATCATGCAGGTACCCTTGTTGATGAGGTGTGCCCCTCCCTCCCCTAGCAGTTTCCCTCAACTGCCAATCCCACCCCCCCCACCCCCGACAGTTTCCCACTACTGCCAATCGCTTTCTTTTAGTATTATAATTGTTCAAGGTCCACTTACGAGTGAGAACATGTGGTACTCTGTTCTTTGTTTCTGTGATAGATCACTGAGTATGATTGACTCTAAATCTATCCAATTTACTGCAAAGTCCATATGTTTGTCCTTCTTTATGGCTGGATAATATTCCATTGTATATATGTACCACATTTTATAATATTAGTCTTTTCTTTTTTTTTTTGAATTGGAGTCTCACTCTGTCACCCAGGCTGGAGTGCAGTGGCACAGTCATGGCCACTGCATCCTTGACCTGCTGGGCTCAGGTGATCCTTCCACCTTAGCCTTCCAAGTAGCTGGGACCACAGGTGCACGCCACCACTCCTGGCTTTTTTTTTTTCAATTTATCATAGAGATGACATCCCACCAAGTTGTCCAGGCTGGTCTTGAACCCCTGGTCTCAGGCAATCCTTTCACCTCCGCGTCCCAAAGTGCTGAGATGACAGGCGTGAACCACTACACCCAGCAATCTTTTCATATATTTTGCACTGTGGTAATGACCAATTAGTGTTATTAAATCAGCAGAGTGGGTTGTGGGTTGTAGCTAACATTAAAAAAAAAATCTGGCCAACACAGTCTTCGGGTGCCTCATGTGTGGGGAGATGGCGGAGCCGGTGACCAAGTTGGTGCTGTTTGTGTGCCTAGGTAACATTTGTCGGTTACCCACTGCAGAGGCAGTTTTCAGGAGACTTGCAACTGCTCAAAACGTTTCATAGAATTGGAGGGTAGATAGCACTGCAACGTCTGGGTATGAGATAGGTAACCCCTGACTACCGAGGGCAAAACTGCATGAAGAGGCACGGCATTCCCACGAACCACATGGCCCAGCAGATTACCAAAGAAGACTTTGCCTCATTTGATTCATACTATGTGCGGATGAAAGCAATCTGAGAGATCTGACCAGAAAAAGTAGTCAAGTGAAAAACTGCAAAGCTAGCCGAGCTCGGTGGCTCAGCCTGTAATCCTGCGCCTTTGGGAGGCCGAGGTGAGTGGATTGCCTGAGCCCGCGGGTTTGAGACCCGCCCGGGCAACTTGGCGAGACCTCATCTCTACAATAAATCAAAAACTAGCCGGGCGTGGTAGTGCGCGCCTGTAGTTCCAGCTACTCGGAAGGCTGAGGCGGAAGGATCGCTGGAGCCCAGCAGGTCGATGCTGAGGTGGCCGGGAACGGCCACTGCAGTCCAGTCTGGGTGACAGAGAGAAACTCCAACTCAAAAAAAAAAAAAAAAAAAAATAGCTCGGCGTGGTGGCTCACGCATGTAATCCCAGCACTTTGGGAGGTGGTGCCTGAGTCCATGGGTTTGAGATTGGCCTAGGCAACTTGGCAAGACCTCGTCTCTACAATAAATTAAAAAAAAAAAAAAAAAAAAACTGCAAAGCTAAGATTGAACTACGTGGGAGCTATGATCCATAAAAACAACTTATTATTGAAGATCCCTATTATGGGAATGACTGACTTTGAGACAGCGTACCAGTGATGTGTCAGATGCTGCAGAGCATTCTTGGAGAAGGCCCACAAAGGCTGGCCGGGCCCTCTAGACCCCAGCGACACCCTGCATTTCTCAGTCACGTGCTAAAACGTAATAATTCTCCACAGTCCAAGGCCCCAGCTCTTTCTTCAGCTGACTTACTGTTTCTTACCTTAAAAAATATTGATAGATGGAGACCTGTGGTGTTTGGCAGAAGAATAAACAAAAACCTTTGATTCAGACAGTTTGTGGAGTATGCTAAGCATTCTTAGACTATTTGAACCTCTCACTTTGCCCCAGTTACAAAAATAGTGGCACAAATAACATATATAGCAACAAAATAAAGCATAATGAAGTCAAACATCACTTGGTCCAGGTCACCATCTCAGCCTTGAGGCTTAGATAATCTAGTCTCCTTCTTCAGTAGGTTTGTGTGGATGCCTCGATGACGGACAGGTGCCCTCTGCCCCCCTGTGCTGCTTCTCTCTTTGCCGTGGAACCTTTTTTTTTTTTTTTTTGAGTTGGAGTCTCACTCTGTCGCCCAGACTGGAGTGCAGTGGCCGCTGGGCTCCGGCGATCCTTCCGCCTCAGCCTTCCAAGTAGCTGGAACTACAGGCGCACGCTACCACAGCCGGCTAATTTTTTGATTTATTATAGAGATGAGGTCTTGCCAAGTTGCCCAGGTGGGTCTCGAACCCACAGGCTCAGGCAATTCACTCACCTCAGCCTCGCAAGACGCGGGATGACAGGCTGAGCCACCGAGCCCAGCTGCCATGGGACCTTTTACGGGGTGACAGTAGTCCCCTCTGTAGGAGCTCACCATCTAAATGAATGTTTCAATGCATGCACACCCATCATGCACACTTGTGTGTGTAAGAAATAGGAAAGAAAGATTTATGGTCTCAGTGTTCAGCACCTTTAAAGCTTCGTGATTTGGGTCTAGTTTATTTCATAAGGAGTTCGACTCATATGCACCTATTTATACCACTTTCTCTCTGAAAACTTACCCCCAGAAAGGACATGTTTATGCTGGCTTATAACAGCATTGAGGAATGTGTCTGGTTTTTTTTTCTTAATGTACTTGTAACCCAGATGTCAATTATAAATTAGTTTAGGTGGGAAGAAATAATTTAAAAATTGGAAAAAGTTGTATTTTGTAAGCATGCTTGAATACTGATATGTTAAGTATTCTTTCATGAGCATTTAATACATTTATAGGCAAATATAGGTAATTTATGTGTACTTTGAAATAACGTGAAATTCATATGGACATATGTCAGAAAAGATTGTTTTGAAAACAAACTGGGGAGTTATAAAAATACAACTGAGATATGAAAAAAATCTGTATCTCTCTCTCTCTATGTAAATATATAATATGGATTTGAGGTGGCGTACTACCCAGAATCAAAGCTTATATTTCTGTTGCTACAGTCTCTTGATAAGGTAAAGGAGAATTAATGGCAGAGTGACACGTGAAGACTGCTAAGGCAAGGCTAGCTTACAAATTCATTTCTTTTTTTTGTTTTAGAATTGGAGTCTCACTCTGTCATCCAGACTAGAGTGCAGTGACACACTCCCAGCCACCGCAGCCTCAACCTGCTGGGCTCTGGCGATCCTCCTGCCTCAGTCTTCCAAGTAGCCGGAACTACAGGCGCGCATTACCACGCCTGGCTAATTTTTGATTTATCCTAGAGATGAGGTCTCACCAAGTTGCCTGGGTGGGTCTCGAACCCGCGGGTTCAGGCAATCCACTCGCCTCAGCCTCCCAAAGTGTTGGGATGACAGGCTAAGCCACTGAGCCCAACCTACAAATTCGTTTCTAAGTATTTATTTACCTGCTTATTGTGACCTTATGTGTGGTGTGACTCAGGTGAAATAAGGGCCGCAGTCCCTGTCTTCGGGCTGCTGTGGTCAAACTGGCTACAACTTATGCTACAAAGCAGTTAGAAAGCAACATAGGTGAGCACGACTGTCCCGTGCTCAGAGCCTGAGCCCTCTCCTCGGGACGGGAGACCCTTCTTTGGACTTCCCCTCCCCTCTCCATCCTTTTCTCATGACTGAAGGCCTCAGCCTGTGGAGGAGTCTGAGATAAGAACTGGAATATTGACAGACCTTGTTTGGGCCACATGGGTTAGTGCTTTGGTGATCTGTAGCTGCTTTTTGCTGAAATAGCTGGATATCTGTGAAATTCATTTGGAAATCCAAATCCCATGGGCATCAGGCAAGTAGAAGATGTGTATCGCAGTGTTTTTCTGCACGATCGTATTATTTTTGCTTAATAAGTAAATAATTTTGTAAGCTTTGAAAAGTGGCTGTAAGTAGGTGGTACATTTGAAAACGTTTTAGTATTTTGAGTTTAAACACCTATCTCTGCTATGGATATAATTTTGATACATATCAACTATCACACAATAAAGTCTACATATTTTATAAGAAACAGAAGTTGGTATCATCTGTGTTATTTTGATAGAAATTAGACCTTAGACCAGGCACGGTGGCTCAGCCTGTCATCCCAGTACTTTGGGAGGCCGAGGTGAGTGAATTGCCTGAGCCTGCAGGTTCGAGACCAGCCCAGGCAACTTGGTGAGACCTCATCTCTACAATCAATCAAAAATAAGCCAGGTGAGGTGGCGCACACCTGTAGTTTCGGCTACTTGGAAGGCTGAGGCGGAAGGATCACCGGAGCCTAGCAGGTGAGCGTGCCATGGCACTCCAGCCTGGGCGACAGAGTGGGATTCCGCCTCAAAAAAAAAAAAAAAAAAGAAATCAGGTCTTAGTTGCCACAGCGACTGAGAAGAGATTGGTGGGATGTGGGATTAAGGAATGAAAACCCAGAAGCACCAAGGAGTCCTTGTACTTTGGGGCACTTCTGTTTCCGTCGTGTCACTTAGGGTGTGTGTCATCGCATTCTTCTGTAGCTTATTTATAACTATGTTTAGGAATTAACTCTTTGTCTCTCTTAGAATACAAAATGAGAAATTAACCTTATTCTTTACTCCCTTGGGTTAGGCTATCTGGAAAGGACTGAGTTGATGACTTTGATACTAGTTTACAAGTAAAATGTGGCTGGGCATGGTGGCTCATGTCTGTGACCCCAGCACTCTGGGAGGCTGAGGCAGGAGGATCGCTTGAGCTCAGGAGTTTGAGAGTAGCCTGGCAACACAGTGAGAACTCATCTCTATTTAGAACAAAACAGAAAACCCTAACAAAGTAAAACCAGATTAACAGCACATGGACCTTGGGGACATTATTTAGTCGATATGATTTAAATGAATAAAGTTCAAACTTAAAAATCTACACTTTAGTTTACATCTAACATTCATTGGGCTTCATATTTTGTGCATTTGCATTTTCTTGGAGGACTAATGTGCGTTTGCAAAATGAGTATTAGCAGGCAGCTCTGCAGCCTGCATGATAAATGCTGTTTCTTTGGCTGAAGCCAAGACTCTGAGATTCTTTTATACTGATGTGTAGGAACAAATTTAGCTCTTAAAAACAAACCAGGAATTTGTATAGCTTAAAAGCATTGCTTTGCATATTTCAGACATGTTTAGACCTTTTCATAATCTATTTTTTGAACAGAATGAACTCAGAATCTTAGCTCTGGAATATTTGTTAAGCAAACATTTGATTTCCTAGAATATGTCAACCATGGTATAAGGCACGGGAGAAGCAAAGATGAAGGTTCCATCCCTGCCTTTAGGCAATGCAGAGGCGAGTTTTGGACACAGGCATTAAGAGCATGTATCATGATGAAGCAGGTACAGAGTAATATTTTTTAAAGCGCAGGGGAGCACAGAGACAGCGTGTGGTTGTCCATGGAGGAGGACCCCAGGGAGGGGTTCGGGGGAGGGACACTGAAGAAAGTCGGTCCACCAGGAAGACACTTGAGAAGACTGCTTCAGGCGAGGCAGCGGCACGGTCAAGGACAGAGGAGAGCCTCTTCAGGGGCGCTGCGTAGCTGCGATGTCTTGGAACACAGTGTGTGCAGGAGAGTGGGGGTGAGCCCAGAAAGGTGAGCAGGAAATAAATCATGAGGGCCTTTGCTTTGTACCTGTAGGCAAAAGGGAGCCACTGAGGACTGGGTGTGGTGGCTCACGCCTGTAATCCTAGCACTTTGGGAGGCCGAGGCAGGAGGATTGCTTGAATCTAGGATTTCGAGGCCAGCCTGGGCAGCACAGTGAGACTTCATCTTCACAGAAAATCAAAAAATTAGCCGAGTGTGGTGGCACGCGCCTATAGTCCCAGCTACTTGGAAGGCGGAGGCGGAAGGCTCTTCTGATCCCAGGAGGTCGAGGGTGCAGTGAGCCATAAGATTGCCACTGCAGTCCAGCCCAGGCGACACAGTGAGATTGACTCAAAAAAGAAAACAAGTCAGAGTCGAAAGTGTGTGTTCAGTGATATTCTGGAAGTGCAGCTGATACCATCGAGATATTCTTATCCTTCTCTCTTGCCACTCTTTAGGCACAGGATTTTATTGAGGCTGTGAGACATTCTTTAAGGAATAATTAGAGATTTTTCCAGCCCAGCCCTGACTGCACAACTTCTCTGGCAGAGAATAGGAAGGACTGTGAAGCAGAGCGTCCCGGCCACTGGGGAGACGTTATTCTTCTTTTCTGGGCAGCAGCCAGACAGAACATTCAGAAACACTGAATGGGCTTGGCAGCCGAGCAAATGCCGGCTGTCATCTTGCGTCACAGGTCAGCCCAGTGCCGGCGCTCTGAGACCTGTCCTCTTCCTTTCTGCAGAATCACTGTGGTCGGAGGATGCACTCCCTGAGGGTTTATTTTTAGGGGGTGAGACGAACTGCCTGCTTAGGCAGTCGACTCAGACCGCTAAATATACACAGTACACGTTGTGCAACATAGGAGAAATGTGGCTGGGTCGTTCCCTCCATGTGTGAGGGCTCATCATCTTCATTTCAAAGAGTTTAATCATGCCACCAAATGAAGCCTAACTGGTATTAGGTACTCAAGTCAAAACAGGCTCAGAGAAGAAAGCAGGGTCCTGAGCATCGCGGGGGTCCCAGAAACAAGGGACGTTCCCGCTGTGGCCTCTGCCTCTTCTGCAATCAAGATACATCTTAGCTGCTTGCAGCTGTGTCCGGGGCCTCTGCTGGCCCCTGCGAGGCCTTCGTGTGATCTAGAAAGAGGGTCGCGTAAGCCCTTGCGGGGGCCCCTTCCTTCAGGAAGATGCAGGTCTCGTGAATGGGCCAGGTTTCTGCCCTCTGTACTTCCTTGGCCAGGGCCTTGGTGTCATATACAGACTCACCAGTTGCACCTAGTGGCCCTACTGAAGCCTCTGTATCTGCAGACCTGATTTTTTTTTTTAGTCGGAGTCTCACTCTGTCACCCAGGCTGGAGTGCAATGGCACGCTCACGGCCATCCCAGCGTCAACCTGCTGGGCTCAGGCGATCCTTCTGTCTCAGCCCTCCCGGCAGCCAGAACTATAGGCATGCGCTACCACGCCCGGCTACTTTTTTGATATATTGTAGAAATGAGGTCTCGCCAAGTTGCCCAGGCTGGGGTCTCCACCCCCCTGAGCTCAGGCAGTCCTCTCACCTCAACCTCCCAAAGTACTGGGATTATAGGCGTGAGCCATTGCACCCAGCCCTGCAGACCTGATTTTAATTACTTTGGGTTAGTCCAGTCATTTCTTTCTTCTTAAAAAAAAAAGGTAGAGCTGGCATGGTGGCTCACGCCTGTCATCCCAGCACTTTGGGGGGGCAGAGGCGAGAGGATTGCCTGAGCCTGCGAGTTCGAGACCAGTCCGGGCAACTTGGCGAGACCTCGTCTCTACAATAAATAAAAAATTAGCTGGGCATGGTAGCATGTGCCTATAATTCCGGCTCCTAGGAAGGCTAAGGTGGAAGGATTGCCGGAGCCCAGCGGGTCGAGGCTGCGGTGGCCATGAGCGTGCCACAGCGCTCCAGCCTGGGCGATGGAGTGAGACTCCAACTCAAAAAAAAGAAAAAGGTAGAAAATGCTGCTACTCCCCGAGAACGTGTGAGTGGCTGCCTCTCCTTCCCGTCTGTTACTCAGTCTGCGTTGGCAGCTGCACTTCCCAGTTGGGAATCACAGTTGTTATGTTGGCCAATCGTGGCATCTCTGAGTCTTGATAAACAGGGAAAGCCAGAGACAACTGTTGTGGAAATCTTCTGGAGGGCGGCAGGCTCTTGAGTGCATGTGTCATTTCACGGGGGTGGAGCTGTACGAGCCATAGCCGCCAAGAACCCACGCGTCTCCTTTCTTTTGTTCCAGGGGATTCCACTGTTACTTTTTTCAGTACTGAGGCATGGTGGGGTTCAACCATCAAGAAAATAGTGTAACGCTCCGTGTTTTCACTTTCCGAAATTACACAGTTTCTGATTTTTGTGTTCACCTTTGTTCTTTCTCTCAAATTGTCCTCTAGTGTTTTAAAACAAATCAGGGGAATGATTATCCACAGTATGGAAGGACAAATTCCCACAAGGTACGTGAAGAGCTTCTGTAGCTTTCTTGATTCTTGATGATTACACAGGTTCTGGCAGACTCTGGAGGACAGCCTGTCTTGGGGCAACCAGAGCATCTCCATTTTTGGGGGGTTTTTTTGGGTTGGAGTCTCACTCTGTAGCCCAGGCTGGAGTGCAGTGGCACACTCACGGCCACCCTAGCATCGGCCTGCTGGGCTCAGGCGATCCTTCTGCCTCCGCCTTCCAAGTAGCTGGAACCACAGGTGCATGCCACCATACTTAGCTAGTTTTTTGATTAATTGTAGAGACGAGGTCTCGCCAAGCTGCCCAGGCCGGTCTCAAACTTCTGGGCTCAGGCAGTCCTCTTGCCTTAGTCTCTCAAAGTGCTGGGATGACAGGCTTGAGCCACCGCACCTGGCTGCTTCTCCATATTTAATGAAAGCACAGAACAGACAGGGTTCCTCCAAATCCTACCTAACTTGCTGAAAGTCACCTGGAGAAGAACTGCTGACACGGGCGTCAGATGACGGCAGCCTTCCTCTCCTGCAGGTGTTGTCAGCTCTGCAGCAGACAGTCTGGATTTTCAAAGAAGAGTGGCATCTTTGGAATCTCCACTAGTATCTGCTGAGGTCAAAACAGACCCAGTGTTTTCTAAATGACAGAAAATAGAATGTTCCTGGGAGGGCGCAAGTGACACAGAGAAAACCCAAGTGGATGGGTCTAAGCCAAAGTCCAAGTTCCAGGGCTTCTCATTTTCTTTTCTTTGAAGCCTTAAAGCAGATCTTACTTTGGAAAAAACCATAAGTAATACGTGAATTATGAGATTGTGAAAGAAGGGAGAAGGCTGGAATCCAGTCAGATTTTTGGCCTAAAATATATAACAATGGAGTTTAAAGTAAACATTGTTGTTTTAATGTTCTTCCAAAGAAGGACATTGTTTATGTCTCTTCATGAATGTTTTAAAAGTTCTGGGTGATTGAGACAGGTTAAAAATATTTTAGGAATTTCAGATTTACTTATAAAACGTTACCAACAAACAAAGCAAACCTAACTCCACTGAGAGCGAGTGTGGTCATTTATGAAGCATTTTAATGTACAACCATGTTGTGGAAAGCTTTCTTTTAGGCACTTCTAAGGTGAGCTCATTTCAGACTTGTAAGATAGTGTCGTAAGTTTGATTAGTTTGGGGCTGGTGTTAGGAACATAAGAAATGTAACAGGGCTCTGAGAACAAGTTAAAAGTTCTGTTACAGGCACAGTGAACCCGGGGGAAACATGGCAGGCTCACTTCACTAAGGATTGTCATGTCCGGGGACCATCGGTTCATAATAACAACAGATGTGTAAGTGTTCATAGTGTGTTCAATTCTCTTCTGAGAACTGTAGGAACTACCAGGAAAAAAATAAGAAAAGGAAAGAAAAACAGAGAAAGTCCTGCCATGCACGTTGCTTCAGTTCAGCTAAACAGATGGGTTATATTTTCAGGCAATAGTTAAATAAAAGTATAATTTATTAAATGGCACATTTTTTTGTGTGTGTTGGAGTCTCACTGTGTTGCCCAGGCCCGTGGGCAGTGGCACACTCACGGCCACTGCAGCCTTGACCCGTTGGGCTCCAACAATCCTTCCGCCTCAACTTTTCAAGCAGCTGGAACTACAGGCACACACTACCACACGGCTAATTTTTGAGTTATTGTAGAAATGAGGTCTCACCATGTTGCCCAGGCTGGTCTTGAGCCCCTGGGCTGAGGCAGTCCTCTACATCTCGGCCTCCCAAAGTGCTGGGATGACAGGCTTGAGCTACCACGCCCGGCCGGTACATACTCTTCGAGTGATAATATGAGTACCTAGCACTTATGAAAGGCTTACTTTACATATGTACTAACTCATTGAATCCTCACAACTCCGTGAGGTCGATTTTATTCCCATTTCCCAAAATGGGAACCTGGAGGAGCAGAGACGACAAGAAGCTCGCCCCCGGTTGTGCAGCTGGCAGTGCAAGGTCCGTGTTGGAATCCAAGGCATCCAACCCCAGGGCCCATGATTTCCACACTGTGCGGTGCTGTCTTAGAGAGGAGCGGAGCATCCGACAGTGTTGGGAGGACGCTTGGAGCGATGACCCTTGAGCTGCGGGTTACAGAAGGAATGTGTTCGAGGGAGCAAACGGAGAGGAGCGATGTGGTGAGAAGGCCCGGGAGGAACCGGAGGCTTGAGGAAGGCAGCTACCTGGCAGCAGTGGCAACAGCGAAGGTTCCTCTGCCCTTGCCGCGCGCCTAGTGCCTAGCGCCTAGCGCCGTGCCTTCACTGAGCTCTCCTCTACTCCGGGCAGCAAGTCTCTGGAGTTGGGGTCGTTATCCCCCGCTTACCTAAATGGCAAGCAGCAAATCTCTGCATCAGGATCTGGATGCCAGCCGGCTGGCTCTCAAGGCCGGGCCCTGCCCCTGCACCGCGGTGCCACAGGTGGGAAGACGGGCAACAGCCCCTCCACCCCAGCTGGATTTTTTTGCTTTCGTGTGGGCTAGGCAGGGTGGCCAGAGAGTCTAGGAAACTTCGAAAACCAGATGGAGAGCCAGTGGCTTCGAAAACGGCTGCTTTTCTCATTAAAATGGAGCCTCCGTGGTACACACTGGCTGTTCTTGCCTAGTTGTAGATGTGAACTGAAATAGTCATTTGGGAAGCGCTTCCCAGAGGCCCCCGCACTCAGTCGCCCTCTGATCCAGCCTTTCCTGCTCACAGCCCTTGGCGGCCAAGATACATAGTCACGACTGTTTGCTTTCCTTCTATTTAGATCCTTCCAGGAAAGTGTGTAGAACAGAAAGCACAGTGGCGTCACATATTCCTGCGTGGCTCCCTTGTGTATCAAAAACGTTGCCAACGCCCCAGAAGCTCTTGGTGTACCCCCCACGACTAACTGGTGTCCTGCTAATGGATGTGCCCACTCCATTCTAGCTTCTCCCTATAGTCTTACCAACTAAGTGTGTCGTCGCCCTGATCACTGTAGTTTAGTTTTGCCTGTGTTTGAATGTTGTATGAATGAAATCGTGCATATAATTAGTGTTGTGAGATTCATCCATGTTCTTGCATGTGGCAACCATTCATTCGTTTTCATTGTTGTCTCATATTTTATTATATGGATATAGTACAGTTTGTTTATGCATTCTATACTATTTGGACAGTTTGGTTTTTTGCCTCCAGTGTGAGGCTATCACAAACAGTTTTATTGGGAACACTCTTATGCATATAAGCATGCGTTTCTGTAAAACACACCTGAGGGTGGAATTGTTGGGTCATAGGTAATGCAAGCTTGAACTTTCATAGATACAGCCAAACTTTCCAGAGCGTTTCCACCAATTATTTCCACCAGTGACATGTGGAGTTTCCACTGCTGTGTATCCTTGACCAAAAAATGGCCCAGTTTTTCCAATTTTAATCATTTTGGTTGGTGTATAAAGATATCTCATTGTGGTTTTAGCCTTTTTTTTTCTTTTGGCTAAGAAAAAGTCAGTAAGAAGCTTATGAAGATATTGACTAAGAAGAAGCCTTTGATTTTCAGTTTTCCATGCAGTCCCTATCTTCGTACTGCAGTCAGGAGTTGATGATACTTTTTAGAAAGAACATCTTTAATTTTAACTGGATGCATAAAAGCAGTTAGTTTGGGATATTGCCCGAGAGTCTTACTTTATACTTTTTATTGGCTTATCTAAAAAACAGATGTAGTATTTCTTTTCATAATTATTAACCTGCTATTCCAGGAATCATAGGAATTACTGAAATAAGTATGGTCTGTGGTTTACAGACTTGGATTTAATGAGTAAATCTTCCTAGTTCCTCAGGAATTGAGCCATTTTTCTTTGTTAGTTCTTTTTTTTTAAATTGAAGTTCAACCATGGTAACTGACCTGGTTGACATTGAATGGCTAGTTACTGTTGACTGAAGTAAAACAGACTTTAACAGCTCATGGGGAACGTTTGAAAGGTAAAGTGACTCAAGATAAGTGTCTGTGTTCTGCTCTGAAAATAGCAAAAGGCATACAGAACCCAGAGCTAATTGACTTGTCAGTTTAATCTCACTTTAATAATGCTTTGGTGTAATAAAAATTGTACTGTGATTTCTTTTTGCACAGTTAATACTTAGAATGGAAACGAATTAAGATGATAAAGCTTTGAAGGTATTAAATGCTGGTTAAATTCTGTAAATAAACTCAAAGTGTGTGAGTGTGTGTGTGTTTAAAGTTTTACATGTACTGAAAAGAGAATTGTGGAGTTTTTTTGGATAACTGAGTGTCCAAAAATACCAGTTTTGTAGCTATTTATAAGTATAAAACAATTATGTTGTTTTATTCTCCAGTTTGATGGAAACATGTACATTTCTAAAATATGTTTGAAATAGAATAATTTAACCTCAGATTTTGTCCCATTAATAGTCAGTTAGTAGTAGAAGGACTTTTAAGCCAAAAAGTTTTAGGTACTTTAAAGGTTGATATAAACTTCATCTGAAAACAATTATAATTTAAACTTGGAAGGTAAATACTTAAAATGTAAAATCTGCTTCCAACAAGTAGGAAAAAAATATGCTAGGTGTATGGTTGTTTTTGATACTTAATAGGAATGAACCCTGGACCAATTGTGGTTTATTCTCTCTTCTGGTTGGCTTAGAACTTGAATGTAATTGGTTACACAACTTTTGATTCAAACATTTAATTTAGACTAAATGGTTTGGATTAAAAAATACTCTACACTTCTTACATAAAGTCACAAGTTGTGTCTTCTTGTACTTAGGAGTTTTAAAAACTTGAAAGATTTCTGGTAAAGGTAATGAATTTTACTTTTGGAAAAATATAGAAGTTTGGAAGAATGAACGTCAAAGAAATTTCTGGTTTCTTTTTTCTTGGAGTTGGAGTACAGTGGCATGCTCACAGCCACCCCAGAGTTGATCTGGTAGGCTTCAGCAATCCTTCTGCCTCTGCCTTCAAAGTAGCCAGAAGTACTAGCATGCACTACCATGCCTGGCTAATTTTTTTGACTTGTTGTACATACAAGGTCTCGCCAAATTGCCCGGGCTGGTCTCGAACCCCTGGGCTCAAGAAATCCTCTCGCCTCGGCCTCCCAAAGTGCTGGGATTAGAGGCTTGAGCCACAGTGCCCGGCATCTGATTTCTTTTTAAATAAGATAAAGTTTTGAACAAATTTTTCAGATTAAGAATCAAAATGAGAAAAGTCTGTATATATTTTATATTTTTTGCTTTTGTATCCTTGTGATAAATTTTGAAGTATATCATGTTTTCTCCAGTGTAGTCACATATGTAAGCAAGCAAATTACATTTATTTGAAAATGTGATGCTAACAATTAAATAATAGTGACAACAGTATATGAAGATATTTGCACCCACATTTAGAATGCTGACATTCAGATGAACTATTTCCAAAGTATGTATACTTTTTCAGGACTGGGCATAGTAGCTCATGCCTGCAGTCCTAGTACTTTGGGAAGCCGAGGCAAGAAGATTGCTTGAGGCCAGGAGTTTAAGACCAGCTTAGACAATATAGCAAGCCCTTGTCTCTATAAAAATTGAAAAAAAAAAAATGAGCCAGGTATGGTGGTGTGCACCTGTAGTCCCAGCTACTCAGGAGGCTGAGACAGAAGGATCACTTGAGCCCAGAAAGTTGAGGCTGTGGTGACCGTGATTGTGCCACTGCCCTCCAACCTGGGTGACAGAGTGAGATCCGGACTCAAAAAAGGAAAAGCAAAAACAAAAAAAGGTTTTCAGCTTCTTAAAATTATTGAGGCAGTTATATTTGGCTCTCAAGTAAGTAGAATTAACATCAGGGACCTAGATCTGATCTCTTTGTGGCCATTAAGTTTTGTAAAGTTGGCCTCAAAGCCTGAAAAACTAACACATATCTTTGTGAGTTGTTTTACTCAATCAGCTTGTCCCAGGTATCCATCCAGCTAACATTTTACATTAATAATTCAGTTGATTTGGATGAACCTGCCAGTTCTCCCCACTTGGCCAGGACCACTTTGAAATAAATTCCTCTTTTTCATACCATCTCTGGTATATGTGGATTTTACCATGTGTGGTAGATAATTCAACTCCAGTTAATATGTACTTAAAAGCCCTTTTAATCCAAAATTAAGCTTAATCCCTTTTTAAATTAAAAATGAATGTCGCTTTATGGCACTTTCTCTTTTGCTTGGCAGTTTCAGAATCAGCTCAAAGGCGGACACTTTGGGAGTCTTATATCTCCCATGGATTTGTATTGTTTTCCTTTTAGATTCCAGTAATCTAAGTAAAGACTATGGGGGGGATAACAAAAAACTGGTGATAGAACGTAAGCTATGGCCATGAAGGGAGTGTCACTTGCTGAGCTTCTCACCTTTACTTTTAAGATAAAGACACAGACGTCACTGTGAAGGGGAGTGGGGACGACTTTGGCCTGCGAGACACCTTGAGCGTGGCGTCCACGGACTCCTTCACTTCGGCAGCTGAGGTGGGACAAGGGCGTTCCTGGTGGGGGTTTGTCTGTCTCTCTTGACTGGGGGGAGCATTGTGCTCCTGTCCGGTAATTCGGTTCAGTCACCCTTTATTTAGCATCTGCCCGGATACAAAGATAAATGTGGCGTGAAAATTAGCTCCCGCAGATACTCACAGCCTCTTTTTTTTTTTTTTTTTTTTTTTTTGCGTGGGAGTCTCACTCTGTCGCCCAGGCTGGAGTGCAGTGGCCGCTCCCGGCCACCGCAGCCTCGACCTGCTGGCCTCCGGCGATCCTTCTGCCTCCGCCTTCTGAGTAGCTGGAACTACAGGCGCGCGCTACCACGCCCGGCTAATTTTTTTTTTTTTTTTTTTAATTGTAGAGATGAGGTCTCGCCAAGTTGCCCGGGTGGGTCTCGAACCCGCAGGCTCAGGCAATCCACTCACCTCGGCCTCCCAAAGGCGCGGGATTAAGGAGGTAGACATGTAAACATATATTTTAGATGGGCACTTCCATACTACAGACTTTGGGGGAGGCATATAAATTAGTATCTTAATGGAAAGAATGTTTCAACTTATATCAAGGATCTCAAAAATGTTCAGGCTGGGCACGGTGGCTCATGCCAGTAATCCTAGCAGTTTTGGATGGCCGAGGTGGGAGAATTGCTGGAGCCCAGAAGTTTGAGACCAGCCTGGGCAACATAAGGAGACCTCATCTCTACAAAAAATAAAAAAATTAGCTAGGTGCCTTGGTGGGGGTCTGTAATCCCAGCTACACGAGAGTCTGAGACAGAAGGATCGTCTGAGCCCGGGAGTTTGAGGCTGTGATCGTGCCACTGCACTCCAGCTTGGGTGACAAAATGAGACCCCGGTTCAAAAATAAAGAAATAATTTTAAAATGTTTAAAGAAGGAAAAAAAAGTTCAGAAATCATACTTATAGGTATTTGTTCCAAGGAAGTGATCAGATTCAAAGATGATACATGAAAATATTCACTGTGGCATTTTTGTAATAACAAAAAACTGAAAATACTCTAATACCAAATTATGGTAAGCCCATAATTTGAAATATTATAGCATCATAAACATGTTTTCATTCTTTTTTTTTTTGAGTTGGAGTCTTGCTCTGTTGCCCACACTGAAGTTAGTAGCACGTTCCTGGCCACTGCAGCCTCAATCTGCTGGGCTGAGGCGATCCTTTCGCCTCAGCCTTCCAAGTAGCCGGAACTACAGGCATGCACTACCATGCCCAGCTAATTTTTTGATCTATTGTAGAGATGAAGTCTCACCATGTTGCCCAGGCTGGGCTCGAACCCATGGGCTCAGGCAGTCCTCTCACTTTGGCCTCCCAAAGTGCTGGGATTATGGGCTTGAGCCACCGCGCCCGGCCTCCGTTCATTTTTAATGACATGGGAGCATGCATTAATTGAAAAGAGCAGCGTATAAAGTTTTACATAGAGTCTATGATCGTAACTTTGTAAAAAGAAACAAAGAAGAGGTGTGTGCTATACTATATAGGCAGAGAAAAAGACTAGTTACAAATAAACAGGTGATCACTAACCACACATCTCTGGGTGCTTTGTTTTCGGCTGAGATTTGAATTTTGTACCATCTCCTGAATTGTTTACATGAAAAATATTTTTGCTCAAGCCTATAATGCCAGTACTTTGGGAGGCCGAGGTGTGGGGGATTGCCTTAGCCCTTGGGTTCGAGATCAGCCTGGGCAACTTGGCGAGACTTTGTCTCTACAATAAATAAAAAAATTAGCCGGGCGTGGTTGCACGTGCCTGTAGTTCCAGCTCCTTGGAAGGCGGGGGCAGAAGGATCATCAGCCCAGCAGGTCGAGGCTGCGGTGGCCCTGAGCATGCCACTGCACTCCAGCCTGGGCAACAGAGGGAGACTCCAACTCAAAAAAAAAAAAAAAATGTTTGCAGTAGACAGAATGTATCCCCTCCTTCTATGGGAAGACTGCTTCTCTTCCATTTACTGTTCCATATAGACTTGTTTATCTTTCTGTTTTGTGGACACTGTCCCAGATGGTTTATAAAGAGAAAACTGCTGTTCACTTTGTGTTTTTCCACTCTGAGGCGCAATATACCTAATGGCTCTAAATCTGCAACTAATATTTCTAATATGTAACTTTAAAAGATAATTAAGTGTTCATCGTATTCGCTTTAAATTTGTTGTTTAATACAAATTACTCAATCTGCATGGAAAACAAAAATGCATGAATATACACAAAGAGGACTCCATGTCCAAAAACATCATAGGAATGCTTCTAGGGTATAAACATGTGATCTCAGAATGTGAATGTTCCAAGATGAATTCTTTTATGTTATAAGAAATGTTTGCAAATTATTTTTAACTGCATTTACTATCTGCCAACCATTTAAAGTTAAATTAGGGAAAACTATTTAATGAAGAAAGTTATTAAGATCAGAGCTCTCTGGGAAGTTAAACAGTTTTGAATCATTTGAAAACTGTTTCAAAATTACCGAAAAGATTTCTTGCCTATTTAGATTAAACAATTCCTGGCATAGGCTCGTCTCTAAGCTGGGTCAATCAATTGTGAAAGTGATTCACAAGATTTTCCTATGTAAGCTTTGCCAAACGTTGGTTTGGAACCACAGCTGAAAAGTCTTTTTTAAAAAAATACATTGGACTGAGATATAGCTCACATGCCATAACCCTCCTTTTCGTTTTTTTTTTTTTTTTTGAGTTGGAGTCTCACTCTGTCGCCCAGACTGGAGTGCAGTGGCCGCTCCTGGCCACCGCAGCCTCGGCCTGCTGGGCTCCGGCGATCCTTCCGCCTCAGCCTTCCGAGTAGCCGGAATTACAGGCATGCGCCACCACGCCCAGCTGATTTTTTGATTTATTGTAGAGATGAGGTCTCGCTGCCCAGGCGGGTCTCGAACCCGCGGGCTCAGGCAATTCACTCACCTCAGCCTCCCAAAGGGGATTACAGGCTGAGCCACTGAGCCCGGCTTATAACCCTCCTTTTAAAGCGTGCAGTTCAGGGGTTTGTAGTGGATTCCTAGAGTTGTCCAGCCAGCATGACTTTCCGACTCCAGAACACTTTTATTACCCCCAGAAACAAGCCCATCCCTGCCAGTGTCACTCCCCATGCTCCTCGTCCCCTTCCCTGGCTCCTGGTTACCTCCCTCTCACTCTGGACACTTCGTTCGACTGGCATCGCGTGATGTGGGTGGTTATGCTCGGCTTTCCTTCACTCATCATAATGCTTTTTTTCAAGTTCTGGAAAGTCTTGTTCATGTTTGGAGACCATCACAATGTACGGCCAACCCTTCCGTCTGGTACAGAGATTGTCGTCTGATAGGTGGAAACTAATATTGCAGCGAGGAGTTTTTAGCTGTATGGTTTGTTTTTTGTTTGTTTTTTTTTTGAGTCGGAGTCTCACTCTGTTGCCCAGGCTGGAGGGCAGTGGCATGCTCACAGCCACTGCAGCCTCGACTGGGCTCGGGCAATCCTTCCACCTCGGCTTCCAAGGAGCCGGAACTATAGGCATGTGCCTCCATGCCCGGCTAATTCTCCTTGATTTATTGTAAAGACGAGATCTTGCCAAGTTGCCCCAGCTGCCCTTGAACCCCTGAACTCAGGCAGTCCTCTCACCTCGGCGTCCCAAAGTGCTGGGATTACAGGCGAACCACTACACCCGGCTAGCTGTATCAATAGATTTCATCATTCTCAGAACTGTCACTCTGCAAAGTGTATATGCATGTAATGTATAATTTGCAAGCTTCTCTCAGAAGATTTTCTTTTCGGTAACTGAGACACCTCTGCTTGTGCTGTAAGTGGAGGCCTCAAGACTTCTGCTTTATCTGCCTCTCAGACTTGACAGCACTTGCTTATAGCAATCCAAGCAGTATACCAGTGATGATATACAGTGTGGCAAAGATAAATAGCTAGGGAAGGCATCATATGAAACAAGAGGGATGTATCTATCGTTTAAAATTTTTCTCCTGGCCAGGCGCGGTGGCTCATGCCTGTAATCCCAGCACTTGGGGGAGCGAAGGTGGGAGGACTGCTGGAGCCCAGGAGTTTAGAACAGCCTAGGCAATATAGCGAGACCTCGTCTTTGCAAAAAGTTAGCTAGGTATGATGGTGTGTGTTTGTAGTGCCAGCTATGTAGGAGGCTGAGGCAGAGGTCGAACCAAGGAGATTGAGGCTGTGGAGAGCCATGACCATGCCACTGCACTCCAGCCTGGGCAACAGGGTGAGACCCTAACGATAGATCAATGGATAGATGGATAGATCGTAGTAGGTAGGCAGGTAGGTAGGTAGGCAGGTAGGTAGGTAGGCAGGTAGGCAGGCAGGCAGGCAGGCAGGCAGGCAGGCAGGCAGGCAGATAGATAGAAAGACAGATAGATAGATAGACAGACAGACAGACAGACAGACACAGATGCTTTTCCTGTGAAAGTGAAGGCTTGACAAGAGTTGTAGGCGCTCTCAAGAGACCTCTCACATGAGTGGCAAGTTGGTGCTGCTTGTTTCTCACCACATGGAGTTTTCTGTAGGACGGTGTGAGGATCTCTACCGCTTGGCACCCGGCTTCCCCCAGAGGGAATAACCCGAGAGTGAGCAAGGTGGAAGCAGTGGCTTGTGACCAGGTCACGGGTCACGCTCTGGCATTTCCACGCTACACTGTTGGTGACACAGGTTGGCCCTGTCCCGTTTCGGGTGGGGTCTTAAGTCACTAGGGAGAGAGAGTCATTCAGGACCAGGTTGGAGGGTGGCGACTGTAGGTTTATTCCCTTCTAAATTTCTTTTCTGTTTTCTCTTAGGGATACAGCTTGCTTTCTTTTACTGTCTTATTTGTAATTTTGGGTGATTGATTTGAAAGCAGAAGGTAAATAAATAAAAAATGGTTCATCGTAAAATGGGGCTTAACCTGTCTCCTGACCTTACTTATAACAGTTTCTATACTTTGCCATTTCATTCGTGCTCGTTCAGAGGCCCTGGTCTGGACTGTTGATGACGGGTTTTAGAAAAGGTCGCTTCACATTCAGCAAAGTCATCACGAATTCAGGATGTGTGACATCTTTGGCTGATCCCTAGACGCTGTTTTCACTGGCTGCTTGTCTGTGGGACTTGTCTCGCTTATCTCTCTTCATTGTTGCTGTTGTTGCAACCTGTTTAATTTCCTTCATGGTCACTGATGCTGCTTGTGGTCACAGGAGATAACTAGTCAGACAGAAACTTCAGTGTAAACGAATATCGCATTGCTTTTCTTTTGGAAAATATTGAAATGAGTTTTTGAAAAGTACCCTTCAGGGGAAGAATAATTTGGAAATATAGGACATTTCATTTTAGCTAGCAAAAAAAATCCTTTCATGGTAAATTGCATATTTTTATAGTTAGGATTAAACCATACTATTGACCTCTGCTTCTGAAGTAACATCTCAGCTGTTCATTTTGTTCTTAAACCTTTTTAAAAAGTTTTGGGAATTTTGTTGAAAATTTTTTCCTCTCAGTTGTATTCTAAAATGAGAATTTAAACCGATAGTTAGTGAGTTGCTTTTTGCTTTAAAAAATTTAAGACCAGTGACTTAAATCCATGTTTCTGTGTTGTCATTGTCTCCTAATAAGAGTTGACGGTAGTGCTAGCTAGTATCAAATCTTTCAGATGATGTGTTTTCACAGCTGCAGGCTATTTTAGGAGGCTTATTTAAACGAGTACTTGGGCCAAACCAACAGATACGCAGTGTAGACCAGTAAATCAAGGCTCAGCTCTGGACTCGCTCCTCGTTAGGCTTGTTCACATCTCAGTGTAAGTGACTGTGTGGAGCGAGTTTGGCTGGAACTCAGGTTCCTCCGAGGACGCTTCTCTAATGGCAGGTGCACGTGGCCCTATTTGTTCTGACGATGGCACAGAACCTTACAGCTATGTAATAGCTCAAGACTCCCCAGTCTAAGTTATTTTCTAAAAGCTATTAATGTTTTTTTTTAAACCTGAAAAAGACTTTGTCTTTACTGTACCATTTGTTCCTTAAAATAAAGGGGAAATGTGACTTAATGCAGAAAATACATAGTGTCAGACACCGTCACTTCCACATTCAACAGATACTTTATACTACCCTAAATATTGCTGACATGGGCCAGGCCCACGTGGTGGCTCAAGCCTGTAATCCCAGCACTTTGGGAGGCCAAGGTAAGGGGATTGTCTGAGCCCACGGGTTCGAGACCAGCCTCAGCAACTTGGTGAGACCTCATCGCTACAATAAATTTAAAAAAAAAATTAGCCAGGCATGGTGGTGCATGCCAGGTGTTCCAGCTACTTGGAAGGTTGAGGTGGAAGGATCGTCTGAACCCAGGAGGTTGAGGCTGCGGTGACTGTGGATGTGCCAGCCTGGGCAACAGAGTGAGACACCGACTCAAAAAAAAAAAAAAAAAAAAAAAAAAATCATGGCGTTTCCATCTGACCCTTTCATTTCTGGGTGTATACCAGGGGAATTGAAAGCATATGTACACAAAAACTTGTACACAGATGCTCAGGCCAGCCTTAAGCATGGCAGCTAAGAGGTGGCAACAGTCCAGATGTCCATCAGTTGTAAGGATAAACCAAGGGTTGTGTTTCTTTTCGGGGATGTCTCATTTAGCTCTAGAGGAGGTAAAGTCCTGATGTATGCCCATACTGTGGGCACACCTGGGGAACTTGCGCGAGGTGTAAGAAGCCAGTTACATAGCCGGGTGAGGTGGTACGCGCCTGTAGTTCCAGCTACTTGGAAGGCTGAGGAGGAAGGATCACTTGAACCCAGCAGGTCGAGGCTGAGGTAGCCGTGAGCATGTCATGGCCTGAGCCTGAGCGGCAGAGTGAGATTCCTGCTCAAATAAAAAAAAAAAGAAACCAATTACAAAAGCCACACACTGCTGGACTCCACTTGCATGGAATTTTCAGAGAAGGAAACTGCTTAGTGTTAGTGGTTTCCCAGGACAAGGGAGAAGGGGAAGTTAGGAGTGTCTGCTGAGGAGTGGGGGTTTCCTATGGGTGGAAAATTGTTCTGGAATCAGAAGGTGGCAGGGGTCCCACAAAAACCAGCTATATACCTTGGAGGGTGAATTTTATGGCGTGAATTACATCTCAGTAAAACTGTGATTTTGAAAAACCCACAAAGTACAGCATGCCATTAAATGAATGACCTGGTATTGGGAAAGAAATTCACTCTAGAAGTTTTTTCTTTCTTTCTTCCTTTTTCTTTTTCATTCCCCTTCCTATGTTTTTGTTAGTGTGTAGTCATTTTCTATTGTGGTTAGTTTATTTATTATTTTTTTCAAGAGACAGGGTCTGTCACCCAGGTTAGAGTGCGGTGGTGCGATCATAGCTCACTGAGCCTCAAACTCCTGGGCTCAAATGATCCTCCTGCCTCGGCCTCCCAAGCAGCTAGGACTACAGGCACATACCACCATGCCTGGCAAATTTTTAAAAATTATTTTTTGTAGAGACTGGATCTTGCTGTGTTGCCGAGAATGGCCTCAAATTCCTAGCCTCAAGCAGTCCTTCTACCGCAGCCGCTCGAAGTTCTTGTGTTATAAGCATGAGCCACTGTGTCCATCTGGAAGAAGTTTTTCATTTTTGTTTTTTTTTGGGGGGGGGGTTGGAGTCTCACTCTGTCGCCCAGACTGGAGTGCAGTGGCCGCTCCCGGCCACTGCAGCCTCGACCTGCTGGGCTCTGGCGAGCCTTCCGCCTCAGCCTTCCGAGTAGCCGAAATTACAGGCATGCGCCACCACGCCCGGCTGATTTTTTGATTTATTGTAGAGAGGAGGTCTCGCTGCCCAGGCGGGTCTCGAACCCACGGGCTCAGGCAATCCACTCACCTCAGCCTCCCAAAGGCGCGGGATTACAGGCTGAGCCACCGAGCCCGGCTCCATTTTTGTTTTTTTGCTTAGCTGGCTACTGTATAGTGTTTGCTGTTGTTTTTTTAATGAACAATCAGAAGACTAGAATTCCATTTGTAGAATGCTAGCCAGAAGCACGTGACTCTTTTTCAGTGAGACAAAGATTAATCAAAGCTACATATAACAAAAAATGATTTAGTAACCAAATTGAGCTTATTTTAGCTTTTGTGGAAAGTTTTGCTTCATTTACAGTCAGGAGTGATAGTTTTTTTTGTTTGTTTGTTTGTTTTGAGTAGGAGTCTCACTCTGTCACCCAGACTGGAATGCAGTGGCCGCTCACAGCCACTGCAGCCTTGATCCTTCTGCCTCAGCCTTCCAAGTAGCTGGAATCACAGGCACGTGCTACCACACCCAGCTAGTTTTTTTGATTTATAGTAGAGATGAGCTCTTGCCAAGTTGTCCAGGCGGGTCTCGAACCTATGGGCTCAGGCAGTCCACTCACCTCAGCCTCCCAGAGCACGGGATTACAGGCTGAGCCACCCAGCCTGGCTAGGAGTGATAGTTTTAAGTACTTTTTGGATGATAAAATCCTCCTCTTTTTTAAAGAATGCTATTTCTTCAGTTATTCTTATTGGTGAACTGTAAGATATAGTATCACTTTTCTGTGCTCTGTGGCTTTAAGTAATTGGATTTAATATGAACTAAGCTTGTTATAAAGTTGTACTCTTTTTAGCAACTGAGCTTTTGAAAAGATGAATTCAGATCTTATTCATTGTAAAATCCTATTGAGTGATTTTTTTGTTTGTTTGTTTTTTGTTTTTTTTGTTTTTGTTTTTGTTTTTTGAGTTGGAGTCTCACTCTGTCGCCCAGACTGGAGTGCAGTGGCCGCTCCCAGCCACCACAGCCTCGCCTGCTGGGCTCGGGCGATCTTTCCACCTCTGACTTCCAAGTAGCCGGAACTACAGGCGTGCGCTACCACGCCCGGCTGATTTTTTGATTTATTGTAGAGATGAGGTCTCGCCAAGTTGTCCAGGCGGGTCTCGAACCCGCGGGCTCAGGCAATCCACTCACCTCAGCCTCCCAAAGGTACGGGATTACAGGCTGAGCCACTGAGCCCGGCCTATTGAGTGATTTTTATGGTTTAGTCAAATTCAGCGCATTTGGTGTGAGTCAGTCCTGTTTTCTTCCTCCCATAGTTTTTCTTATGTCCGTGTAGCATGTATTAACCCACTGTCATCTCAGCTTGCAGAACACAGAGACGGGCGGCACGCCTACAGCCTGGAGTCTCTCTGCCACTGCCCCTTCTACGAAGAAGCCATGCACTTAGTTGAAGAAGGAAAAGTTTACTCAAGAGTCCTGAGGTACCATTCCATCAGGCTTATGTGTTTGAAGAATGTTAAGTTGTTGGTGCGATATGTATTTAAGATGTTTATGAGAATAGAGAAAAGTATGTTTTTAGGTCCAAGTGAAATTGTTTTACACGCTGTGTCAGTATTGAAAAGACACATGCCTCATGCTAAGGCCCTGAGGTTACATTGTGTTAGAGCCAGTTCTGCAATCGCGTGGTCTTGAATGCCGTGTAACCATTGTCCCTCTGCTTGTCGTGCAGGACTGAGATGTTGGAGTGCCTGGGAGACAGCGATTTTCTTGCCAAACTTCACTGCATCCGACAGGCTTTTCAGGTATTTCTAACACTGAGTGACTCCTCTGACCCCCCATGCCATGGGGTCCCGCGTGCTTGTCACCAGGATAGCTCGCTGCCCTCCCGCCCCCGTTCCTAGGGACAAGTACAAAGTTACTCAGTTTACCCCCCTCTCCACACCTGCATCCTTTCATTTTTCTCCCTTGTCATTGTCCTTTCCCTCTGGGTCCCAAGTCCACCACACTTTGTCAAAATAGGATATTTTGATGTTGTGGGTGTGTAAAAATGGCTGCTTGAAATAAAAACCTTCTTTCTGACCTGGCTCAGTGGCTCAGCCTGTGATCCCAGTGCTTTGGGAGGCCGAGGTGAGTGAATTACCTGAGTCCGTGGGTTCGAGGTCTGCCCGGGCAACTTGGCGAGCCCTCATCTCTACAATAAACCAAAAATTAGCCGGGCGTGGTAGCGCGCACCTGTAGTTCCAGCTACTTGGAAGGCTGAGGCGGAATGATCACCGGTGCCCAGCAGGTCGAGGCTGCGGTGGCCGGGAGCGTGCCACTGCACTCCAGTCTGGGCGATGGAGTGAGACTCCAACTCAAAAAAACCAAAAAACAAACAAACAAACAAAAAAACCTCTTTCTTATGATTAATTAATGTGGATTCTAGATTTGAGTCTGTTATAAAAGTGTTGATTTCTTAACAAGAAATAAGTTCATTTAATAACAAAGTATCTGGGTTTTCTTATGTTTGGGTACTGTATAAAATTTGTTTTAGACTTTTCATTGTTTGTTTATCAGAATTTAAACTCAAATTTATCTCCCTTTCATCTGTTTTTGGCTATGGGTTTTAAAGTTCTTTTCCTATTAGTGAGTCAGGACTTGGGTCTGCCTAGTGAAATGGCACCACGCGCAGTGCGTCATTGCAGAGGGTGGCGTGTATCTAGATGCGCTGTGACACTGTCCAGATTCATCACTGTCTCTTTTCTCTTTGGGGATGAATATTTTTTCAGGTAATTCTTTCAGAAACGGCCAATAGGATATTCCTTGCTGAGAGTGGAAGGAAAATTTTATCAGCTTTGATTGTGAAAGCACGAAAGGTGAGCTTTTTTGGTGGGAAAGGTGTTTTATTGTTTGTATTGAGCTGAAGGTAAAAATACATTAAATTTCTAATAGAACAAAGTATTTGTAGATAGTTGCAAAGGTTCAGATTTAAAAAATAAATAGCCCAAAGAGCCTTGGTTTCTACTTGGCTATTTTCTGTGTGTGAAGTCCACACCGCTGTGGCCAGCGGTTTCTCAGAAGCTATTCCCGATGTGGTAAAGTCTGTGACCGTCCTTGTGAGGGTCATCTGAGACCAGCTGCAGCAGCCACCGTACCACTACCAGACCTCTCCTCCCTCCCTCCATCCTGTTGAGGAAGAGAGTTATTGGAATAATCCTCTCCGGAATCTGGAATGAAAATGGTGCTGATTCTTACATGTACTCATCTTCATGGAACTGAGTAAGGCAGAAGTAGTGACAAGAAATTCAGACTGGAGGGAATGCCTTTGCGTGATGCGAGGTTTGTCAGGTGGCGATGAGACAGAATACAGCAAAGCCGGTTTTCCCTGGGCCCTTGGCACCTTTCAGACCCAACCCCCTGAGCTCAGTCCTCTCAGCTCAGTAATAGAATTTTGTGGATATTACTCTGTTTCAGAGAGGTGTTATGAGATTAAATAAGTGATAAATGGGAAGGCAAGTTCAAGAATAAAGTGCTGAGTACGCGTCGGCGATGGTGACTACCTGCAGCTCTCTGAGCCCCTCTCGGCCCATGAGCGTGTGCTGCCCAAGGGCACAGAGGTTCCCACGTGAACTTCTGCTGCTTCCTCGGCTGTCCATGGCAGATGAACACCGTGGTCTGCACCAGAATCCTCCACAGGAGCACGGTTGTCCCCAAAGCGTCACCTGGTGTCTGCTGTAACCAAGTTTTCGTTTTAAGGACTGACCTAAGCAGGCGTACACACTTGAGCAATAAGCAGTTGGCTGGTGACGTTCACTAACACGCTTACTCTTGGCTTCTGCAAAATATTGGAACAACAAAACCATTTGGGAGGCCAAGGCAAGCGGATTGTCTGAGTCCATGGGTTCAAGACCAGCTTGGGCAACTTGGCAAGACCTCATCTCTACAATAAATCAAAAACTTAGCTGGGCATGGCCACTTGGAAGGCTGAGGCAAAAGGATCGCCAGAGCCCAGCAGGTTGAGGCTGTGGTAGCTGTGAGGATGCCACTGCACTCCAGCCTGGGCAACAGAGTGAGACTCCGACTCAAAAAAGAAAAAAAATAGTAAACCAGAGACATTGAGCACACCTTGAAAATGTAGCTAGTTCCGTTCCCTAGTAGAATTAAGATCCAACACACTTGAGGAGCCACTTATTTACGTTGTAGGCTTGAGCTTTGTTATAAAGTTGAATTTAGGGTTAAAAAGGCATTTTCTTCTGCAGAATCCAAAGAAGTTTGAAGATGTTTTTGACGAAATGATCTACTTTTTAGAGCAGAGTGATCACTGGGATAGTACTGAAATGGAACTTGCTGCTAGAGGGGTAAGTTCCAATGTTTTATGATATGTATTCCCCTTAGTTATGTGCATGAATTATTTACATGAGTTGAGGCTACTGTCTCCTTGTCCTCGATAAATAACAGTAAAGACCACAGCAACCACATTGTACACATTGGGATGAGAGTTGTTGATAACTGTTTTTAGCCGCCTTCCTCTCCTTCATTGGCTCCGTCCTTCCTCCTTCCCCTCCATCCTTCTGCCCAGAGTCGAGCGGCAGGGCCCTGGGAGGGCCATCACGTGGCCTGTCAAGGCCGGTCTAGGAGGGGACGGCAGGGCAGCTCAGTGGGCCACAGACTGGCCACGTACACAGGATTTAGCAAATAAACACATAAGAAAAATCAGAGCTAGGCTTGGTGGCTCAGCCTGTAATCTCGCGCCTTAGGAGGCTGAGGTGAGTGGATTGCCTGAACCCGCGGGTTCGAGACCCTCCTGGGCAACTTGGCGAGACCTCATCTCTACAATAAATCAAAAAATTAGCCAGGTGTGGTAACGCGCGCCTGTAGTTCCAGCTACTCGGAAGGCTGAGGCGGAAGGATCGCCGGAGCCCAGCAGGTCGAGGCTGCGGTGGCCGGGAGCGGCCACTGCACTCCAGTCTGGGCAATAGAGTGAGACTCCAACTCAAAAAAAAAAAAAGAAGAAAAGGAAAATCAGAACCAGATGGCCACTGTCAGAGAAGGGAGGCAGAAAAAGTTGGGCTTGGGACTGGGGCTGCCAGAGTGCATGGGTAGTTGATGATACATATTTAGATCAGATGGATAGAGATTAATGTGGATGTGAAGGTTCGCGTGGCACGAACAGGCGTGTCAGTTCCACCTCTGTTTACTGGAGGATCTGAGACAGCAGCACCTCAAGAGAAATCCTCCCGGCACACAGACCCGGTTTCCAGCTCCCACTCTGCAGAAAGGAGCCAGGACTCCTTGGAAGAACAGCCGATTTCAGCCCTGGGGGAGGGGAAGTCCAGGGTGCTCCCAGAGCGCCTTGGGCTGGAGGCCTAAGGCATGCGCTTGCAGGGCACTGGGGCATTCCACCAGGAAGCACTGCAGGCCCAGCTCCATGGAGACGGCTCTTCCTTCTCTCAGTTCCCTCCCTCAGGGAGCGAGTCAGCATCCCTTTGGCTCCCCAGGCAGAAGGCCTCAGGCGCTGCACCCCGCCCCATGCTCACCGCCTCTTCCCTCTCACCTCGAGCTTGGGTCCGCGCCGACTCCGATACCTTTCCACGCAGCGTCTCTCTGTCCCTGCCACCATCTTGACCCGAGTCCTGGCGTCTTTTCCCTGGGCTGCCTTAGTAGATTCTGTGTTCTGATCACCACCCGGCCCCTCCCTCCCCTCCATCACATTGTCCACACTGCTGTCAGGCGACCTTTAAAAGACACGGATCTGACCATCCGTTTTCTTCCGCCACCTCCAGCCCCCGACAGTCCTCTCCTTTCCGCTGGCCCTGCCTTTCCTGCTGGAGGGCGACAGCACCCTTTCTGTGATTTCCTCCCGTTCAGCATCACACCTTCCTTCTCACTCCATGGTCTCGGACAGGTGTCTTCTCTTCCTGGGGTGCCTTACCCTCTGAAGGAAGCTCTCGCTTCAATCCAGCTGAAAAGCAGGATCTCAATCCTTCTGTGGTTCGTAAGCAGGAAGACTGGGTTCTCCCAGGCATGTGTGAGGCGTGCTGCCCTCAGACCTGGCTATGACGTCGGTACATCCACCCCTCTGTCGTGAAAAAAAAACCCCTAGTCTCCATCAGAAGCTCTGGGCACCATTTACCTGTCCCTCTTTGCGTGTGTCACAGCCTGGGACTGGCTGTTTGCAGGATGACCTCGTGCTGTTTTCCCCGCCAGGCTCCAGGCAGCTATCTGACTTGCTCACTGTGAAGTCTGAGGCCTGACACGGCGTGCCATTCACACCTTCATTCATGTGTTCACGGCACAACGCAGTGCGTGTGCATGAATGAGAGGAGCAAGAGTTCGTGGTCTCACGGGGAAGCAGGAGACAAGTGGGTGCCCCAGAAACCAGATCACAGCAGAATGAGCGATGTGGACGCTGTCGTGGAGGCACGAACCAGGGGATCCCAGAACAGAGAGGGGGAGAGATTCTTGTCACTTGTGAGGTGTAGGAAGGAGCAGCCGCCGTGTGTTATCATTTCTGGTGGAGAGTTTTCACATTTCTGCCTTCGTTCTTTTTATTTTTATATTGAATAATCTGATGCAGCTCAAGATACCCTACGTTATAAACTGTGAAGCCTTGACTCCGATTTTATTTTAGCTCTATACAATAATAATTTCTGTTTTAACTCATCATTTAATGCAGGTGAAAAATCTAAATTTTTATGACGTTGTTCTGGATTTTATATTAATGGATTCCTTTGAAGATTTAGAAAACCCACCCACCTCCATTCAGAATGTGGTAAACAATCACTGGCTGAACGCGTCCTTTAAAGAAACCGTGAGTGGTGGTTTGTCTTTCTTAGTCACTTAAATGGTCAGAACGGGGAAGATTAAGATTTCCCGCACATCTGCCTGTGGAGTGCTAGTGTGAAGATGGAAACTCATCCTTTGGTGCTGGAGTCCCACGTATGTGGCGTCACACCTTCCGGGAGAGTCTCTTTCTCGGCCCTTCTCCCCTCCCAGCCGTGGCCTGGAGACCCAGGCTTTCTTCAGGGCTCTAAAGAAATCCAGACTTCAAATCAGTTCAAGCCTAACAGTAACTGAAATGGAAGAATGACCAAACTGAAACATGACCGCTAATGGCTTTTCAAAAAGTGACTATTTTTAAGACGAAAATAGGGGAATTCACATTCCCAAATGCTGTCAAAAATTAGGGGAGATAAAATAGGCATGTACAAAAATAAAACAGATTTAAGCTTCATTCTGTATTTTGGGTGTTTTCCGTTTCTGTTGTTTTCTTACTCGAATCTATGTAAAGTTAGTTTTTGCGGGGCTTGAAGTATGCTCCTGGAAGTGAGGTGGAGTGGATATCATGTTTCAGGATGAAGTGTGAATGTCTTTTAGAGTTTCTTTTTTTTTTTCTCACTCTGTCACCCAGGCTGGAGTGCAGCAGCACGCTCATGGCCACTACAGCCTCGACCTGGTGTGCTCGGGTGAACCTTCCACCTCAGCCTTCCAATTAGCTGGGCCTGCAGGCACGTACCACCATGCCTGGCTAATTTTTAAATTTATTGTAGGGATGAGGTCTCACCAAGTTGCCCAGGCGGGTCTCGAACCCGTGGGCTCAGGCAGTCCTCTCACCGCGGCCTCCCAAAGTGCTGGGATTCTAGGTGTGAGCTACCTGTGCCTGGCCTATCTTTTAGAGTGTCAGTGGGTGGTTTCACAATTATTTTGGAACTTCCTGAGATTAAATTTTAAAGCATTTTAAGTCAGTCCGACCTTTCCTCAGTTAAGGATGTCTTAATTGTAAGAAGTATGTGATAGCCGGGCTCGGTGACTCAGCCTGTAATCCCGCGCCTTTGGGAGGCTGAGGTGAGTGGATTGCCTGAGCCCGTGGGTTCGAGACCCGCCTGGGCCACTTGGCGAGACCTCATCTCTACAATAAATCAGAAAAATGAGCCAGGCATGGTAGCGCGCGCCTGTAGTTCCAGCTGCTTGGAAGGCTGAGGCGGAAGGATCGTTGGAGCCCAGCAGGTTGAGGCTGTGGTGGCCGGGAGCGGCCACTGCACTCCAGTCTGGGCGACAGAGTGAGACTCCAACTCAAAAAAAAAAGAAGTATGTGATAAGACGTCCATGGTCCTATGTCTTTAAGTGATTTGGTGGAGTGAGCTTGATCAAAGCTGGGTCATGCTAGAGTACGGTGAGATTTCTTCAGGATCCACTCCCAGCTTTGGTCCTATCATGGCTGTATTTCTCAGTTCTTTCTCTGAATAAAACGGTGAGCTCCACCCACAAATATTCCAGAAGTATTGTTCCTGGAGGAAAAAAAGCTACTTTATTGTTACACATAGGACGTTTATTTGTGTGTGCATCTCTATACACATATTTTCACCTTTTTCCCTTAGGAAGAGAATTGAAGAACCCCGAAAACTGAATTCTAATTCCCATCTCCTTCATATCGGAGTGCAGCCTTTTTCCTTGAGTAGCTTTGTGCTTAATTTTAAAATTTTAAAAATGAAATACCTTGTCATTACTATTTGTAGAAGTATAAGAAGTGTAAGGGCTGGACTAGTTCTTGTTGGTAGTTAATGTTTTGAACTTTTCAGGCCCATAAACATTGAGCTTCTGATAAAAATCGCTCTCTCTTAGGTGGAAGCTTTGTGTGGCCGTCCGTTAAGTCTTGCTTCTCTCCTCTGTGTACGTTTAGGCGGTGGCTTCAAGTTGTTGGTCGGTGCTAAGGCAGAAGCAGCAGCAGATGAAGGTGAGCTCGGGCGCCCGGCTTAAGTGCTTGGGGCTCTGTCAGAGAAACGCACCTGAGCCAGCTGCGGTGGAGGAGGCAGCCGAGAGGAGGGACTGTCCCTCAGGCTGGACGGTGGCTTCTGGGAGCGGGGGCTTCTTCGATTGCCTCCCCCCTTCCTCGTATTGAGGCATCATGGCATTTCAGCTGGGGAGAGCCTTTAGCTCTGGAATCAGCTCTGCAGAGTGTTTGGTCTTTTGTTTTTTCCCGTCCATGGCCCCTCCAGGAGACAGCACCTTAAAGCAAAGGTTTTCCCTTGTCGATGCTGTATAACACATCCCACGGGGTTTTGTTGAACTGTGGAAACCCAGAAAGTTAATAAACTCAGAGAGTTTCCTGACACATAAGTATCTGTGCTAATATTTTACGAGATGATGCAATTACACAATTAAACGCTTAAATAATATCGAGTTTCTTAGCTGTTGGCTGGAATCCTAATAAGAGTAATTTAGTGCTTACTCATTTAAAAATAATTTTAGTTTTTTTCAGTTAATATAATTAAGTGACTGAGTAGGGCTTTTAAATAGCTAAAACCGTGGCAGTCTAAAAATACTAAAAATTGGCTGGGCTCGGTGGTTCAGCCTGTCATCCCAGCACTTTGGGAGGCCGAGGCAAGTGGATTGCCTGAGCCCACTGGTTCGAGCCCCGCCCAGGCAACTTGGCGAGATCTCGTCTCTACAATAAATCAAAAATCAGCCAAGACCTCGTCTCTATAATAAATCAAAAAGAATAGTGCGCGCCTGTAATTCTGGCTACTCGGAAGGCTGAGGCGGAAGGATCGCCGGAGCCCAGCAGGTTGAGGCTGCGGTGGCCGGGAGCGGCCACTGCACTCCAGTCTGGGTGACAGAGTGAGACTCCAGCTCAAAAAAAAAAATACTAAAAATTAAACAGCTAGGAAATACTGTAGCATTCTTGTTACTGCTCAGTTTACAACACTGATACGATTGCTTCTTTTATGAAGCATTTTTATGAAGTGAAAATACCTTTTAGAAATGTCTCTCAGCACATCTGAAACTGTTGGGTAAGATCCTAAATCTACATAGAACATCGTAGGACCCTAAAAGTTACTTGTTCGTTCCTTAACTTTCTTAATGGGCTGGCTCATGACTGACCCCGGTCTGCCTTCAGAACCAGCCGGCCATGAGCCTGGTGCTGTGGACCGGGTCTGTGGTCTCAGCTGCTCGAGAGGCGGAAGAGGGAGGATCGCTCGAGGTGTCCTAAGCCCAGTCTCTAAAAAACGATTTAGAGAAGAACCAGCTGGTTGTGTGATGAATAATCATCCAGCTTCCTGCTAGAGAAAGCAGATTCAGGGAGGTGGAAATAACTTGATTCCCCTTTGCTTCCCCACAGATCCCGGATGGATTTTTTGCCCATTTTTATGCCATTTGTGAACACATCAGCCCTGTCCTAGCCTGGGGCTTTTTGGGGCCTAGAAATTCCCTCTATGATTTATGTTGCTTCTTTAAGGTATGTTTGCTAATTGAATCGTTTCTTTTTGTCTAAATCAAAAGTAGATAGAGTTTTATTCTGTTGTGTTTTGCTTTTGTAGAAGAAAGAATGTTATTTATTTTTATTTTTTATTTTTTGGAGTCGGAGTCTCACTCTATCGCCCGGGCTGGAGTGCAGTGGCACACTCACAGCCACCCCAGCGTCAACCTGCTGGGCTCCAACGACCCTTATGCCTCAGCCTTCCAAGTAGCCAGAACTACAGGCACACACTACCACGCCTGGCTAATTTTTGATTTTTGATTGTAGAGACAAGGCCTTGCCAAATTGCCCAGGCTGCTTTCGAACCCGCTGGATCAGGCAATCCACCTGCCTCCGCCTCCCAAAATGCTGGGATTACAGGCTGAGCCACCAACCCCGGCCCAGAATGTCACTGAAAAGTAAAGCTGGCCAGGCATGGTAGTTCACACCCGTAATCCCAGCACTTTGGGAGGCCAAGGCTGGAGGTTCACTTGAGCTTAGGAGTTCAAGACCAGGCTAGGCAACATAGCGAGAACTTGTCTCTGCAGAAAAATCAAAAATTTGCTGGGGGTGGTGGTGCATGCCTGTAGTCCCAGCTACTCAGGAGCCTGAGGCGGGAGGTCTAGGCTACAGTGAGCCATGATTATGCTACTGCACTCCAGCTGGGCAGCAGAGTGAGATCCTGACTTAAATAAGTAAGTTATAGAAGTCACCCAAGTTCAGTGTTTAAATGCCAGTATTGGATAGTTTTGGCACTTTGCACTAGTATTGTAATGAACCAGCATTTTATAAATTTGGTGATTTACTGTGGAATAGACTCCCAAGTCCACTCGCCTTATCACCTCCTGTGCAGCAGGACCCGTGGTCTTGCATGGTGTTGCCATGTTACCATGGGGCAGATGGGTTCTTCATGCCAGGGCACTCTTGAAATTTATAAACAAACGATGCCTGTCTTTATTTTCATTTGCCTTAAGAGTTTTTTGGGGTACAGAAAAATGCACATTTAGAATTTAGAATTTATAGCCAGGCATGGTAGCTCACACCTGTAATCCCAGCACTTTGGGAGGCTGAGGCAAGAGGATTGTCTGAGCTCAGAGGTTCAAGACCAGCCTGGGCAACTTGGTGAGACCCCGTCTCTACAAAAAACCAAAAAATTAGCCAGGCGTGGTGGTGCATGCCTGTGGTTCCAGCTACTTGGAAGACTGAGGTGGATGGATGATCTGAGCCTAGCAGGTCAAGGCAGTGGTGGCCGTGAGCATGCCACTGCACTCTAGCCTAGGCGATAGAGTGAGACTCTGACTCAAAAATAAAATAAACTCAAGTAAAATGTATAGTTTATGATGATTGGAAATAGTTTATTCTGTCTTAAAGAGAACCACTGCTCAGAGGTAGCACCGAGGGAAGAGGATGAATGGCCCTTCCATGGACACAGAGCCTCTTGGTGTGTGGGCACTTCCTGCAGGTAGATGGTCTGTTTTGATGACCACGCTGCCCCTGAGCAGTAAATGGAGCAGGCAATATCATTCCTTATTCTATGGAAAAAGGAAAGGAGACCCCAAAAGGGCTAAGTCACAGGTTCAAGGTCCCTTGTCCATTAGATACGAGCTCAGCACCAGAGCTCAGGTCCTGACTTCTGGTTCCGTGCTCATGAGTGATACTTCAGATTGAACACCGTCTTGGTCTAAGACGTTCCCCTTTGTTTTGTGTTTCTTTTCCAGAATCAAGTTCTTTTCTTTCTCAAAGACATTTTTGACTTTGAGAAGGTGCGCTACTCGAGTCTAGAGGCGCTGGCCGAAGACCTCATGCAGCTCCTCAGCGGCCGCACCGAGCTTCTGATGGCCTATCTCGGGGCGGACGCCCCGAGGCACACGAGTGGCTGCCCAGGTAGCCATGGGCCTGTCGTGTCCAGCGGGCTGCTGGAAGCCAGGGTGCAGTAGGTGGCGCAGAAGCGACAGCTCGATGTGCTAGGAAGTACGTGAAGGTGATTGTGGATTTTGTGATGTATATTGCATAATCAGCAGAATCGGCACGTATGGACTCAGGGAAGAAAAGATGTCTCATAAAACGCAAGCGACTGTCCTGCACATCTACAGAAGTTCGCCTCTGAATCCGTGTGTAGTGTATCCAAAGTGGCTTTTTACAATCTCTGGGTAGTTATTTCAGCTGTGAAACATTGTGTATTCTGCGGGAATATTGCTTGAATTGAAGCCGATACTTGGGAGTTAATTGATTTGTTGTCTTGAAGCTATCTGAAATGTCCAGTGTCATTCTCAAAAGCTCTCTTTTTAGGCTTTGCACCTTGAAAATACACATGTTAGCCAGGACCTTTGTGTCCCACATACGCAAGAATATATTGCTCTAGTGTCAACATAGTTAACTTTGCCTAGAAATATATTTTTAATTCCAGAGTTATTCATTTGTTCATCACGTTTAGGCAGTAATGGTATTTAATATGTACTGCTCACATTTCACTTGTGCATTTGCTTATGTATTTGAATCAAAGAAATTGTAATCACTGAGTGTTGTTATAAAACATTTTAAATGAATTGACATTAAGAAGTTTACAATTTATAGCTTTATATTAACTGTAGTTTCTGATATATATATATATTACTGTTAGTCCTATAAGTTACAATGAAGAAACTGAGGAATTTCCCTTTATTTTTGTATAGATTAGAACATTTTCCCTTAAATGAATATTGATTAAAAAGATAACATTAATTAACTAAGACAGTTTAAAATCTACCATTTTTGTGTCATTTTGAGACTGTCAGCACCTGAAAGTACTAAACTTGATACGGTAAAATATTTTCTCCTTCTACAAAACCAGCTGTTGGCTGTTTCTACCGTGAACTCAGCATACTGGAACTTTGTCATATTATGCCCTTTTTTTTTGAGTCAGAATCTCACTTTGTCATCCAGGCTGGAGTGCAGTGGCACACTCAGGGACACTGCAGCCTAGACCTTCAGGGCTCAGGTGATCCTTCTGCCTCAGTCTTCCAAGTAGCTGGAACCATGGACTTGTGCCTCCATGTCCAGCTAATTTTTAAATTTATTTTATTTCTCGCCAAGTTGCCCAGGCTGGTCTCAGGCAATCCTCTCATCTCGGCCTCCCAAAGTGCTGGGATTACGACCGGCTTATACCCATATTTTTAAGATAGTCATACTTTGAATCTCAGTGAGGTTTTGAAACAAAGATGTTTTCAAGATGTGGAAGTGTGTTTCATGTCTCTTACGATTATGTGTGATCACACAGGTTGTCTGACGGGGGAGGCCCTTCTGCGGGGCACATCCGGCACTTTCAGGGCTGCGTCCGTCTTGTTTCTAAACCATACCTGCTTGCTGGAAGTGGCTGCCTCACAGGCCAGTGGGTTAGACGCGCTGCTTTTGCTCCCAGAGCGAGCCTTGCTCTTGTTGGGAGCGAGTTGCACGGAGGACCGAATATGCGTTTTTAGATTGAAGTGCCTGGTCTCTGGTTAATGAGTAGAAAACGAAAAGTGAGGAAAGCATGCTCTTTTAAGACTTTAAATTTATGCCATTTAATTACAGAATGTGAAGCTCAGGATCACGACGCCGCTTTGCGTGTGTTGTGTAGGTGGCAGTGTTCAGCATGCGAAATATCTCTCTGTCTTTGACTCTCTAGATCCTCAGATTCTGAATTTAATAATTACCTGCTTATAATTCTTATTATTCACGGAGGAGTGTGATTGGAAGTACCAGAACCAAAAATTCCATCATGCGTTGTTTTACTTGTTTGATATTACGTGTCTCCACCTTGTTGAGGTGCCACCGGGCGTGAATGACACTCCACGTAGACCGTGTGTGTGTTCGCACTTTGCACGTTCCCGTCACTGCGTAGGTAAGACGGTGTTGCTTGTATCAGTTTACCCACTTGCGGGCTGTGGTTGTATAAGCAAAGCTCTACGTAAACTTAATTGCTTTTTTTATCTGAGAAAGATACGGTTTGAAATCAACTTTGAAGAATTGCACTGTCTGACAATGCTGCTACCACATAAGAAAACTCTGGGGGGTTTATGTTACCAGAGAAGTCGAATGGTTTTCTGGAAGGTGTTTTGTTTGTGTTTTCTCTTTTACACTTCACCTTTTTTTTTTTTTGGAGTTGCTCATATTCAAGGAGTTGGTTTGTCAAATTCAGGGCTTGAGTTTGCTGAGTTTCTGGTCAAGTCAGTAGCTACTGCTTTAGCAAGATGCTTTCTTTGTGGCCTTTCACAAAAAGGATAAGAGTGACCAAATAGAATTTCAGGGCAATACACATAGGAAGAGCCTCTCTATTGTAAGAGAAGAAACGTGAACTTTAAAGGAAACACCTTTTTAAAAAGAACATTTCTGACCACAGAAGGGTACCGAAGACATACATGCCAGTTTCCATTTGCCTTAAAATTGAGTTAAACAGCAAAAGCTGTTTTAAAAAAATTTAAAAAATGACTAAACTAGTTTAGAGCCTTTTAGGATAAACCCTGTTTGACACTTAAACATGGTGTTATTTTCAGAAAGACGTCATTGTCACCGTGAGCCCTGCCGACTACTTCTTGTGCAGATCGTTGCAGGGTCTTGAGATACCCTGAGGAAGTGGCTTTTTAAATCTTCTGTTCTGGAAGAAAAAAGATAAATGTTCAAGTGACATATATTTGTTTTTTGCTTTCTCTGTATTTTTATTTCTCTACATTTCAATTCAACTAAATGGTACTTACTTATTGAAGGTTAACAGTATGTTTATTAAATGTCAAAATGGAACTATATTTTTAAAAAAGAAGCCAAGTTTTCCACACTGTAAGAGTAAGCTCCAAAGAACTTTCTCATAAAGTAATATTCTTTATTTGTGTCAATTTACTATGATTCTATTAATTTGTCTAATTAACTGACATAAAAGATATTCACAATGTTTTCATGCCTTAAGATATAATATTTTCTTTCTTTTTTTTTAAGATGTAACATTTTCTACTTAGATGATTTCCAAAAAGTGATTATTTTCATTACAAAAGAATGTCTTATTTTATCGTTTCTGTAGGTGCAGGCAATAGGAATGCCAAAGTAACATTTAATGTACGTCTCTGTGACCTTTCATAATCAGAAATTTTAAATTATGTTTATAGCCCATTGGCTTTTATTTTAACATGACTGTGTCTTCAGAAATTATGTGATGTACATTTCCAAGTGATTATAAGAATTAGGCTGAATTCAAATCTTTTGGTTTTTGCTTGGATTAATTTCATCAAGAAATGCATATGTGAGACTTAAGAGTTGATATAATCTGTGATTAATGGACATCCCTGCCTTGTTTCTAATGATTATGTTATTGGGTTGTTTAGTTTGGGAACAATCATGTATTAGCTGCACTTGGCTGCTCTCAGTGTGTCTATTCCCTAAATGTGAAGACTGCACTCATTAATTTGTATAAAAGTAAAACACTACAGCAGCAGAAAAAAATAGCACTGACTTTTAGCCAAAATAAGCACTGCGACGTGGATGTATTTCTATTACTGCGAAATAAAAAAGTGATGGCACATCTTGCCGACTCGTTGACTCTTGTAAGTTCTGTTTCTCTGCCTTTGCGAAGTCACTCTTGGCCCACCAGACCCTGCCCTCTGGGAGCTTCCCGTCTCCATGAGCCCAGCACAGAGGGCGGGATGGCTGCAGAAGCATCGTCATCGAGGAGACATGCGTATGTCATCTTGATGGACCAACGCGGGGAACAGACAGGCCTTTGATGGAAAGGAGGTGAACCGCGTGCTCATCAGAGTGGGGGGGGGGGCCGGCAGGGCTACCACGCCTGGGTCACTGTGAGGTCGGGCAGCCGCTGCCACTCGGGCCTGCTCTGAGCCTCCCTGGCCCGTCTCCGCCCCGGCTCTGGCGCGTGCGGTCCAGGAGCGGGAGGCCGCCCGGGACGCCGCGGTCACCACAGGAGGGGCTCACCTGGACGTCAGTGTGGGACTTCAACTAAATAGGTCATTTCAGAATAATTGAACGTGTGTGCTGTGGATAAGTGAACAGAGTTATATTTTTAAGTCATCGCACATAGAGCCGTGGAGTACCTTCCTTACGAAGCCACCGTACCAACCCGAGTGGGTGCCCACCCGCCAGGATGTGGAGATGCTCTGGGCGCCAGGTCACATCTGGTTGCGCTTTGTTTGGTGATTGTCACCACCACCCTCTCTGCTGGCTCTTGGAGCATCTCAGATGCCCCTCTCCAGACTCCGTGTCTTGCACTCTGGACGTCTCTGAATTCTGTGTGCTGGGAATGCTGCTCTGCGACGTCTTGCTGTCCTGTCTGACTGTTCGCGGGCTTTTCTGGAGCCTTGATCAACCCACTTCATGTGCTCAGGCCGCTGCTGGCTTCTGCGTCCCCAGCAGCGTTCCTTCCTGCACCCTGTGTCCCCTGACGCCCCACCTGCGCCTCGGCCCCGTGGTGTTTTTCTCCCTTGAGCTCTGACACCTCTGATCAGGCTCGCAAGCTCCTTTGCGGAGGTTCTTCCCTCGGCTTTTTCTACCTGGGAACAAGTGAAGACCCCACAGGAACCGTCATCGGGCAGACGAGGATTGAATTCCTGTACAGAAAAGAAAACAAAGCAGACTTCTCTTACGACACGTTTTGTCCTTAAAAGCCACAACAAAGCAACGGACACATCAAACACCACCTTTTAGCTGTCATGTGTGTCACAGAATAGACGCACAGTGTGCATTTATTTATGTAGGACGTGACAAACCCTTTATCGTTGGCTGTGTTTGAAACGACACCATAGTACTCGCACACAGAGAAGCACTTTGACATTTGAAAACACTTGAAAATGCGAGTTCCAGAACTTGGCTAATTCTTATTTCATGATGCTGTGTGTGAGAGCATAACCCCAGGAATTTTTTTTTTTTTTGAGTCGGAGTCTCACTCGGCCGACCAGACCGGAGTGCAGTGGCCGCTCCCGGCCACCGCAGCCTCGACCTGCTGGGCTCCGGCGAGCCTTCCGCCTCCGCCTTCCGAGTAGCCGGAATTACAGGCATACGCTACCACGCCCGGCTGATTTTTTGATTTATTGTAGAGATGAGGTCTCGCTGCCCAGGCGGGTCTCGAACCCGCGGGCTCCGGCCATCCACTCACCTCAGCCTCCCAAGGCGCGGGACGACAGGCTGAGCCACCGAGCCCGGCTGCTCCCTCCTTCCATGCTTGTCTTCCCCACGCCTTGCTGGGTGGTGATTTCTGTAAGTTTTTCCTTTGTCAATCAAGTCTTTTCAAAGCATTCAACTTAGCTTGTTAGCAATTAAGCTTTATCAAAACTTGATTTCTAGGTTTATAGTTCGTCATTTTTGTAACGTTAACATAGTCCCAAAACATGCAACAGGTGTGATCAAACTCACGGGGGCTGGCATCTAAGTTCGCAAACTTGCCACCTTACGCTGGCAGCACTATACAGACAGTTTGGTATGTTTTGCTAGCCTTGGTATGTCGTGTCTCACAGCTGTGTTCGTGTCGACGTGTGGCGGTGTCGCATGTTTTTGTGTGCCATCGTGAAAATGTCGGAGCTTGAATTAAGGCAACAAACAAACATTAAATTTCTTGTTAAAGTTGGCAAGGGTGGAAGTGAAATCAGGGACATGTTATTCCAAGTTCACAGGGATCATGCCATGAAGAAGATGGCAGTGTACAAACGTACTAAACGTTTTTCTGAGGAGAGAGAAAATGTCACTGAGGAAGAGAGGTCAGGACGGCCAGCCACGAGCAGCATTGATGAAAACATTGCAAAAATTCATCAAGTTGTACATCCAAATCGTCAGCTGACAGTGAGAAGCACAGCAGGCCAAATGAACATCAACAGAGAAACAGGAAAATCTTAGCTGGAAACTTTGACAGGAGAAAGGTGTGTGCAAAAATGGTCCCTAAGGAGCTCTTGCATCACGACAATGCACCAGCTCACACAGCCCTGTCTGTGAGGGAGTCTTCAGCCAGGAAGCAAATAACTGTTTTGGAACACCCTCCCTCCTCACCTGATTGGGTCCCCAGTGACCTTTTTCGTTACCGATAGATAAAAGAAATGTTGAAAGGGAGAGATTTTGATGACATCAAGGGGAATAACACGGTGGCCATTTCAGAAAAAAGAATTCCAGAATTGCTTTATGGGTGGACTGGGTGCTGGCATCAGTGCCTGGCTTCCCAAGGGGAGAACTCGGAAGGTGACCACAGCGCTACTCAGCAGCGAGGTAGGTAGCACTTTCGCGAGGATGAGTCTGCCAACTTAATTGTCAGCCCTTGTTGAACACACGCCAAGAATGCTGATACGAATCGGCAGAGCTTCGATTTCTAGTAGCCTTCCCAAACTCGGCACGGTGACACGGAACTCCCGACGCCCGTACCCAAAGGCCCTCTGCCCACGTCGCCTCTGTCTGGGGAAACGGCGGTGCCGTCCTTCCAGCTCCGAGGCCGAAGACCTCCTCCTCACGTTCGGGGGCCCAGACCCTGCCGGTGCCAGGAGACGACACCCAGAAAAAGAAAGAGCCCAGCGCTCCCAGCTAGCTTCGCAGCCCCCACCGTGGCCCAAACCCCACAGTGCGCATCCCGGTGACCGTGACGCCTCGCAGCTGGCTTCCGCGTTTCTTCCCACGAGAGCCCTGGTGGACGGCAGCTGGAGCGAACATGTCGCACGTATGTCGGAGCGTGTCCAGATCCACCAGTGGCCACCTCCTTGGAGTAAAACTGAAGTCCTCGCGAGGCTGCTGGAAGGGTCCTGTGGCCTCTCCTGCCCCTGCTGCCAGGGTGCCCAGGCATGCGTGCTGGCTCTTCCCAGAAGACGGCAGACAGGGTCCCCTCTGGGCCTCCCGGGACCCCTCTCCCTCCAGACACTGCCGTAGCTCACACCTCCTCTTGCTCATAGGAGGCTTTCCCAGCCCCCCTGCCTAAAATCGCAACCCCCAGCCTGGCCCCTGCACTCCGACGCCCTGCCCTGGTCATCCGTGTCACCAGAGCACTTGCCCCTGGTGCCACGGTTCGCGGATGTGCTCATGTCTGCTGTCCTCCACTGGGATGCATGTCCCGTGGCGGCAGGGATTTTGGCCTGCTTTGTCCCTGTTGTGTCCTTAGGAGCCAGGATTCCGTATGTGTGGAAGGAATGAAGGATGCGTTCGTGGGCGGGAGAGTGCTGGGTGAGCGGCCGTCAGTGTCTCGGAGAATGGAGAGCTTGGCTGCACCTGGTGAATCTGCTGGGTGGAGGTCAGGGTATCCAAAATGAGAACGTGTCCACTCACATCTTTAGACCCCAAGAAGGAATATGTGATTATAAGCCGGGTGTGGGCCGGGCGCGGTGGCTCCAGCCTGTCAGCCCAGCACTTTGGGAGGCCGAGGCGAGAGGATCGCCTGAGCCCAGGGATTCGAGACCCGCCCGGGCAACTTGGTGAGGCCCCGTCTTTGCAATAAATCAGAAAATCAGCCGGGCACGGTAGCACGCGCCCGTAGTCCCGGCTCCTTGGAAGGCTGAGGCGGAGGGATCGCCTGACCCAGCAGTTTGACTCCGGGGTGACCGTGAACGTGCCACTGCACTCCAGCCTGGGCCACAGAGTGAGACTCTGACTCCAAAAACAGAAAAAAAAAAAGACTGTGTGTACGGGAAGGAAGGAAGGAGACGGGGGGGGGGGGGGTTATGACAGATGTGGTTGAGGGCTCGAAGAAAGTATCCCTGAGGCCGCAGCGTGTGGCTAGAGGGTCAGAGGACGCGTTGAAGCACCGCCCGGGGGAGGAGGGACTCAGGCAGAGGGAACGTGGATCCTGCAAAGGCCCTGTGGCCAGAATGACCGCCGAAAGTGCCACGCACCGAAGGCCAAGGGACGGGGTCCAGGGAGTGCGGCGCTGCCGAAACTGTCCAGACCACTGTCACACCACTGTCACCGTCTTCCGCCGCTGATTTATTTACGTACTCATTTTCAGAGACTGGGTCTTGCTCTGTTGCCCAGGCCGGAGCACCGTGGCGCCATCCTGGCTCGCTGCCGCCTTGGACGTCTGGCCTCAAGCGGTCCTCCTGCCTCGAGCCTTTCAAGTGCTCGGAGCGCAAGCACGCACGACCGTGCCTGGCAATTTTTAAAAAATGCTTTGCAGAGACAGGGCCCCCCCCCGTGTGGTACAGGCTGGACTCGAACTCCTGGCCTTCCGCGATCCTCCCGCTTGGGCCTCCCGAAGGGCTGGGATCACGGGCGTGGCCCACGGGACGTTTAAGGGCCTGTCTTCACTGCCGCCTTAGCACTTTTCTCTGACTGGGGAATGATCACCCGTCCTTCTTAACAGGATCTCCATCCCGGGCCAGCGGTGTGGGCATGGGCTGGAGACAGAGCTGTGTTTAAGGCAGAGGCCGGGTCAGCCTCCCTGGAACACAGCCCCAGGCTGAGGGGCTGGAGTGGGAAGTGGCTCGCGGGTTTCTCTGTCTGGATGCCAGCTCGATTTTTTTTTTAACTGCAGTGAAGAACCGAAGGCTTCCCGGCTGAAAAATGCCCCCTCTGGCTGTGCCCTCCGGGTTTTAATATGGTGCTGTCTGATGGACTGACTTGCTTTTTTTGAGTTGGAGTCTCGCTCTGTCGCCCGGGCCGGAGGCGGCCGCTCCCGGCCACCGCAGCCTCGACCTGCTGGGCTCCGGCGATCCTCCCGCCTCGGCCTTCCAAGGAGCTGGAACTACAGGCGCGCGCCACCACGCCCGGCTGATCTTTGACTTGTGGCAGAGACGAGGTCTCGCCAGGTTGCCCAGGCGGGTCTCCAACCCACGGGCTCAGGCAGTCCTCTCACCTGGGCCTCCCACAGGGCTGGGATCATAGGCGCGAGCCACCGTGCCCGACCGTTTTCTTTCCTCTTTGTTGGGCTTGGCATCCCACTCGCAACGGCCCACGCTCGCGGCCGCCGCAGCCTCGACCTGCTGGGCTCAGCCTCCCGGGACGCCGCACCCGCAGGCGCGCGCCGCCACGCCCGGCTCATTAACGGGTGGCTCTTGTGCCCGCCGTGGCGAGGGGGTCTCGCCGTGCCCGGACGCGGGTCTGGAGCGCCTCGGCCCCGGCGCGCCCGCCGCCCGGCCCGACGGGGCGGGCGGGGTCCGGCGGCCGGGGCCGGAGCGCGCGCCCCTCCCCGCGGAGGCGCCGCCCGCCCGCCCCCCCGCGCCGGGGGCGGGCCTGGCCGGGCGCGGAGCAGCTGCCGCGGGCGCCGGGCCGCTGGAATGCGCCGCGGGCCGCGCAGCGGGACTTTTATGGAAGCCGGCGGCGGCGGCGGCCAGAGGGCGCGGGCGGCCGGGGCGCGCGGACTGCCCACGGCGGCCGGGCCGGGACGCGGCGCGCGCGGGCGGCGGTGAGCGGGCCGGGCGGCGCGCGGGCCGGGTGCGGGCGGCGGGGCGGCGGGCGCGGGTCGGGGCCGGGGTCCGGCCGGAGCGGCGGCGCGCGGGCCGCCCGGGCTCGGCCCTCGGCCCTCCCGGCGCGGCCCGAGCGCCCGAGCGCGGGGCGAGCGCCCGGCTGCGGGCTCGGAGCCCGGGGGCGCGCGGGGCAGCGGCGCCGGGGCCGGCGTCGGGGTCGCGGGCGTCGCCGCAGCCGGACCCGGGCTCGGCCGCCCTCCCGCCTCGGCCCGGGCCTGCGGTGCGCGGCGGCGGCTCCGAGGGTCCGGCGCGGCGACCGCGAGCCGCCCGCGCCCCCCGCGCGCCTCGGAGGGCCCTGGCGGGCGCCGGGGGGCACCGGCCGAGCCCGGCGGGCGCTGCAGGGCGGCCCCCGGCCGGCCGGGAGGCGGGCGCGGGCCCGGCGCGCGTCCCGCGTCGAGGCCCGTCGAGCGGGAGCGCCGGGGAGGGAGCCCGCGCAGGCGGGCGCGTCGGGGCCGCGTCCGGGCCGCACGCCCGCGCCTGGGGCGGGGCCGGCCGGGGCGGGGGTCGGGGCGCCGTCGGGGCGCCGGCCCGTCGGCCGCGAGTTCCCGGGCGCGGCCGGGCCCGCGCCCCCACGTCGCCCGGCCCGGCTGAAACCCAAGGTCCGCTGCTGGAACCCTTTTGCGTCCGGGGTCTCTGGCCAGGGGGGCCAGGCGGAGCGAATCCCGTGAGAAACGGGCTTTTGCGGGGAGGGACGCTGAGGACGCGCGGACCTCGGAAGTTTCTCCTTGCCTGCAGGTATCAGCACCCTGATTCCGGAGGTGCTTCGTCTTTTGACTGATGTGGCCGGGGAATAGTTTGAAGAAAAAGGTCTGCAATTCTGTGTTTTATCTGCAACAACTGCCTGAAAGAGTCCTGGGGGGCAAAACCCCGCACAATTGCTTTAGATCGAGTCTTCCTCGTGGCAGAGACTGATGTAATCCAGTTTTAATAGAAGATTCACACTTTTAAATCCATTTTAAATTTCAGTGTAATGAGTAGCGATTTCTCCTGCTCGCTTTAAAATGGAATCGGTGCTATTTTTGAAAGTTTGACACGCGGGGCTGATCACTGTCAAAATGTATGTCAGCCTGAGATGACTATATTTAGCATCAACAAAGGAATGCCTTATCTAGGTTTTTGAGCAGTATTTTTCCCCTGAAATTTCACTCGAGGTATTTAGGTTAGGGTTTCATTCGTGAGCAGAATGAAAACTAACTATGTATATTTGGAAGAGATTAATTGGAGATTTAGATTGCTTAGAACCCGGGGCGGCCTATAGTGACATACTTCATTGACAAAGAAAAAAAAAAAATTCTACCTGTAATATTTGAAACATCCTAAAGGCAACAACAACAAAAAAGTATGATTTAAATAAAAATATGAGGCCAGGCACAGTGGCTCACGCTTGTAATCCCGGCACTCTGGGAGGCCGAGGAGGCAGGATTGCTTGAATCCAGGAGTTTGAGACCAGCCTGAACAGCACAGTGAGACCTTGACTCTACGAAAGATAAAAAAAATTAGCCGGGCATCGTGGCACTCACCTGTGGTCCCAGCTACTTGGAGGGATCCTCTAAGCCCAGGAGGCCAAGGCTACCAGCAACTGTGATCATCGTGAGTGTGCCGCTGCTCTCCGGCCTGGGCAAGAGAGTGAGACCCCGGCTCCAAATACAATAAAATAAATAAAAATATGAGAGTTGTAATGCGTAAGAGAAAGAAAACAGCACAGGGAATGCAGAAAAGTATGGAACAGGCAGGCAGGTGTCTAAAAGCTTTATAGAGGAAAGGACTTTTAGTACATTTTATAGTTATGTGGCTTACACACATACAAACACCTTGGTAGTTTATAATTTTGTGTTTGTTTATTTATTTATTTTTGAGTTGGAGTCTCACTCTGTTGCCCAGACTGGAGTGCAGCGGCCACTCCCAGCCACCTGCTGGGCTCCGGCGATCCTTCCGCCTCAGCCTTCCGAGTAGCTGGAACTACAGGCGTGCGCTACCACACCCGGCTAATTTTTTGATTTATTGTGGAGATGAGGTCTCGCCAAGTTGCCCAGGTGGGTTCAGGCAATCCACTCACCTCAGCCTCCAAGGCACGGGATTACAGGCTGAGCCACCGAGCCCGGCTTGTTTATTTATTTAGAGTCAGAGCCTCACTCTGTCACCCAGGCTGGTGTGCAGTGACACAATCATGGTCACCGTGGCCTCAACTGCTGGGCTCAGGGGATCCGTCCATCTCAACCTTTCAAGTAGCTGGAACCACAGTTGCATGCCACCCGCAGGCCCAGCTAGTTTTCTGATTTATTGTAGAGATGAGGTCTTGCTGTGTTGCCCAGGCTGGTCTTGAACTCCTGGGTTCAGGCGATCCTCCTGCCTCAACCTCCCAAAGTGCTAGAATTGCAGGCATGACTAATAACATTCTTTTTTTTTCTTCGAGTTGGAGTCCCACTCTGTCACCCAGGCTGGAGTGCAGTGGCATGCTTATTGGCCACCCCGGTGTCAACCACCCCAGTGGTCTCCATCATGTATAGTTCCTTGTTCTCTTTTTGGGTACATAATTGCATAGTTACAGATTACATACACCTGAAATTGTTACATCTTCTTTTGCTATTAAATATTTATTGTTGCTGGACATGGTGGCTCACACTTATAATCCTAGCACTTTGGGAGGCTGAGGCAGGAGAATCGCTTGAGCGCAGGAGTTTGAGACCAGTCTGGGCAACATCATGAGACCTTGTCTCTACAAAAAATAAAAAAAATAAGCCAGGCATGGTGGCGCACACCTGTAGTCCCATCTACTCGGGAGGCTGAGGTGGAAGGATCCCTTGAGCCCAAGAGGTCACAGCTGCGGTGAGCCGGGATCATGCCTCTGCCCTCCAGCCTGGGCAACAGAGTGAGGCCCTGTCTCAAAAAATCAGTAAAATAAGTAAGTAAATAAATATCCAGCATACAGTTCAGCTTACATTATGGCAGTGTACGTTCTATGCTCTAGGGCGGGTGGACATGCCCTTCTTGTCCTAATTTACATCTTAGTGTTAATACGCCATATTTATGGTTAGGAATGACTACAGTAGCAGGACGTGGTGGCTCACACCTGCCATCCCAGCACTTTGGGAGGCAGAGGCGAGAGGATTGCCTGAGCCCAGGGGTTCAAGACCAGCCTGGGCAGCTTGGCGAGACCTCGTCTCTACAATAAATCAAAAAATTATCCAGGCATGGTGGTGGTGCGTGCCTGCAGTTCCAACTACTGGGAAGGCTGAGGCAGAAGGATCGCCGGCGCCGGCAGATCGAGGCTGCGGTGGCCGTGCGCGTGCTGCACTCCAGCCTGGGCGACAGTGAGACTCCGATTCAAAAAAAGGCGATTACAGTGGAGGGGTGCCCACAGCCTGAGGCCCCTGCTGCTGGTGTCTGGTGTGTTTCCTTCCAGTCTTTTCCCACGTGCAGAGCTTGTCTGTGCATTGTCCTGTGCCAACGAAACAGCCCTTGCCAGGCCTCAGGGAGTGCTGCCCGAGTCTTTCTCTTTTCCCCAATCCTTCTGGCCATTTCCTCCTCTTTGCCCTTAGGTTAGGAAGCCAGTAGGCCAGGCCTCAAGGTCAGTGACCTTTGCGGCTTCCTCCACCTGTGTCTCTTCCCATCCTTTCATCACCTTTGACTCTGCTGCCTTCTTGCTGCCCCGGTAGGCCTCCCCGGGCCGTTCCGTTTTCTGGGTGCCGTCTGTTTATTTCGATCAGGGCCGCAAGCTGTCAATCAAAAAGACACTGTTAGCCACAGACAAGCTTAAAAATGTGTGCATTTTGCATTAAAATGCGAATTTGCATCCTGCCTTGAAAATTGGAAGATCAGGGCAAAACGAGGTTCGCATTTTTGTACGGCAACAATGCCCTGGAACCTAACAGTGGCTGCTCCCAGACAGGCCACACAAGCTCCTTGTGACACAGTCACATGACTCCCAGCTGTTTTATGACTGGTCACACTCACTTCCGTCACCTGTCAGTTATATGACACATTATTTTATTTTTTGAGTCAGAGTCTCACTCTGTCTCCCACGCTGGAGTGCACGGGCACGCTCATGGCCACCGCAGCCTTGATTTGCTGGGCTCAGGCGATCCTTCTGCTTCAGCCTTCCAAGTAGCCGCAACTACAGGTGCGCACCACCATGCCTAGCAAATTTTTTGTTTTATTATAGAGACAGCGTCTCACCATGTTGCCCAGGCTGGCCTCGAACCCATGGGCTCAGGCAGTCCTCTCACCTCAGCCTCCCAAAGTGCTGGGATTATAGGCATGAGCCGCTGCGCCCAGCCCACCTTATGTTATATTATGTCACTTGTCAGTTACATGGCAACATTACCCTACGTTACATTACATCACCTGTCAGTTACATGACACAGCATCACCTTATGTTACATTATGTCGCCTGTTGGTTACATGACTCATCACCTTATGTTACATTACATCACCGGTCAGTCACATGACACAGCATCACTTTCTGTTACATTATGTCACCTGTCGGTTTCGTGACACCACGTCACCCTACGTTACATTTATGTGATCTGATCCTACCCACTGGAGTTTGCCATCCCGAACAAGTATGAGGGCATGGATATATGAGGCATGATATGCTGGAAATTCTGATGGACTTAGCATTGAGGAGCTGGACTTAGTTCTTTTTTTTGAGTTGGAGTCTCACTCGGTCGCCCAGACTGGAGTGCAGTGGCCGTTCCCGGCCACCGCAGCCTCGCCTGCTGGGCTCCGGCAAGACTTCTGCCTCAGCCTTCCCAGTAGCCGGAATTACAGGCACGCGCTACCATGCCCAGCTGATTTTTTTATTTATTGTAGAGATGAGGTCTCGCTGCCCAGGCGGGTCTCGAACCCGCAGGCTCAGGCAATTCACTCACCTCAGCCTCCCAAAGGCGCGGGATTACAGGCTGAGCCACCGAGCCCAGCCGGACTTAGTTCTTTAGTTATCTTTTATTTCTTCCTTTTTTTTTTTTTACTTGGAGTCTCCCTCTTGCCCAGGCAGGAGGGCAGTGGCACGATCCCAGCTCACTGCAGCCTCAACCTCCTTGGGCTTAGGCGATCTTTCCAGCTCAGACTTCTGAGTAGCTGGCACTATGGGCACGTGCCACCACACCGCACTAATTTTTATTCACTTACTTTTTGCAGAGATGAGGTCTCACTATGTTGCCCAGGCTCATCTCGAACTCCAGGGCTCAAGCGATCCTCCCACCTCAACCTCCCAGAATGTTAGGATTCCAGGTGTGAGCCCACGTGCCTGGCCAAGGACTTTCAATGTTGTAGACATGTTTTGGTTTACAGACCTTCTCTTAGATAATAGTTGCTGGTGTCATTAGAGCTGGAGGGGCCATGTGCTGCTAACCAAATAAATGCAATATTTTTGCAGGTGGGATTTGAGAAAGCATGGGGAGACGCCTCTGGGGAAGACACCTTTCCGAGGCTCCTTGAGCAGCTCTGCCGCCCGGATCCAGGAGGCGTCAGGAGACTGAGACCCTGGAGCTTGGCTGCAGAGAGGCCTTGCTCTCCTGGCCTCTTCCCTGGCCGGCCTGTGGAGAGTCAGAGGCCTGAGGCTTCCACGCCTGGCTGTGCCCTGCAGGAAAGACCACCAGGGCTCCTCAGTGATGACCACATGCGTGGCCTGGGGTGGGAGTTCCTGCAGCCTGGTCTCCGGTTACTCGTGATATTTAGTTTAGCGTAAACCCACCCCTTTTTTCCTCTTTTCTTTTTTTGAGTCGGAGTCTCGCTCTGTTGCCCAGCTGGAGTGCAGTGGCACAATCAGGGCTACGCAGCCTTGACCTGCTGGGCTCAGGCAATCCTTCTGCCTCAACCTCCTGAGTAGCTGGAACCACAGGTGTGCGTCACCACGCCCAGCTGTTTGTTGGATTTACTGTAGAGGCGAGGTCTTGCCAAGTTGTCCGGGCTGGTCTCAGACCCCTGGGCTCAGGCAATCCTCTGGCCTCGGCCTCCCAAGGTGCCCGCCATGCCCGGCCCCCCGGTTTTTTCTATTATTATGTTAATTATGGACTTCGCATTACGAGCCCGCCTTTGGTGTAGGTATCAGTCATGTGTCTTATTTGGGCTGATTTTTCCTGTGCTCTCTCCATTCATCCACCCAGATGTGAACAGAGCTTGTCCGAGGTATTGCGTGAAACACGAGAAATATAGAGAGGAACAGAGCAGTTCTTGCTTTTCAGGGCCTCATAGCATTATGAATACACTTTGAAAAGTATCGCCCAGGTGTGGTAATGTAATCCCAGCACTTTGGGAGGCCAAAGCAGGAGGATTGCTTGAGGCCAGGGGTTCAAGACCAGCCTGGGCAACATAGCAAGACCTCATCTCGACAAAAAATCAAAAAGAGCAAATAATGTAGGAATCAATAAAAGAATTTACAATTCAGCTGATTTAGATAATGTACAATAACTGTTTCGTTGTGTTATCTGGGTGTGTGGTGCACGCCTGTAGCCCTAGCTACACAGAAGGCTGAGGCAGAAGGATTGCCTGAGTCCAGGTGGTCGAGGCTGTGGTGATCCGTGATCGTGCCACTATATTCCAGCCTGGGTGACAGAGACTCTGACTACAAAAAAAAAAAAGTATTATATACCATCGTATGAAGGCAAAGAGTTATATGTCATTATTACAGAAGAGTCTCAGGCAGTTTGAAAGTAAGATTCTTGGTTCTCAGTGAGGAATTGTATATTAGCAAGAGTGCGACACAGCACTACTTCGAATAGGAAAAATCAGGTCGAATTTTGGATTCTGATAAGGCCCATGACAGTATAATATTTAAAGTATAAGGTTGCAACCTTCCTTAATTAAAGTAAACTATATTATACTTAAGTCTGTTTCTTGTCCAAGTGAAAAAAATGATAAAAAGCTAGGCTCACATTTTATGAATCACAAAACATCTTTGTTTGTTCCACAGACCGTAAGAGTTAGGTTGTAACATTTACTTGCAGTATATAATTGTGTCCCATTCAAAACCTTCTTAAAAGTTGAAACAAAGAATTTGCTTAAGTTCGGTGATATGCACATTAAAAGTTGTCACTGTCTTGACAATTCTTTTCTCCTGGGGAAAGGAGATAATATGTTAACACAATGAAACAGTTACTGTGGGTTATCTAAATGAGCTACATTTTACATTCTTTTCTTGGTTCCCACATTATTTGCTCTTCTTGAACTATTGTAATTGTGTATCAAAAAGTGTCAAGGAAACTTAATTTAGAAAATGTGACAGGTTAAACACAGGACCAGTACAACTGTAGAACGGAAGCACTGCCGTACATTTTGAAGGAAAATCTGTCACTTAGTATTACATTCTACTACAAGTCTTATATACTCTCTCACAGCTGGAGCATCATACCTTAATATACAACCTGGGAATTATTTTATTCTTGAGACATGTTTTATCAGTCCATTGAGTCATTTTCAAAAACTTCTTAGCCGGGTGTGGTGGCTCACACCTATAATCCCAGCACTTTGGGAGGCCGAGGCAAGAGGATGGCCGGAGCCCACGGGTTCAAGACCAGCCTGGGCAGCTTGGCGAGACCTCGTCTCTACAATAAATCAAAAAATTAGCTGGGCGTGGTGGTGCACATCTGTGGTTCCAGCTACTTGGAAGGCTGAGGTGGAAAAATCGCCTGAGCCTGGCAGGTCAAGGCTGCAGTTGCCATGAACGTGCCGCTGCACTCCAGCCTGGGTGACAGTGACAGTCTGCTTCTTGAAGCCTATCTCTGGCAGTTAACACCAACATTAATATCTCCATTTGGTATATTATTTATTTGCATGTAATGTTTGATATACTTAAGATAGGTAAAAATGATAGAACGAAATAGTAGTATTTTTTTTTGAATCAGAGTCTCACTCTGTCGCCCAGGTTGGAGTGCAGTGGCATGCTCACAGCCACCACAGCCTCAAGCTGCTGGGCGATCCTTCTGCCTCTGCCTTCCAAGTAGCTGGAACCACAGGCACACGCCATCACGCCCATCTAATTTTTTGATTTACGGTAAAGATGAGGTCTCGCCAAGTTGCCCAGGCTGGTTTGAACCCTTGGGCTCAGGCGATCCTCTCACCTCTTCCTCTCAAAGTGCTGGGATGGCAGGTGTGAGCCACCATGCCTGGCTGACACTGTTTCTTAATGTGGCCTCAAGATTCTCTCTAGTCTGCCCAGCCTGTCTTCCTCGTTTTGCCCCCGAGTCTGGACAGTTTCGAGCTCCCTAGATTGACAGTGGGTCATCACGCACTGGTGTTTCTTCTCCTCCTGGCTCTTTTGCCTGGACGCCCTTACCGTCTTTTCCACGCTGTGAAACCCTACTCGTCCTCCAAGGCCAACTCCAATGGCATCGCCTCTGTAGAACCGTCTTTCGTGACGCTTGTCCTTAACCACACCACCGCTTTCGGTGCTGCTAACGCTTCTCTTACAGCTCTCACTGCTTTGTATTGTAACGAGGACGTCAGCTTTCTCTCCCAAAGCCATCTGGTTTCGGGGCTCTGTCTTATCCATTCGGCATCCTACTGCCCGGCATCGTGTCTGGCAAACAGCAGATTCTTCTCCTCACAAAAATACTAGATTGTAAACACAGACCTGCCCCATCAAACGCGTAAAGAATGCGGCTTTGGGGATAAACCCTGTAAAGGCTTTTTTTTTTTTTTTTTTGAGTTGGAGTCTCACTCTGTCGCCCAGGCTGGTGTGCAGTGGCTCACTCATGGCCACCGCAGCCTCGACCTGCTGGGCTCAGGCGATCTTTCTGCCTCAGTCTTCCAAGTAGCTGGAACCACAGGCATGCACCACCATGCCTGGCTAATTTTTTGATTTATTGTAGAGATGAGCTCTCGCTGTGTTACTCAGGCTGGTCTTGAACCCCTGAGCTCAGGCAGTCCTCTTGCCTCTGCCTCCCAAAGTGCTGGGATTACAGGCTTGAGCCACCGCGCCTGGCCTGATCTTATTCTTGTTAATGATGCAGATGACTTGCCTGGGAGTTTAGATACTTAGAGGGTACAATGGGGCTGAACGGTTATGTTTCTACTGCGCTGTGAGGTGGCCAAGGACATTGCGTCTGCCGCCCAGACAGAAAAATCATGGAACACTCGATTAAGAAAAGGCTGTGGGCTTTCAGATAGGATCCTTTGGTGTTCAGGTTGCTGAGTATAGGAGTTAGGAGTCATTAAGCACTCTTCATTTGGCATTTTAAAATATAACGAGCAAGTACTCAATCTAACCTCTCCCTTTCTGGAATGAGGACTGACATGGTATGACAGAATATTTTTCTTGTTGTTCAGCAAATCTCAAAATGTGGTCTTAGAACCACAAGGAGTCCCCAAGACACTTCAGGAGTCCATCAAGTCCTTCCTTTTCCAAATACATATTTGTATGAGTTCACATTTTCTTTATAGACTTCAGTCAAAACGACATATCGACCAGTCTCGGTGGCTCAGCCTGTCATCCCAGCACTTTGGGAGGCCGAGGCGAGTGGATGGCCTGAGCCCGCAGGTTCGAGACCCGCCCGGGCAACTAGGCAAGATCTCGTCTCTATAATAAATCTAAAATCAGCTGGGCGTGGTAGCATGCTCCTGTAGTTCTGGCTACTTGGAAGGCTGAGGCGGAAGATCGCCGGGGTGCAGCAGGTTGAGGCTGCGGTGGCCGGGAGCGGCCACTGTACTCCAGTCCAGGCGACAGAGTGAGACTCTAACTCAAAACAACAACAACAAAAAACATGTTACAGTAGTTTGAATGCAGAAGCAGATGTGAGAAGTATTTCTCTTTTATTAAGTCAGATACTAAAGAGATTTGCAAAAATGTGTGAAACAATGCCACTCTTACTAATTATTTTTATATTGGAAAATATAGTTATTTTTCATAAAATGTTTTTATGCTGATAAATAATGGGTTGTTACTGTTATTTCACATGTCTTCATGCATATATATTTGAGCATTTTCTGTTCTAATTTCCAATTTATCAAATATCTATAGTTATAATCCAGACAAACAAAACTTCTCTTGGAGCCTCAGTGATGGGCGTAGATTTCAGCCCCTGAGCCCATAAAGTTTGAGGCTTACTCTTACAACTCATAGCCTTTCTTTGTGTGGGGGCATTTTCCTTCCTGTCACAGAGCTTGTTTTTATGAGAGGTGGGTCTCACTATGTTGCCCAGGCTAGATTCAGACTCGAGCCCGGCTCGAGTTATTTTTGATGAGAATTTCATTAACATTTAAAATATATGGGTTTGGCAGCTGGGCTCGGTGGCTCAGCCTGTAATCCCGCGCCTTTGGGAGGCTGAGGTGAGTGGATTGCCTGAGCCCACGGGTTCGAGACCTGCCTGGGCAACTTGGCGAGGTCTTATCTCCACAATAAATCAAAAATTAGCCAGGCGTGGTTGCGCGCGCCTGTAGTTCCAGCTCCTTGGAAGGCTGAGGCGGAAGGATCGCCAGAGCCCAGCAGGTTGAGGCTGCAGTGGCCGGGATTGGCCACTGCACTCCAGTCTGGGCGACAAAGTGAGACTTCAACTCAAAAAAAAAACAACAATAAAATATATGGGTTTGGAATTTTTTTTTTTGAGTCGGAGTCTCACTCTGTCGCCCAGGCTGGAGGGCAGTGGCACGCTTACGGCCACCGAAGCCTCGACCTTCTGGGTTCAGGCGACCCTCTCGCCTCAGCCTTCCAAGGAGCTGGAACCACAGGCGTGTGCCACCATGCCCAAGTAATTTTTAAATTTATTGTAGAGATGAGGTCTCACCAAGTTGCCATGGCTGGTGTTGAGCCTGTTGGCTCAGGCAATCCTCTCACCTCGGCCTCCCAAAGGGCTGGGATTATAGGTATGAGGCACCGCGCCCGGCCAGGTATGGAATTTTCATGGGACGGTTTATGAAAAGTTAGAACAAGATCAAACCTGCGTTTGCCATTTGTTCTGAAGTTTTGTGTCGTAATATACGTTCCTCCATATGTAGTGATGACTGTCTCCATGCTGAGCAGCTGTGCTGGCCAAGGTTTGTCCCTGGCGGAGGCCGAGTTTAGGGGGATCGCAGCCTTTTGGGAGGACGGGCGTGATGAGTGTCTTGAGCACTGGGGAGTGAGGGCGGGGCGAGACTGGGTAGGACGGAAGGGACGGGCCGAAGAGATCAGAACGTTCCAGCTGCAGTTGAGAGAGCCACAGGGCCCCAGTCCTTGGTTCAAGGTCAATGCCTGTCACTTTCTTCTCCGGGACCTTCCTTGGTGGGTGTATGACTCAGTGTCGAGCTTCGCAAAAATGTGTGACGCTCACCTCCTTTTTTTAACATTTGCACAGTCCATGTCGTGACTTTGCTGGAATCAGTCATTACTTGGAAAAGCCTTCGCAAAACCAAAATTCTCACTGTCATGATCCATACAAAAGTGAGTTCCAGACTGTAGGAGAACATCGCTAAATAATGTTCTGTTAGATAAAAAATTTGGAAGTCGTGGCTCAAGCCTGTCATCTCAGCTCTTTGGGAGGCCGAGGTGAGGGGATTGCCTGAGCCCGCGGGTTCAAGACCCGCCCGGGCAACCTGGCGAGACCTTGTCTCTACAGTCATCAAAAAATCAGCCAGGTGTGGTGGCGCGCGCCTATAGTTCCAGCTCCTTGGAAGGCTGAGGCGGAAGGATCGCTGGAGCCCAGCGGGTCGAGGCTGGGGAGACCGTGAGCATGCCACTGCACTCCACTGGGCGGTGGAGGGAGACTCCAACTAAAAAAAAAAGTGCCAGTATGTATCAATTTAAAGGAAAAGAGGCCGGGTGCAGAAGCTCATGGCTGTAATCCTAGCACTTTGGGAGGCCGAGGTGCGACGATCACTTGAGCCCAGGAGTTCGAGCCCCAGCATCAGATGCTAGTGAGGATGAGGAATTACGCGAACTCTCATTCACTGCTGGAGGGCGTGCAAGCCAGCGATTGTGGAAGGAAAGCAGCTGGGTGGTTTCTTACAAAGCGAAACATACTCTCACCGTCTGATCCACAACCCTCCCCTTCGTGTTGACCCAAAGGGTCTGGAAACTTAACGTCCGCACAGATGTTTCTGTCCACTTGATTCCTAATTGCCAACACTTGGAAGCCACCAAGCTATCATTTGGTCGGCGAATGGATAAACCCATGGTGATGGAGCCCCACCACGGACTATAATTCAGAGCCAAAAGACATGTGTTAGCCGGGCTCGGTGGCTCAGCCTGTAATCCCACGCCTTTGGGAGGCCGAGGCGAGTGGATTGCCTGAGTTCGTGGGTTTGAGACCCGCCTGGGCAACTTGGCGAGACCTCATCTCTACAATAAATTAAAAAATGAGCCTGGCGTGGTAGCGCGCGCCTGTAATTCCGGCTACTCGGAAGGCTGAGGCTGAAGGATCGCCGGAGCCCAGCAGGTCGAGGCCGCGGGGGCCGGGAGCGGCCACTGCACTCCAGTCTGGGCCACAGAGTGAGACTCCAACTCAAAAAAAAAAAACATGTGTTGGCCAGCCAGGAAAAGACCTGGAGGATACTTTGAGGCAGATGATTACGTGAAAAAATTCAGCCTGAAGCGGCTGCACACTGTATGGTGCCAACTATGTGACATTCTGGAAAGGGCGAGACCGTGGAGACAGTAGGAAGATCAGAGGTTGCCAGGGCTTGGGGAGGGTGACGGGCGGAGCGCCGCGGATACTCAGAGCCGCGAGGCTGCTCTGTGTGACACGGTGGGGGGTGCGTGGCATTGTGCGTCTGTCCGTCTCATCGAATGCACACTTCCGGGAGTGACCCTGCACACGGAGTGTAGACTCTGGGTGACCATGGCGTGTCCGTGGACGCCCCTCAGTTACAACAGAAGTGCCCTCTGGGGGGGAACGCTGACATGGGGGTGGGGGGAGTATGCCTGGGACAGAGAATATGCAGGAAATCTCTGTACCTGGCACTCACTTTTGCTGTGAACCTTGGCCACTCTAAAAAAATAAAGTCTATTTTAAAAACAGCCGGGCCGGGTGGTTCACGCCTGTAGTCCCAGCTACATGGCAGTCTGAAGTGGGAGGCTTGCTTGAACCCAGGAGTTCGAGGCTGCAGTGACCCATGACTGCACCGCTGCACTGCAGCCTGGGTGACAGAGCGAGACTCTGTCTCAAAAAAAAAAAAAAAAAGTTGACTAGAAAATCCCAAAGGAAAACACACAAAAATTTAAAAGAAATAGTAAGCCGGGCTCGGTGGCTCAGCCTGTAATCCCGCGCCTTTGGGAGGCTGAGGTGAGTGAATTGCCTGAGCCTGCGGGTTCGAGACCCGCCTGGGCAGCGAGACCTCATCTCTACAATAAATCAAAAAATCAGCTGGGCGTGGTGGCGCATGCCTGTAATTCTGGCTACTTGGAAGGCTGAGGCGGAAGGATCGCGGAGCCCAGCAGCCGAGGCTGCGGTGGCCGGGAGCGGCCACTGCACTCCAGTCTGGGCGACAGAGTGAGACTCCAACTCAAAAAAAAAAAAAAAAAAATCAAAAAAAAAAAAAAAATAAAAGACATAGTAAAATAATTGACCTAGGTCTATTTATAAATTACATTAAATGTTTGGTTTTTTTTTTTGAGTTGGAGTCTCACTCTGTGGCCCCGACTCTGTAGCCCCGACCCAGCCTACATTAAATGTTAATGAATTAAACACTGCAATTAAAAAACAGATATTACCAAAACTGATTTTTTTTAAAAAGTAAGGTCCGATTTTATGCTGTGTTTAAGAGAGATCCTTTACATATAAAAACATAGGTTGAAAATAAATGAGTAGGCCGGTCTCGGTGACTCAGCCTGTAATCCCAGCACTTTGGGAGGCCAAGGCGAGTGGGTTGCCTGAGCCCCTGGGTTCGAGACCCGCCTGGGCAACTTGGTGACCCTCATCTCTACAATAAATCCAAAAGATTAGCCGGGCGTGGTAGCGCGCGCCTGTAGTTCCAGCTACTCGGAAGGCTGAGGATCACTGGAGCCCAGCAGGTGGAGGCTGCGGTGGCCGGGAGCGGCCACTGCACTCCAGTCTGGGCGACAGAGTGAGACTCCAACGCAAAAAAAAAAAAAAGGAAAAAGAAATGACTAGAGAATTATGCATCATACAAACTGTAAACCTAAGATAGCTGGTATGGCTATATTAATATCAGATAAGGTCAAGACAATGAGGTAAGGAGGAAAAGTTCTGATGGACAAACCAATTCAAAAAGAAGTGGTGGCTCACGCCCGTAATCCCAGCATTTTGGGAAGTGGAGGCGAGAGGTTTGCCTGAGCCCAGGAGTGTGAGAACAGCCTGGGCAACTTGGCGAGGGCTGGTCTTTACCATAAAAAATAAAAAATAGCCAGGCATGGTGGCACGTGCCTGTAGTTCCAGCTACTTGGAAGGCGGAGGCAGAAGGATCGCCAGAGCCCAGCAGGTCGAGGCTACGTTGGCCGGGAGCAGCCACTGCACTCCAGTCTGGGTGACAGAGTGAGACTCCAACTCACAAAAAAAAAGATACTACAAGCATAATATGTTTGCACTTAAATGAACCTGAAATTACATGAAACAAAAGTGGCAGAATTAAAGAGGACAGTAGAAAATTCTACATAATTGAAGATTGATAGAACTAGTCAAAAAAAAAGTAAATATACAGATCTAAGACATGATCAACTATCTTAATCTAGTTGATATCTATAGAATAACACACTCAATAATTGCAGAATACATATTCTTTCCAAGTGCACTTATGTTCACTAAGATATTCTGGGTCAAAAATTTCCAGGAATCTTTTAACACCATGCATCTTGTGTTTTCTTTTCTTTTCTTTTTTTTTTTTTTTTTGAGTTGGAGTCTCACTCTGTTGCCCAGACTGGAGTGCAGTGGCCGCTCCCGGCCACCGCAGCCTCCACCTGCTGGGCTCCGGCAATCCTTCCGCCTCAGCCTGAGTAGCTGGAACTACAGGCGCGCGCTACCATGCCCGGCTCATTTTGATTTATTGTAGAGATGAGGTCTCGCCAAGTTGCCCAGGTGGGTCTCGAACCCGTGGGCTCAGGCAATCCACTCACCTCAGCCTCCCAAAGGCGCGAGATTACAGGCTGAGCCACCGAGCCCAGCTGCATCTTGTGTTTTCTATACCATAAATTTTGGGAAGAGGAACAGAAGTTTATCACAATTTATTACTTGCTTGGATTATGTCAGTATTTTTTTAGGGGCAGCTAACTGCTATTTCTATTAATTATATATATATATATAACATAGTGTTATAGCTCCTTAGAATTTGGTAAAAACCAGAAAACCTTGAAAAACATAAATATATATTTAAAATAAAATTATTAAAAATTCTTATGCAATATGAAATTTTTTTTCAGGTGCAAAAATATATAAAGCTTCATAATCAACCCAAGATCCCACAGAGCAAACATGAACGATATCGCCCAAAAGGCTGAGGTAAGTCTCAAAAGTTTTTTAAAAAATGTGAAAAATGTAGGGTTGATTGTAGAATTGCTAAAAGAGTGATCGTTTGGTGGAAAGGTCACATTCAGGAGTGCATCATTAATAACATAATGTCAAGATGTAAAACAAGAAGACAGAGAATTAACGAGCTAGTCTGGGGCCAGAATTTTAAATAGGATTCTAGGAAATTTTAGGAAGCATGGTTACTAAATTTGCAAATAATGATGAAGTGGATGTGACAGCTAGTATCTTGAATAGAATTTTTTTTTTTTTCTGAGTTGGAGTCTCACTCTGTCACTCAGACCGGAGTGCAGTGGCCGCTCCCGGCCACCGCAGCCTCGACATGCTGGGCTCCGGCGATCCTTCCGCCTCAGCCTTCCAGTAGCTGGAACTACAGGCGCGCGCTACCACACCCGGCTAATTTTTTTGATTTATTGTAAAGATGAGGTCTCCCCAAGTTGCCCAGGCGGGTCTCGAACCTGTGGGCTCAGGCAATCCACTCACCTCAGCCTCCCAAAGCATGGGATTACAAGCTGAGCCACTGAACCTGGCTTGCATAGAATTTTAAAGATCTTGTTAAATCTGGAAAATTTAGTATTTTTAAAAAAACTGGTTTGACCGTTAGTCAGAGAAAGCAATAATTCACACTCAGGTAAGAATTCTTCTTAGCTTCTTCTTCCGGTAGGGACAAGAATGTCTTTCTTAGCTTTTTTCTGGTTCTTGCCTGTAGTTATTGAGACTTGCAGTAAGCTCAGTTGCTGACACTCCAGAATTATAAAGTTAAACTTTAAACGGCCAGTGACACATAGTAGGTGACAAAATACGGACCGGGTGTGCCACAGATGAATTAAACCAGTTGCCTTTATCACTAGGAGGTAGGTTTTGGTGTTCTGTGACTCTGGAGTTTTATTTATACTGAAATTTCTTTGAGAGCAGCTTAATTTTCAAGATGATGAAACTAATGTGTTTTCCTGTTTTTGGAGTAGGGGAAAATCTTTTCTCCAGTCTCCTACCGGATTCCCTTTCTTTGGGGAGTTCTTTTGCCATATGGGAATTTTCTTCTTAGAGCCCACGCTCCATGGAATGATAGAGCCTTCTTACAGATTTTTAACGTGGCTTATGGACATTCTGGATGGACCATATAGCAAACAAGTACTGATGTCAGTCCTGCCTGTGTGTACAGACTGTGATGCCACTAAGTCACTCAGCTTAGCTTATGTTAGATATGGAAGCCAGCAAGGGTGTGATATGGGAATTAGGCCTTAAACTCAATGGCCTACATTTTTGCTCTGTTTTCAATTTCACCTAATTTGCTGAAGTTAGTCTTGGCACCTTTCAAGCAAGTGATGCCAAATCTGAAATTTTAATATGGAGTTGGACCATAAAATACGGGTTTGTTTTTTCTTTTCTTTTTTTTTTTTCCTTGAGTTGGAATCTCACTGTGTCACCCAGACTGGAGTGCAGGGGCCGCTCCCGGCCACCGCAGCCTCGACCCGCTGGGCTTCGGCGATCCTTCCGCCTCAGCCTTCCGAGTAGCTGGAACTACAGGCGCGTGCTACCACGCCCGGCTGATTTTTGATTTATTGTAGAGATGAGGTCTCGCCAAGTTGCCCAGGCAGGTCTCGAACCCGTGGGCTCAGGCAATCCACTCACCTCAGCCTCCCAAAGGCGCGGGATGACAGGCTGAGCCACCGAGCCCGGCTGTTTTTTCAAAATTAGAATTCAGCTTTCGCTTTTTTATATTTTACTGGCCTTTAACTTCAGTAAAACACCACCCACAAAATGAGAATTTATTACTATATATTAATGAAATTTGTCCTCTCATATTTTCTGTAACTTCATTTTTCACAGTTAAGCTTTAAAAAGGATCGAATAGGGTTGCTACCGTCCAAATAAGGGTTTCAAACTCATTTCTATTTTCTGTTTCAGTAAATATTTTTCATATCACTTGTTCTCATCTATCTTTACCTGATTTCTTCCTCTATTTTCTTAACTTTCTTTTCTTTCTTTTCTTCTCATGAAGATTCTGCTTTCTTCATCTAAACCTGTCCCCAAAACCTATGTACCAAAACTTGGCAAGGGCGATGTAAAGGATAAGTTTGAAGCCATGCAGAAAGCCAGGGAAGAAAGGAATCAACGGAGATCTAGAGACGAAAAGCAAAGAAGAAAAGAACAATACATTAGAGAGAGAGAATGGAACAGGAGAAAGCAGGAGGTCATTTTATTTTACGTTTTTCTTGGGAAAGTATTTTCATCTTGCTTTGACATTTTATGTGTTACTCACGTTCACCACCTTTCATATGAACTATCACTAAAACACTCTCTTGTATTTGTAGCCTCACTGAAACTGCAAAGAGAGTGATTTGGTCTAACTTTTGGACATGTTAGCTTCTTTAACCATACTCGCTTCTTTAACCATCCAGATGAAAGAAATGCTGGCTTCTGATGATGAGGGAGAGATGTCTTCTAAAGTAGAGAAGGCTTATGTCCCAAAGCTAACAGGTAAGAAATGTGAGGGATGGTTGTTATGGGAAGTTCCAAAAGAAGAAATGCAGCCAAGCATCAAACGTGTTTCTCATATATTCTTAGGAACGGTTAAAGGTAGATTTGCTGAAATGGAGAAACAAAGACAAGAAGAACAAAGAAAGAGAACAGAGGAGGAACGGAAGCGGAGAATCGAGCAGGACATGTTAGAAAAGAGGAAAATACAGCGTGAGCTTGCAAAAAGGGCTGAGCAGGTATCCCTAAATATTAAGCTGGTCTTTGTTTGGGAAACGAACTGTACGGAGTAAAACTAATCAGTGTGCTGCCTAATTAAAATATTTTAACATGACATAAACCAATGAAGCAGCAGCTAACCTGAAAATGAGATCTTTCATAAAAATATCGACTACCAGATGTCCAGAAGGGTCAAAGCAGGCTATGCCTATTTTGAGGTAGAATATTGAGATGATTTTTGCTGTATGTGATCTTATCATTCTGTCCACATTCCATACACTGTCCACATTCCTTGCTTTTGTTACTTTTGTCTCTATGTTGAAGGATCTTAAAAATTATTTGAAAAACTTTTTTCTCCACAGTTCGTACATTGAAGGATCAAAAGATTTTACAAAGCCGTAAGGCAACTTCACACATTAAGTATCACAGGCATCTAACAAAATGCTGATCTTTTAATAACAATTCTTTTTTAAAATTCATTTTTTTTTTTGAGTTGGAGTCTCACTCTGTCGCCCAGGCTGGAGTGCAGTGGCATGCTCACGGCCACCCCAGTGTCAACCTGCTGGGCTCCGGCGATCCTTCCGCCTCAGCCTTCCAAGCAGCTGGAACCACAGCATGTGCCACTACATCCAGCTAATTTTTTGATGTATTGTAGAGACGAGGTCTCGCCAAGTTGCCCAGACTGGTCTTGAACCCCAGGGCTCAGGCAATCCTTTTGCCTCAGCCTCCCAAAGTGCAGGGATAACAGGTGTGAGCCACCACACCCAGCTCCTAACAATACTGGGTTTTTTGAGTTGGAGTCTCCGGCGCCCAGCTGGAGTGCCATGGCAAGCTCACGGCCACCCCAGCCTCAACCTGCTGGGCTCCGGTGATCCTCCCTCCTCAGCCTTCCAAGTACCTGGAACTACAGGCGCGCGCTACCATGCCTGGCTATTTTTAATTTTATGGTAGAGACGAGGTCTTCCCAAGTTGCCCGGGCTGGTCTCGAACCCTGGGGCTCAGGCAATCCACTTGCCTCAGCCTCCCAAAGTGCTGGGATGAGAGGCTGAGCCACCGAGCCTGGCCGACAATACTTTAAAATGCTGCCCTTTTAAAACAAAACATAAAGTGCCATCCGTCAATTTGCTAGGCTTCCTTTGGTGGCCACTACCTTTCTGAAAAGAAAAGTTGCAACGAAAGCGAAGCATATGCCATAATTGCATGCCAAAGAAATGTATTCGCCCTGGATTTGCAAACGACGCTAGTAGCCACTTGTACTGTGGCAAATGACACATGCCAGGTGAAATATAAAAAAGAATGGGAGTTTTCTATGTTTTATTACTTTGTACCTCCTTATCTGAGGAAAGGATGCTCTGTGCTTTACTATTGCCACTGACCGACATTGAAGATTGGCTTTAATTTTGGGGCGAAACTTGACGAGGCAATAAAATTAACATATATGGGATTGAAAACTACATGCTATAAATAGAAAATACATAGTTATTTATAATGTATTATAAACTATAAGATAAAGAGATAGAATTATAATATAAGGTATCATTAAAATATACGGTGTTTGGCAGAAAACACTGAGAATGCCCATGGATTAGTCTGTGTCTCTCCAGTCTTGTCTCCTCTTCAGCACTGAGTATTTTCTAGACAGTAAAGCCCACGACAACCCCCAGAATGGCATATGTAGACAGTGGTTTCTCAAAGAAAAGCTGTTCAAGTGATGAGTTTGAATATGATGTAGACATCGGATTTTCAGACAGATGGAAACAACATATGGTCATGAAAAAGAACTACTTTTTTTAGTAACTCTAAATCCTTCCTACATGGCAGAGTGCCATTGAACCTCGGTTAATGATATTTTCAGCCTATTAAATTATTTAAGATAGCCAGGCGTGGTGACTCACACCTGTCATCCCAGTACTTTGGGAGGCTGAGGTGAGAGGATTGCCTGAGGCCGGGGGTTTGAGACCAGGTTGGGCAACTTGGCAAGACTTCATCTCTACAATAAATCAAAAAATTAGCCGGGCATGGTGGTACATGCCTGTGGTCCCAGTCACTTGGAAGGCTGAGGGGGAAGGATCCCCTGAGCCCAGCAGATCGAGGCTGTGGTGGCCATGTGCATGCCACTGCACTCCAGTTTGGGTGACAGTGAGACTCTGACTCAAAAAACAAAAAATAAATAGATAAATAATGTAAGACTACGTAGGTAGAGCAAAGTCAACTATTAATAGTAATTTTATCTTATAAACAGGCAAAGTTGAAATTTAAAATCTCAGTACATCTTCCACTCTAATGTCACGTGTCTTTGGACATAAGGAGAAAAGCATGGCATAGGTATCAGGAAGAGTCAACGCTTGTTTGCAAAATCTGCTTGTTCGAATCCACATGCGAGAATGATGCAAAAGGTACCGCTGAGTCGGGGGTAGCTGAATATGCCATGGACTGCCAGGATTCTGAGCTCCTGGGATCTTGTCGTGAATCAAGAGCGAGTGTGCCTTGTATACTGGATCTTGACTTCAAAGGCCAATACGATGTGGGAGGAGTCTTGATTGGGTCTCGTCCACTTATCTTGGAGGCTGCTTTGACGGGTGGTGTTAATGTCCATCCTTTTAGAGAAAAAAGAGGTTATTGGTGGGGGAAGGGGACGTTGAAAAAAGAGGGGAGAAAAGGAAGTTGATAGGAGAGGAAGCAGAAGGAGTTGCTTTCCTGTAAAGCAAAAGAAATTAACTGGAAAGCAGTCCTTCAGTGGCAGGGCTGAAGATCACCACTGTTGCTGAGCTGAATGTGTGTTCTTTGTGAATATGCTGCAACCATGGCCACTTGGACAGAGTTATCTTTTTCCTTGTTTTTTGGGGGAAAAAAAGCATTTTTCTATCGTTTGTGGTTTTGTTAATGGTTTAAAATTAGCAAAGAAAAAGGAAAATAATCTTTAAATATACTTTTTTTGTTTGAGTCAGAGTTTCACTCTGTTGCCCAGGCTGGAGTGCAGTGGCACGCTCACGGCCACCGCAGCCTTGACCTGCTGGGCTCAAGTGATCCTTCCACCACAGCCTCCCAAGTAGCTGGAACTACAGGCACATGCCACCACCCCTGGCTAATTTTTTGTGATTTATTGTACAGACGAGGCCTCGCCAAGTTGCCCAGGCTGGTCTCGAACCCTTGAACTCAGGCGATCCTCTCGCCTCAACTTCCCAAAGTGCTGGGGTTACAGGCTGGAGTCACGGCGCCCAGCTAAGGGATTTTTTTAAGACAGAGTGTTGCTCTGTTGGCCAGGCTGGAGTGCAGTGGTGCAGTCATAGCTCACTGCAGCCTCCAACTTCTGGGCTGAAGCGATCCTCCCACCTCAGTCTCCTGAGTAGTTGGGACTACAGGAGCACATCACCACGCCCGGCTCATTTTTCAAATTTTTTGTAGAGATGGTGTCTTCTTATGTTGCCCAGGCTGGTCTCAAACTTCTGACCTCAAGTGATCCCCCCACCTCAGCCTGCCAAAGGGTTGGGATTACCGGCATGAGCCACTGTGCCCAGCCCCAAATAAATGTATTTTTAATGAACTGTTTCTTCAGGATTTATTTATCAAAAAATCGAGTATCTTAATAACATGCATTATCCTTCCTTGACAGAGAATACAGAAAACTGGGGTGATGGGAGGACAGGGACTCGTCTAGCCCAGTCTTAGTACCAGCCAGGGGCAACAAAATTTCCTTAGATTGCCTGAGGAACTTCCAGATTCTTTCACTGGTTATAGAAATCAAAGCAATAAATAATCTGAATTCTTACTTTCTAAGAGTTCCCATTTTTCTTTATTTTTTTTCCTTTTTTTGAGTTGGAGTCTCACTTTTGTCACCTAGGCTGGAGTGCAGTGGCACGTTCACGGCCACCGCAGCCTCCACCTGCTGGGCTCAGGCAATCCTTCCGCCTCAGCCTGCCGAGGAGCTGGAACTACAGGTGCACGCCACCATGTCCGGCTAGTTTTTATGATTTATTGTAGAGACAAGGTCTCACTAAGTTGCCCAGGCTGGTCTCGAACCCGCGGGCTCAGACAGTCCTCTCGCCTCAGCCTCCCGAAATGCTGGGATGACAGGCTGAGCAACCGCACTCAGTTGGGTTCCCATTTTTCTTATTTTTTTTTTTTTTTGAGTTGGAGTCTCACTCTGTCACCCAGAATCCAGTGCAGTGGCCGCTCCTGGCCACTGCAGCCTCGGCCTGCTGGGTTCCAGCGATCTTTCCGCCTCAGCCTTCCAAGTAGCTGGAACTACAGGCGTGAGCTAGAGTTCCCATTTTTCTACTGCATATGCTTCCTTGTTCTAAGATCTCAAACCAACCTGCCTTCTTTCCTTCCTTCCTTCCATTTTTTGAGTTGGACTCTCACTGTCACCCAGGCTGGAGTGCAGTGGTACACTCAGGACCAGCCTGCCTTGACCTGCTGGTCTCAGGTGATCCTTCCGCCTCAGCCTTCCAAGGAACTGGAAATACAGGTGTGTGCCACCACACCCAGCTAATTTTTTAATTTATTATTGAAACGAGGTCTCGCCATGTTGCCCAGGCGGGTCTCGAACCCTTGAGTTCAGGCAGTCCTCTCGCCTCCACCTCCCAAAGTGCTGGGATTACAGGCATGAGCCACCGCACCCGGCAACATTGCTTGGTTTAAATCACCTATCTTCTCTCAATTCTTGGTGTGTTCCGAACAATGCATTTGGCTTCCCTCAGACTAACCTATGAGTGATGACCAAATGGAGCTCCCACTTTTTAAATGAGGATCTTCTCTTCTTAGATCTGGTCAAAATACTGAGAAAACATTCTGACTGCCAGCATTGTTTCCCCTTCTAAACTAGCCTGTGTCTTTCACTGCATTTTGTTATTGTAGCCATTTATATTGTTGCCATAGAATTATGTTGTAAAATACAATCATGACAATTACTTAGCTGCTAATTACAGGTTTTCCTTTTGCTGGGGCAGGGATAGAGACTAGAGAAACGTTTCTGTGTCTCCTTTTAAATTGCTAATTAAATTAATAACTGCTGCTTGTAAGCTTACAGCCTGGTCATAAGAGTTTGATCCATTGTTCAATGTCCAGATTTACAAAGGTAGGCTTTATCTTAATTTTTTCTTAATATGCTGTTTCCTGGATATCGGTGTTGATATCATATCCAACAACAAACATCAGATTGAATCTCCAATCCGATGGGCATATTTGGCTAATTTGGAGCAACATAAAAATATTTCAAAAATTATAATTAAAAAAATTTACCATAAGTCACCACTAAATTACTTTTCGCTTGTATGTTTAAAAGCAAAAGCAGAAATCCGATGAAATGTAATGATATGAAATTCTCATTCAATAGACTGAGGACATAAACAGAACGGGAACTGAATCAGCATCAGAGGTAAACAGACATTTCCTTTAATGAAACATTCACCTAAAACCATGATTTACAAATTATCTTTTCATCTAAGAAAAAAATGAAAAGGGCTTTATTTTACTCTCTTTTTCTTACGAACAGAGCAATAGCAACAAAAGAGAAGTATGTTTCGCAAAGCAAGATCATACTTTTGTGCTTTCAAACATGACAGCTTAGCTTAGTGTTTTTAAAGAAGAGTATGTTTTGTTTTCCCAGTTAGACTAGAAAGACAAGTCTCGCTAGTCTCAGTTTGGGGTAGTCTGCCTCGATCTATTTCTTGAGCTGCTACTAACAAGTTGAGATTGTCGAAAGCTAACATTTTTAAGAGGCCGCTTTCTTTTCATAATTTCTCTTCTTTCCTCAAGGTCCTGAGTGTTTGTGTGTTCGTTTTCACATCCTAGTCTAAAATGTAGTATCTGTTACCATAAAGGAAGCTTCAACAACCACAAAAATTTTAGTCATCCCTTTTTATTTCACAGTAAGTTAAAAATCATTCAAACAATTTGATGGTGTGCCTAAAACTACAGCCACATAAACTGGGAGAAGCTTTATCTTAAGGGCATGAATTATATTTTATAACTCATAGTTTTGGAAAAAAGTCGGAGGCAACCATAGATTATGTAATAGAACGAAAATGAATTCAAAATATTTAATAGAATCAATTACCAAAGAGTTTTATCTACAATATAAATGTTTCATAAATCACTTGGAAATATCATGTTTTTTTTCTAACATCAGTTGTGATAAGTATATAAAAGCCGGCATGGGGAGAAAACTCATATGAAGAAAACCCTTCTGGGTGCTTAAACTGAATCAATCCACCATCAAATTGATTTAGCATATGCTCACATGCATATTATCTTTTGTGGGATTGGTGCACAGATGGCTAAATTCAGGCAGCTTCACTAAGGTTTTGTTATCTAAACAGCTGTATTAACCCCATCTTCTAGGAAATAGAATGCTTCTTGAACTTTGTCAGCAATAGATTTCAATAAGATTAACTCAGCGCACAATGAATTTGCAGAAGGAAATATTTCATAGTCATCTGTCAAAAAAAACATAATTCTTTGTTCTTCATGATAACACTGATAGCCATGTAACGGAATTCACCAATGATGGAGGTAAGTCCCATGAAACCGAAACTGTGGCTAAGAGGAAATATGCTAATTATCTATCTTATGAACTAGGAAGGAGATGATTCTCTACTGATAACAGTGGTGCCTGTCAAATCATGCCACACATCTGGAAAGGTGAAAAATAATTTTGCGGATCTAGAAAAGGAAGGCGGAGAGGAAGGAGGGATGAAGTATGAGGAAGATAAAAGAGCCAGAGACCACGGACAGCTGCGCTCTCTCAAGGAGGCCGAGTGCCTTTCGCTGGTCATGGTAATTGCTTTTAAGGCACAGATCAAGGCAGCTGCGTTGAGGCCGTAGCAGCATTCTCCTTCATCGCTCAACGGTGGGTTTTTGTTTTCTTTCTTAGGATGATGCATTGGAGAGCATGGCCAGAAAGGAATCACTTTCTCCTGGAAAACTGAAGCTTACTTTTGAAGAATTGGAGCGCCAAAGACAAGAAAACCGAAAGAGGCAAGCTGAAGAGGAAGCCAGGCAGCGCCGGGAAGAGGAGAGGCGAGCTTTCGAAGAAGCCAGGCGGCAGATGGTTCGTGCGCCGGTTCAGACCTCACACTCAGCGTTAGGGAAGGGTGCCGACTGGAGATAAGTTCATGACCATCCACGCACAGAGCTTTGATACACAGAAGGGCCTGATTTTGAAACTGTTTACAGTGCTCATATAAATATACCTCGATTGTTTTCCTAGTTTCCACTTTGGGCCACTTTACCCAATATGCTTTAAATTTTCATTTTTTAATTAGTTGATTTATTTATTTTGAGTCGAAGTCTCACTCTGTCGCCCAGGCTGGAAGGCAGTGGCACACTTCCAGCCACTGCAACCTCGACCAGCTGGGTTCAGGTGTTCCTTCTGCCTCGGCCTTCCAAGTAGCTGGAACTACAGTCAAGCACCACCACACCTAACTAATTTTGTTGTTGTTGTTGTTATTGTAGAGACAAGGTCTCGCCAAGTTGCCCTGGGCTGGTCTGGAACCCTCAGACTCAGGCAAACCTCTCACCTCAGCCTCCCAAAGTGCTGGGATTATAGGCTGAGCCACTGAGCCCGGAGTCTACTTTTTAAAAAATTTAAAAATTATTATTTCAGTCGGGCTCGGTGGCTCAGCCTGTAATCCCGCGCCTTTGGGAGGCTGAGGTGAGTGGATTGCCTGAGCCCGCGGGTTCGAGACCCGCCTGGGCAGCGAGACCTCATCTCTACAATAAATCAAAAAATCAGCCGGGCGTGGTAGCGCATGCCTGTAATTCCGGCTACTCAGAAGGCTGAGGGGGAAGGATCGCCAGAGCCCAGCAGGCGAGGCTGCGGTGGCCGGGAGTGGCCGCTGCACTCCAGTCTGGGCGACGGAGTGAGACTCCAACTCAAAAAAAAAAAAAAAAAATTATTATTTATGGGGAGGGGGTGGGATTGGCAGTTGAGGGAAACTGGTAGGGCAGGGAGGGGCATACCTTATTAACAGGAGTACCTGCATGATCGATGTTTGTATACCTAACCCTGAATTGTATTCCAACACAGTGAGACACCAGCTCAAATATTTAAATAAAATATTTAATAATAATAATAATAAATAAATAAGATTTTTATTTATTTACTTTAAATAAATAAATAAGATTTTTATTTATTTACTTTAAAGATGTGGGGTACAATTCAGGATTAGGTAGATAAGTGGTGAAGATCGTACAGGTGAAATTTGAGCCTCCCTTTGGCCCCCACTTTGCCTGGCTTGAGATCAGGTACCCTTACTGATATTATGTGCCCTTCCCTCCCCTGGCAGTGTCTACTTCTTAAATGTTTAAATGAGTTAATACCTAGGAAGCACGTAAAATAGTGTTTGGCCTATACTGTGCTTCAAAAATGTTAATTATTACTGTTGTTAATAGATTTATGAATAAAAAGTAAAACTGAAATAAGAAAACACTGATTGCAAATCTCATTTTAAGAATTTAAAAATGGGGCTTTTTTTTTTTTTTTTTGAGCTGGTGTCTCACTGTGTTGCCCAGGCTAGAGTGCAGTGGCATGCTCATGGCACACTGTAGCCTCGACCTCTTGGGCTCAGGCAATCCTTCTGCCTCAGCCTCCCGAGTAACTGGGACTACAGGTATGTGCTACCATGCTTGGCCAATATTTTGGAATTTTTTTTTTTTTTTTTTGTAGAGATGAGGTCTTACTATATTGCCTAGCCTGGGAACACTTATCATGTTTAAAGTTATGAAAACTTTCTTGATCAGCTTTCATGAATGGTGTTCTAAGAATTATATCTCAAAGATTTTAATCTCCTGGACATTTATTTGAAAATGTTAATTTATCTGAAAATGTTATTTTTGGGTAATTATAGTTGCATAGCGCTTACACAATTAGATATTACTTGTGGCCAATTTGATAACTAGAAATATTATTAATTAAATAATACATGACAATCCTGTAATTAATAAATTAAAACCTTAATTATAAAATCAGAAAACTTGAATGTTTATATAAAATAGTTCTACATAATACTCTTTGATCAGTGTAAGGAAAAACACCACAGTTCATAAGTGGGAGGATTGCCTGAGCCCACGGATTCGAGAACAGTCTGGGCAACTTGGCGAGACCTCATCTACATGAAATCAAAAAATTAGCTGGGCATGGTGGCGTGCACCTGTAGTTCCAGCTACTTGGAAGGCTGAGGTGGACGGATCGCTGGAGCCCAGCAGGTTGACGCTGGGGTGACCCTGAGCGCCACTGCACTCTAGCTTGGGCGATGGAGTGAGACTCCAACTCAAAACAAAAGAAAATTCCATGAAATTGACAAAATGAGAACTTTGTTTTACTGCCAAAAAAATTCTGTGTGGGTGTACTTGAACCTCAGTTAAAGTACACACACACTTACATTTTATGTTCCGGGGAAGTTTAGTGTTCAATCGAGACCTCTTTTAACATATTTATATATTCCAACTTATCTATACAAATCTGACTTGCCTGGGAAGTTTTACTTACCTTGAGTACATCTTTATCTGAAATGTCCCCAAGTCTGAATATTTTATCCTCTGAGACATTAAGAAGGAAGGGGATTCTGGTGACGTCTGCTAAGGGCGTTGAAACGTCTGTGTGAGGCAGCTGGTTCTGTGCCTTCTGGCTGCTAAGCGGCTCCTCTTTTTAATGAATCTCAGTTCTTAGCCAAGATCTGTTTGTGTGTCCAGGCAAACGAGGAGGAGGAAGACGACGACACAGAGCACGTGCTGAAAGGCTGTCGCCCTGGCAGACTCAGACTCAGTTTTGAGGAAATGGAGAGGCAGAGGCGAGAAGACGAAAAAAGGAAGGCCGAGGAAGAAGCCAGGAGGAGGATGGAAGAGGAGAAGAGGGCGTTTGCCGAAGCCCGGAGAAGCATGGTAAGGCGGGGCCTTGCTGCAGAATGCGTTTGGATCCAGCTGCTGAGTGCACGCGGGGATGTCCTCGGGCGCTGGGGACACCCTCGTGTTTCTGGAAGATGTGCCTCGAGTAGAAATGGCAAACAGGCTTTAACGTCTCCCGTGGAATGACATGTCGGTTGAAGGTGTTTGCTGCGATTGAGTGTTGAGAAGGTTCTGGTTAAATTGCCATGCCTGGCATGAGAGATAGTTTTCCTCCTCTGAGAAGGCATGTTTTCTAGAGCTGAGTATCTAAGATAGAAGCAGGGAGGGCCAGGTGTGGTGCTCACACCTGTCATCCCAGCTCTTTGGGAGGCTGAGGCAAGAGGATTGCCTGAGCCCAGGGGTTCGAGACCAAACTGGGCAACTTGGTGAGACCTTGTCTTTATAGTAAATCAAAAGATTAGCTGGGCATGGTGGCATGCGCCTGTAGTTCCAACTACAGGAAGGTTGAGGCGGAAGGATCACCTGAGCCCAACAGGTCAAGAGGCTGGGTGACAGCGTGAGCTCTCGACTCAAAAACAAAACCAAACCCAGAATTAGAGAATTATTTTTTCATGCTAAAATGTATTCGAAGTCAGCAACTTAAAATCAAAGCTTCTATTTGCATGTTAGGGGTTGCCTTTATACAGGGGATAATATAATAATAAAACGTCCTTAGCTGGAATTATAGGCATCCCATCTACTTGGGAGGCTGAGGTGGGAGGATCCTTTGAGCTCAGGAGTTAAAGACCAGCCTGGGCAACACAGTAAGACCCCATTTCAAAAAAAGGAAAAAATTAAAAAATAAAACTACCTTTTGAGAGTTTACCATGGTGTTATACGATGCTAAGCGTTTCTAAATTTTATTTAATCCTCATGACAACTCTATGAAAGTTGTCACAGATAAGGAAACTCAGAGAGGCCTAAGTTACTTAAATGGCAGATTGTTACTTAAATTATTAATGTAAATTCATGAAATTACAAAAAGGTAGTCTAGGTTATTATTTATAACCTTATTAGAAAGACTTTGAAGTTTGAGTTCCAGCTTTGCCATGCAGTATTTGTGTTGACTTTGCATAAGTTACTTTTCAGCGTGTTTCCTTTCTGTAAAACGAAGGTATTAGTAATACCTACTTTATAAGGCTACAGGATTAAGTAAATTAATACATGTAAAGTGCTTATAACTGTCCCTGGCAGCTCAAAGTTTCTTTATTATTTCTTTAAAATTAGCCTGACAGTAAGTAAACAGATCAGCCTGGGAAACTTGTCAAGACCTTATCTCTGTATCTAAAAATTAGCCAGGTGTGGTGGCATGCGTCTGTGGTTCCAGCTACTTGGAAGGCTGAGGCAAAGGATCGCCTGAGCCCAGCAGGTCGAGGTTGCAGTGGCTGTGAGCATGCCACTGCACTCCAGCTTGGGTGACAGAGTGAGACTCTGACTCAAAAAAAGAAAAGTGATTTTTGCCTGATTATGAAGAGATCATTATGGATTATCTAAGCAATTCAGATAGAGCATGACTTAACTGTTCTATTTTAATTACCAGAACAGAGATTCTTTTTTTTGAGTTGGAGTCTCACTCGGTCGCCTAGACTGGAGTGCAGTGGCCGCTCCCGGCCACCGCAGCCTCAACCTGCTGGGCTCCGGCGATCCTTCCGCCTCAGCCTTCCGAGTAGCCGGAATTACAGGCGCGTGCTACCACACCCAGCTAATTTTTTTGATTTATTGTAGAGATGAGGTCTCAGCCAAGTTGCCCAGGCGAGTCTTGAACCCGCGGGCTCAGGCAATCCACTCACCTCATCCTCCCAAAGGCGCGGGATTACAGGCTGAGCCACCGAGCCCGGCTATTAAAGTTTTTAATATGGGAAAAATATGCACCTGGAAGGTGAACGCCCTATAAGCTTATTTGTATCTCCCTCAAAATAATAGCAGTGGTTCTTTGTAAAAAAAAAAAATTATTTTAAAGATGTGGCAGAGATTCATTTTAAACCACTTAAAAAATGCTTCTCAATATTAGAAACTTTTAATATCTAATGCAAATTACTCATCGTGTAAGTGGAAGTTTTTTTGTGTGTGTTCATTGTGATGGAGAAAAAATGGCTACCATTTCTTCCATAACCCCCAAATACTCTGGTTTTACATTCCTGCCTTGTTTGGCGTTGATTTAAGTCCCCTGCTTTTTGGTTCACTGCGTATGTGTCCTGTCACTCTGGGAGAGTGACACAAGAATTATTTTCAATAGGTTGTAGACGACGATTCCCCAGAGATGTATAAAACAATGTCTCAAGAATCTCTTACGCCGGGAAAACTGGAAATTAATTTCGAAGAATTGTTGAGACAAAAAATGGAAGAAGAAAAGCGACGAACGGAGGAGGAACGGAAGCACAAGCTTGAGGCGGAGAAACAGGAGTTCGAGCAACTGAGACAGGAAATGGGAGAGGTAGGCGTTTGGGAAACAGCGACTTACAGTCCTCGTATTTACTGAGCTGAATGTTATACTTACGTATCACCTTACGAACACAGGACACCCAGTGAGTGCTGAGGGTTTACGTGATGCAGCCTGCAGCATATTTATGTGGACTTTCTGGTCTCTATAACTCTACTCCTTCCTGGCTAGTCTGATTTAAAAAAAAAAATTTAGGTTTGCAAGTGACTGAGGTGTTGCTATTGCATCTTAAGCAAACATAATAGATATTTCTTCCTACCTCATGATTAGGTAAGAATACACCATGATTGAGAACTGTTGTGCTAAGGTGGTTTTGTTTTTTTTTTTTAAAGTCAGGATCTTGGCCAGGTGTGGTGGCTCACGCCTATAATCCTGGCACTTTGGGAAGCCGAGGTGAGAGGATTGCCTGAGCCCACGGGTCTGAGACCAGCCTGGGCAACTTGGCAAGACCTCGTCTCTACAATCAATCAAGAAATTAGGCGGGTGTGGTGGCGGTCACCTGTGGTTCCAGCTACTTGGAAGGCTGAGGCGCGAGGATCGCCTGAGCCTAGCAGCTTGAGCCTGCCACTGCACTCCAGCCTGGGCGACAGAGGGAGACTCTGACTCAAAAAAAGAAAAAGAAAAAAAAAAGGAATCTGTTTGCGCTTTAGTGCTCTGTGGTTGCTGTCTTGAAATTCTCAAGGTTTATCTTCGAACTTGTGGGTTTGGAAGGAAAAGCGGTTGGGCATGCCCTAGGGCTCTGGAGCCCTGACTCCCCAGTGTCCTGCTGTCTCCTGACTCCCGACTGGCCTCACCCTTCCCGTCCCTGGATGCTGCGCCGTGCCTCTGGGTGGCCTAGGTGTGTGCGCGGGGCTCACTCACAAACAGGGGCCGTGTCAGCGTGGAGTCCCGTGACTTGAACTGGCAGTGCCGTGGCATGCTCGGTGGCGACATGATGGGGCCCTCTTGCCAGCTTCTGGTCTAGGAACTGAGTGGGCCCCTCTGCAGAGAAGGTGCAATCTCTTGGGAGTTGCCTGCTGTCACGGGCTGTGGTGCTGGGCCCATGGGAAGGGGCGATCCTTCCGCCTCAGCCTTCCAAGTAGCTGGAACTATAGGCCCATACTACCATGCCCAGGCCATGGATGGCAAATTTTCAAGTTGGCTCTCAGTATACAAACGCCGCATAAATGAATGAATACAATACCATGAATGTTCTGGAAGAAGATATTCCACAGTCTAGCCTTCTCTTTAAGCTTCTCCTCCCAAATTTAGTAGCATTTCACAAAGGAAGCCAAAAACGTATTGTCCAATTGTCTATGAACACTCACTTCTGTAGTATGTGTTTTTGTGTATCATTCAGAAGTAATCTAGTTGACATATTAACTGTAAGACATTCTGGTGCTATTAAATGACTTACCCTGCTACGTCAAGACGTTTGCAAGCAAAGTATCACCCTGATTCCAAGGTCACCTAGACTGTACCCTGTTAGTTCCCTCATTAACTTTGATCAGCATGATTCAGAAACCATTGTGGTATGATGCATATCACACATTTGCTCATCTCTGGTAGGAGTTGTGCATTTCCACCCAGTCTGGAAAGTGGAAGTTGTGCCAAGGACCCGTTTTCTCTTTACCCCTCGCTTGAGCCAAGAAATCAAGCCTCCTGTTACTCCATCCAGGGCAACTCCACCCTTTCCATTTTTAAACTCTGCCCGGAACTCTGGGTCTTCTCCAGGAAAAGCATACTAAGAATACCTGCAGCATCTTACACAGCGGGATTAGAGTTAGTAATAATAAATTGTGTAAAGTCGGGGAAAGGAACTTGCATAGAACAAGATAAAACGGTACCAAAAATCGCAGCCCGAATTTGGTTGACTCCGTCTTTCCTGGCAGATTGTATCATTGAAGATGCAAGTGATAGGGAGAGAAACATTGGGATTTTACCAGACTGCATGCATCTCCAGATATGCTGACTTGTTAATTTGAGTATTAAAGGTGAGGTTTAACTTGTAAGATTACCGTAAAATCAGACTGGAGACCTCCGAGAGACACTCCGGCTTTAATCAGATGATGAAAGTCCTACCTGGTGGGTTAATAAGCCAAGAGGCAGAAGCCCGCACATCATCAGAGCCTGAGCTAGAACTACTCGCCGGACTCCTGGTCCGGCATTCTTCAGTTCCATTCCTTAGCCTTCCTAACAAAGATCTTCCTACCATTCCTAGTAGAAACTTATCTTGCCATGCCTGTTTTAGGTTTAGCAGGTTTTCATGGAATGTTAAGAGAGTTTTAGCTATATTCCCTAAAGAAAATATTTTAAATGAAGATGCTTTCTAAAGTTTTAAATTTATAGCACCACTTTGAGTAAGTCTGGGCATTACCTTTAGAGAAGAGATTGTTTAAGCTTTATTTCTGGCTTCCAAAAAGGAACAGTGTACAATTTTTGAATGTTTTCTTGCATAAATTAATTGGCTGATATTCAATATATTAAAATCATTTTTTAAAGGAAGAGGAAGAAAGTGAAACCTTTGGACTGAGCAGAGAATACGAAGAATTGATTAAATTAAAAAGGAGTGGCTCTATTCAAGCTAAAAATCTAAAAAGCAAGTTTGAAAAAATTGGACAGCTGTCTGAAAAAGAAATACAGAAAAAGATAGAAGAAGAACGAGCAAGAAGGAGAGCAGTTGACCTTGAAATTAAAGAGCGAGAAGCAGAAAACTTCCATGAGGTACATCACTGTTATACTTAATGTAGTTTTGGCACAGTCATGATAATGAGTTAAAAGTAGTAACATTGGCTTTGAAATACATTTTAGTACTTGCAATTAACCATGAGCGTGTGTAGTCATCTGGGAACTAAATATATAGCAAAAGCACAATACAGTCTTAAGAGACTTGTGAAAGCCTTCCCTCTCTACTGTAGCACTGTTTTCAAATCACCTCGTCGGTGTTAGAGCTCTTTGCTAGTCAACTATGTACACACAGTAAGTGCTGTTTCCTAGGCAAAGGTAATTTTTTCATATAGTTGTAAAATTCCATTATATTCCATTGCCAGAGAAACAGTAAAAACTCGGTATAGCTGTATTAAAAAGCCACTAATTTTTTTTTTAAAGAATGAACATTTAAGTCAATACACTTATTAGTGTCCTTTGCAGAAGTTGATATGCTGAGCAGTTATGGGTGGGTCTTTATTCTTAGATTTCCAGGCATAAGATTTTTGATTTTTAAAAAATGTTTGGAACATAACTGTAAATAATAGTTCTACATGCTTTCAAAGTATGAATTCATGTGTTTTCCCAGCCCTCTGGGTCACCAACTGGGGTGCCTGGTGCCCCAATAATGGCAACATGGCATCCCTGCAGTGCACCTTGCAGAAAAAAATTTTTTGAGTTGAAGTCTCACTCTGTCACTCAGGCTGTAGTGCAGTGGCACACTCATGGCCACCCCAGCGTTGACCTGCTGGGCTCTGGCAATCCTTCCACCTCAGCCTTCCAAGTAGCCAGAACTACAGGAGCATGCTTCCATGCCTGGCTAATTTTTGATTTATTGTAGAGACAAGGTCTTGCCAAGTTGCCTGGGTTGGTCTCGAACCCGCAGGCTCAGGCAATCCACTCACCTCGGCCTGGGATGACAGGCTAAGCCACCAAGCCCGGCCTGCAACTTATAAAATTAAGCAAGGCTTTTGTTCTAAAGCAGTATAAAACGGTTAAATGTTTTTAAAAAATCACCTTTATCAGTGTTAAACTTACAGTGGAAATCAAATGGTTCACTCTGGCAAAAATGGTTTACCGGCATATGCTTTCATTGAATTAGTACTCGACTTAAAGGGAGTTGCTCATACTTTCTTATGTTATAGGCAAGGCCCATAAAGCCTGTCTGACCTGCTGGAATTCAAAGCAATAATTCAGCAGAAGAGCCTAAATCAGAATTCTGACATGAATGTTAGAACAAAAACATTTCTTTTAGAGAGAGGGTCGCACTCTGTCACCCAGGCTGGAGTGTAGTGGTATCATAGCTCACTGTAACCTCAAACTTCTGGGCTCAGAGGATCCTCCCACCTTAGCAGGAGAAAGTTAAGTTTGAAGGTGAATGGTCAAACCCTGGAGAACACCAGTTTTAGTGGATGGGTGGCCACAGTTCAATTGAAATGAGTCTTTAGAGAGATGTGCCATAGAAGGCAAGAAAAGTTCAACCAGCATGCACTTGCCTCTTTTTGTTAAAGGGAGTGAAACCTCAGAGCAGCCATACCTGTCGCTACAAAACATGTGGGTCAGGTACAAATGAAGGAAATAAAGTGGCTTTTTGTTGTTGGAGTCTCACTCTGTTGCCCAGGCTAGGTGCAGTGGCACGTTTACGGCCACTGCAGCCTCGACCTGCTGGGCTCAGGTGATCCTTCTGCCTCAGCCTTCCAAGTAGCTGGAACCACAGGCGTGCGCCACACGTCTGGCTAATTTTTTGATTTATGGTAGAGACGAGGTCTCGCCAAGTTGCCCATGCTAGTCTCCAACTCCTGGACTCGGGCAATCCTCTTGCCTCGGCCTCCCAAAGTGTTGGGATGACAGGCTTGAGCCACCATGCCCAGCAGGGCTTCTTGTTTTATTGCTGTTACTTTTTGTATAATAAATGGTTGTGACATTAGGACATGACTGAACTCCTATAACCCCTCAGAATGCCCCAAATGCAGTTTCCTACAGAGGACACTGAAGTCCTTATCACACCTTCCTGGATTAACAGTCACTGAAATAGCCTTCAAAAACTGGTTAGCCTATTTCTGGAGCCCTAGAGCAATCCCCCCTCCCCATATCTGACAGTTTCCTCTTGTAAAAAATGCCAGTGTTCAAAATGTCTTTGGAATGCTTGTATTCTAGACCTTTTCCAAGGCAGAACTCATTTACCCCCTCCTAATCAAAGAATTCCATTCCATCTCCTGTGGCACTTAAATCCACGCCCCTCATTTGCTACTTAGGTGGATTTCTAGTGTAAGGTATGCACCATCTTATGCTTCATTGCGCCTTGAGGAAGATACGCTGCATGACTGTGCTGCCTTCAGTATTCATGTGCTGGGGATATTGAAGCCCTGTCAAGAATGTACCCAGAGAATGAAGTTCATTCCATTTAATACAGCCCTAAATGGAGATGGGGCAGCTAAATGAAGTGTGAATCTGGAAGGCAAGTTATTCACTGGGAGAGAGGGTAGCAGTAACTGTATCAGCTGAAATGGTCTATCTTAAAGGTTCATTTGATAAGCAAAAAATGGAAGTGTGCTGGGTGAAGCTGGGTACAGTGGCTCACTCCTATAATCCCAGCACTTTGGGAGGTGGAGGCGAGAGGGCTGCCTGAGCCTGCAGGTTCGAGACCAGCCTAGCTAACTTGGTGAAACCCCGGTTCTACAATAGATAGGTGTGGTGGCATGCACCTGTGGTTCCAGATACTTGGAAGACCGAGGTGCCCGTGAGGGTGCCACTGCCCTCCAGCCTGGGTGACGAGAGTGAGACTTTGACTCAAAAAAACCCACAAAAACCAAAAAACAAGCCGGGCTCAGTGGCTCAGCCTGTAATCCCGCGCCTTTGGGAAGCTGAGGTGAGTGGATTGCCTGAGCCTGCGGGTTCGAGACCCACCTGGGCAGCGAGACCTCACCTCTACAATAAATTAAAAAATCAGCTGGGCGTGGTAGTACATGCTCCTTGGAAGGCTGAGGCAGAAGGATCGCCAGAGCCCGCAGGTTGAGGCTGCGGTGGCTGGGAGCGGCCACTGCACTCCAGTCTGGGTGACAGAGAGAGACTCCAACTCAAAAAAAAAAACAAACCCAAAATGAAAAAACCGTGCAGTGTGAACAAAGGTATCTTTTTTTTTTTAAGTCTTAGGAAAAAGTCTTGAGATAAAACTAAAGTAAGCAAACCATTGTTTAACATGTATTTTTTCTTAGTCTATTTTTAGGTATATTTAAAAATCTCACAGCTTCATTCCTTAGCAACAACTATAGTCAGACATTATAAGCTGAAGGTACATAATGGCACAAAACAATTTATCTATCAGTTGGTGTCCAGGATTTTCCAACATCAAACAAAAATCTGAACCAGAACCAGAAAAATTGTCCAACTTTGTACATCTTTCTCATTAGAACCGAGGCTCCACACCTCAAAGTGATGTGAAACACCCCTAAACCAAGATTTTTCTTTAATCTACAGCTTGTGTCAAAATTCCCCTTCCTTAGTTGGGTGTGGCACCCTGAAGCAAGTTCCCCATAGGACTATTTAAACATAAATGGTGAGAATGCCAGACAGATCCACAAAAGCGCAAGTAGTTTAGAAACCAAGTCGACCGCTTCAGAACATGAATGAACTGTACTCCACTAGAAAGGTACTCCCAGAGGCCATTGGTGACCTTACCATTGTCAATTTGGCTTTTTCCTAGATCACACTATTTGACAGCTAACACTGCTTTTAAACCTCTCCCTTATGCCCATGGCTTCTAACTCACCCAACAGATGACTCAAGCATTATTTCACCTCGACTTCTCCATGTTCCAGCTATTCGAGTTGTTTCTACCTGTTTTTGTACCTATTAACAGCCTTGTCTGCCACTTGACCAACATCAATCATTTGGGCGGCACTATCAAGGACAGCTTTAAGAAGGGTGAGGGGCTGGCTGGGCTCGGTGGCTCAGCCTGTAATCCTGCACTTTGGGAGGCCGAAGTGAGTGGAATGCCTGAGCCTATGGGTTCGAGACTTGTCTGGGCAACTTGGCGAGACCTCATCTCTACAGTAAAAATCAAAAAATTAGCCGGGTGTGGTAGCGCACGCCTGTAGTTCCAGCTACTTGGAAGGCTGAGGTGGAAGGATCGCCGGAGCCCAGCAGGTCGAGGCTGCGGTGGCTGGGAGTGGCCACTGCACTCCAGTCTGGGCGACAGAGTGAGACACCAACTCAAAAAAAAAAAAAAAAACAAAAAAAAACAAAGGGCGAGGAAAGAAAATCATTAAGTGAAAAATAACAGAAGCCGCCTTTCTCAGGCAATAACAATGGTGTGGAGACTAGTGAGGAGTGTATCACAAATGCGCTTACCAGACATGTTATTTTGTGCTTATAAAGGAGACCTTCATTACTATCAAAACTTTCAGTTCTTGGCTTTTAGAAAACAAGCCATTGTCATTCTTGGCTTACTTTCTTGAAGGAAGAAGATGTTGATGTCAAGCCCGCAAAAAAAAGCGAGGCACCATTTACTCATAAAGTGAATATGAAAGCTAGATTTGAACAGATGGCTAAGGCAAGAGAAGAAGAAGAACAAAGAAGAATCGAAGAACAGAAGTTACTACGCATGCAGTTTGAGCAAAGGGAAATCGATGCCGCCTTGCAAAAGGTACCGGGCTTCCTTCCAGGTCCTCACCTTTTCCCAAGATGCTCTCTTAAGAACCATGGTTATATGAGTGGGGTTAAAAAAAAAGTCTCAATGCCCTTCAAGTCACTGGAATGCTTTGGGTACACTCTGTAGTAAGCATACACTCGCATGTTCTTAAAACAACCCCCCCAAATCCCATTACTCACTGCCTGAAGACACTGCACTGCACATGCCGACGCCAACCCGAACGCTTATCTTACTACAGAAAAGAGAAGAGGAGGAGGAGGAGGAAGAGGGCCGCGTCGTGAACGGCACCACCGTGGAAGACGACGAGCCCGCCCGGTCGGGGGCCCCGTGGTTCAAGACGCCCCTCAAGAACACGTCCGTGGTGGACGGCGAGCCCGTGAGGTTCACCGTGAAGGTCACCGGCGCGCCCCGGCCGGAAGTCACGTGGTGGTTCGAGGGCGAGATGCTGCGGGACGGGGAGGACTACCAGTACGTCGAGAGGGGCGAGACGTACTGCCTGTACCTGCCGGAGACGTTCCCGGAGGACGCGGGCGAGTACATGTGCCGCGCGGCCAACGGCAAGGGCTCCGCGGCGAGCACCTGCATCCTCGCCATCGAAAGTAAGGACCGCCCCTGCCCCAGTTTCCTCCCGCCTGACACCCTCACCCCAAGTCACTTTTCTTCTTCTCTTTTAGCTGACGGCGACTAGCTCCCCGTCTCTCCCGGGACCCCCCCTCCAACTTGCTCGCTCCGCCGTCCTTTCCGCGGGGGCCGAAGAGGAAGCCGGAAGTGCCCCGTGCTGCCTTCTCACCCCCTCGCGGCAGCCTTCGGCAAAGCTCACCGAGGAACACCTTCCTTTCCACACGAGCACCAGATCCATCGCCACATCATGCACGTTACGCCACATCATTCAGGTTGGCGTCGGCATGTGCAATGAGATGTGTTTGGGGAGGGGGTGTGGGAAATTTACTTGATTATTCTCTCAGAACGGTATTACAAAGGCTGTGCACTTCCCATAGGAGTTGACAGCAACAATGCTGAAAAAAGCCAACGAGTAGAATACATTATTTTGCATGAAAGATTGCCACTGTTGAGTTTTTTACAGCTAAAGTTAGGTTGAAGTGGCTGAGACAATGAATCTGGAGCCTATCATAGGGCTTTTTCCTTGTAGTTCATCATTTTGGGTGCAGTCTTTTCAACGTCTCTCTGAAGCAGATATGCTGTGGAGTGTGGAGTGTCGTTCCCTTCACAGGAAGGGGGAGCATGGAGAAAAAAATTCAAGAATTTTCAAGAAATACTGCCCATACAGTGTTCTGAGCGTTGAGGATAGTAAACATGGATTTTCCAAATGTGCATAACATATAATTAAATTTTATAAAGCAAATTGATGATGTGATCTTGCCTGAACAGATTATATTTTGATGAGAAAACCTTGTATGAATAGTTCATGCAGGAGAAAACACTTTCAACATAATCCAAGGTTTCAAGATCTAGAGTATTAAACATGGGGAAAAAAACGGCACAACCTTCCACTTAAAATTCTAGGCTTTAAAATGAGTCTGTAAATAATTAGCTACCATGTCATTTATCAAGTTGTTTTGTATTTAATTTTCTGGAAGACAATTTTATTTTACAATGTAAGCCCATAATAAAGTGACTTCTGTATTAAGAACGATTTTTCTGTATTTTAAGGACTGGTGCAATAAGATGTTCACCTTTATTTTCAAACTCATGTTTTCTCACAGTAAGCCTCGAATGAAAGCCAGCTAAGCAGAAAACTGTTTACCTAGTGATGTATAAAGGACACAACGCACTCTTATAATACTCGTCAATGTACATTTATTTATTGAGGAAACCATAATGAGTACAAAATCACACCAATCATGTGCCCGTTTACATACAATGTCAGTAAAGCAAACTCTCAATTTACCTCAAGTCCAAGCTGCATCTCCCTAAGACACTGTTCCCATCACAGTAGCCATTTTAAGCCAATCTTCTTTTTACACACGGGTAGTTTCTGCAGAGAACATTTTTCTCAGGACGAAAATGCATTGAGCATGCATAAGAAAAAATATATATATGCGCAAATACATTTAAGAATTTCTATAGGGACATCACTGAAGAAAAGAAAACCCAGGGATGCATTTGCTTCTTAAAAGCACCAACGTAAAAAAAAAATTCCCTCACAAGCTTAACATTGTGGCAAGAAAAACTAAGTCACTAACTAAACAAAAAATAAGGTTATTTTCAGAGTAAAATTATTTTTAATCAGGTACTGTTAAGATGCATTTTAAATGAGGCAGAATTTGCAGAAAATAAAAAGACATCCTCATTGATCAGTAAATTCTATGTCATTATTCTACACAACAGATAACTTTCTAAATAGAGCTGATTCTACTGGCAAACAAATGAAATATTCTCACTTCTGAATTCTGTCTCTCTACCTCTGAAGGTACTCGGCTACTTCTACCCACACCCACCCTCATGAATTACCTACCAAGATATTTAAGAATACATTTTACAATGCTTATAAACAACTAGTATCAAATTACTAGTTTTAGTATTAAAACCATTTTCAATAATTAAAAAATAAAACTATACTTCTCATTTCTAAAAGAAACAGCAAACCATAGAATTCTAAGAATCACCACACTAATATGTCTTTTAAAAAAACATTGTCAATTTTTTGTTTAAGTGCTAAATAAATCACTTTAATTTCATTCTAAAGCAAACATTGTTTCTAACACTAATATCCATTGCATTCAAATCAACTGGCTCACCTTTTCTGCTTTCCATTTATTTCAGGTTAAGATTAGCGCCATTTAAAATAATGCTTATAGTATTAGTGAAGGCTTATTATGGTAATGAATAAAAAAATTCTAAGGTAGAAACAATGCCCCCAAATCTATTAGCATTCATCTATCTATATGTTCTTTTTACAAAAATGCAATCTACAACTAACCAAAACTTGACAGGCTCTTAAGTTTTTACTTAAGTAATAATGAGCCCCCTTCTATTATCAATCTTACATACCTGTCATTGACTATGAAAACATACATACACATAAGTGTGGTGCAGTAACTACGTAACTTAAGAAATTTAACAGTTCATGGAACATTTAAGATCAAGTGAATAGCACTTTAAAAGGAAAAGTGATCAAAAGCAGGTACATTACACCCTACATCATATTATGTATGGGAATACATTGCATATTCTCAATTATGATTTGCCAATTTTACCTTCTACATTGAGCCCTTCTATGGTCCATGCTCATCGGCTCACCAATGGCATACACTCAAAGGATTCCTCTTTATGGGCAACTATCTCAGGACCTGATTTTATGAGCTATGATTTGGTGCTTGCAGCATCTTCAGCACTGTGTGTGAAAATGAAGGCAGTATTTTTGAATATTTTTCTTTGTTGTAGAGATAAGCAGGAGTTTTAAAAGGATCAGCACATTTTAGAAATCGAATGAACAAAACTGACAAGATGCTGCTTTAATACAATTCATCTTAACTCGAAATATGTACCAGTTATAATCATCTATAAGAACACACAAACATTTAAACTGGCAAAAAATAAAATAAATGCAGCGTTGGTTATTAAAATATTATTAAATCAGAAAAGTACTGGTTGCTACAGATTATGAAAGGTTATTTGCTAAACAGTTAACATTTCACTGATACACATGCCTTTTTATCAAAACATACTGCCAGTATTCCTTATAATTTCTTTTTCAGCATATATAAAAGTTATGAAAACTGAATTGTCTTAAGAAAAAAAATCATCATAAAACTCTGACCCATGTGTTTAGTGAATTATTAAAGTCAAGAATAAGGAAAAAAAAAATCATAGTTTTGGAGGGCAAAAAAAATGTCCTGTCAATCACATAAACAGACTGTGAAGGCTGTTGACATTTCTAAACAAGTGATTTCCTAAATCTTGAAAACTGTGTAACTGTCCTTTCTTATATTAACACATCCATATTGGGGGGGGAGAATACAAAAATTTGGATATAGTTCCATTACTGCAGCAATCTACTCATCATTTTCTTGTTTTAATGAAAAAAAAATTAAAACAAAAACATTACCCAGAAATGTAAACAGCTGCTTGAACAACTTAAAGACTTTCCACTAAAATGGTAGCATAAATAACAAAATACATTTGGGGAAGCAGCAGCAGATTGCTTTTGAATACACAACCACAAAAACCTCACAGGGACAACATCAATGTACTGAGAGTCATGGATACACGTCCTTAGGTTGTGCTTACCTGGTGCTTTTTGCAGCAGAACCTAAGGTGGAAGGTCTGGGAAGGCACTGTGAAGCATAAATCATTGCACTGTTTGCAATTAATAAAGATTTTAAACCTTCAATGAATCAAAATCAACAGCCTCTGCTTTGTGAGCTATGACACTGAATTCACCTCAACTATTTCTTGCATTTAATAAATGCACCACTTTCCTAAAAGGTCATCTATAAAACAGTATCATGCAAAATACTGAAATTGTTCACATCAATACCCTACTCTTAAGATAGCAGATAACTAACTCCTCCTTAACTACTAAACTTCAAACTAGAACTACATATCCAGATCTAAATGAGGGTAAGGGCAGTCACTCTAGGTCACATAAAACGGTCAAAAGCATTTCAAAATATCTACATGAACTGTACTCTTTTCCTCCTTGCACAGCTTCCTTCAAAGTATATTCAAAGCAACAAATGGTGCTCCCCATCGATGACAGAATATATTTATGAAAAGGTGTTAAAGTTGCTACATTGCTCATCATTTGCAAACTGAAATCCCCTTCTGTCTGACACATTTCAAGTCTTCATATCAATATATGAGATATGCATATTTCACACTGAAAACAGTATTTTCGGAGCACCAGAGAGGAATACTATTCAGCTTTGTAAATGATCAGTTTTCTTTAGCTACAGCTGAAGCATATCAAAAATACTTACCCATTAAGCTCACTTAAAAAAAATACAGAACTACGTATTATTCTATAAGTTAAGAAGCAGTTATGATTTTCCAAGATATCAGCACTGTATTCCAACATAATATTCACACAAAGTATGGCATTTGCATTATGTGGAACATTGACAAAAAGATACTGTTGCAGTTCATCAATTTGTCATTCCGATGTACTTACAGTGCAATGCTCCTTGAAGGAACACAATCAAGGATGATACACAGCACAGTCCTTCTCACCCCTACAGAGCTAGTTCTATACTGGCTGGATCAAACCTGCACTTCAACAGACAATGGCAAGACAGACTGTATTTGCATGTAGTCTAATATATTAATATGCAAAGAGCCAACAAATATGCAAAGAGTAAAACAATGGATTTCAACAAAATATCAGAACTTCAGCATGAGTGTTAAAGAGTAATAAAATGATTTCAAATACATAAAAAAATTAAGTTGATTCAATGACTGGACTTGTGCATTTACAAAACAAAGCTTATCTATACTGCAAAAAGAAAAAAAAGCTTGAACGTTTCCATACCCCATTTATGTTTCAATGGCAGATGCAATGTAGCTCTACTTTTTGCATACTATTCACTTTTCTACCCTAAGTTTAGGAAGAAACACACTAATATGATATACATCGAAAGAGTAGCTTCACATGGAAAAGAAACTGTTCTTATTAGACTAGTCATATTCACTGTCTGAAAACTGTTTAAAATTAGTTATGCTGAAACAGTCTTGGAAATCAAGTAATTATCAAATTAAGAACAGAAAGGTTAACTGTTATAGCAGCAGTAGAGGTCTGAAACAGTGGTCATGTATAAAAGGAAATTTCACTGTTAATGCAATGGAAGTATGCCAAAAGATCACTGTACACACATGCAGTTTTTAATCAAACAGAAGGAAAAAAATGAAGACATCAGGATTACTTGTGCTGAAACAGCCAGATACAATAAATGGAAAAGATCCTTCAATCTACCACTATACTGCAAGGGGGAAGAAACATGCCAGTGTTTAAAAACTCAGCACTTCACGGGAAAGCTTACGTATCTCGTGTATATGTACCTTAATTTACCATTGCTAAGAAATCGGGAATCCTTCGCCCACATATCCAACTTACCGACACAGGAGGTTTCATATCATTTATTGCAAAGCACAAAACAGGCATTTTAAAAGTGAAAGTATACATTGAAAAAGTACATTTATATCACAAAGCATCGACCACATCAGAGTTGCAAATACATTTGCTGGAATGTGTACATCTACACTAAGGACTAAAAACAAACCAATTTTCATTTCTACACAGAAATATGAGCCTCCTATCAGTAGTGATAGATATTTTGTACATTTTCAAAAAAAAAAAAAAAAAACACTATTTTAAACCAAAACCAAAATTAAGATCTTCATCAAGTCGTCTGCATCCATATATTTAACAAAGGTTTTTTTCCCCCACACAATGAAGCAAATACTGTATTGTCCACTTCTTATTATTGGCCCTGTGCAGAAGAGATACATAAGAAATACACAAAAAGTTAAAGAAAATCCTTGAAACGGAGCTAATTCAGGAGTGAATCCTTTAAGAAAGAAAAACTGGTTAATATAAATGGTGGTGGCTTCTTGCATGATTTGCAAATCCCTGGGGGAAGAAAATTTATTTTTAAAATCAAAGACACTGTAGAAACATTCAGCACTCAGATGCCAGAAAGCATCATAAAAAACAATCCAAAACCCAAACAACACACCACAGTCCTTCGTTTAGCTGTACTTTGCCAGATAAAACTTTAAACGGCAAACATACTCCCAGACAGACAAGCAGCAGACATGCAGAAAGCACGACGAGAGCGGAAGCCGACCCATCGCAACTGTACTGTACCTGAGGTGCAGGAGGGTGCTGCGGCAGCCCCTGAGGACTCGTCTGGGCGTAGTAGGCGGCCTGCTGTCGGTAGTACTCAGCCCAGGCGGCGCTGTAGTCCGGCTGGCCGCCGGGGGGGGCCCCCGCAGGAGCAGGAACTGCTTGGCCTTCGAAAAACAGAAGGACCTGTTGTTGCAGTCTCAACTCAAAGCCTCAAAGGCTCTCCATTCTGATAAACATAACTCCTCCCAACCCTCTGAATGATCTTGGGTCTGCCCTTGCTGACCTAAAAACACTCCCTAGGCCGGGTGCAGTGGCTCAAGCCTGTCACCCCAGCACTTTGGAGGCTCAGGTGAGAGGACTGCCTCAGCCCACAGGTTGGAGAACAAACAGCCTGGGCAACTTGCTGAGACCTCGTCTCTACAATAAATCAAAAATATTAGCTGGGCGGGGTGGCGCACACCTGTGGTTCCAGCTACTTGGAAGGCTGAGGCACAAGGATCGCCCATGTCCAGCAGGTCAAGGCTGTAGCAGCCTGATCATGCTACTGCACTCTAGCCTGGGTGATGGAGTGAGACTCTCAAAAAAACAAAGCAAAACGTCAGAATTTTTTTTCTGAATAAAAAATTGAGGAGAAAAGAGAACATGTGCTTTCCTACTCAGCTCCTTTGAGTGAATTTCAAACTCAAATTCAAGACCCAATTTTTTTTTTTTTTTTTTTGAGTCACTCTGTCGCCCAGAGTGGAGTGCAATGGCCGCTCCCGGCCACCGCAGCCTCCACCTGCTGGGTTCTGGCGATCCTTCCGCCTCAGCCTTCCAAGTAGATGGAAGTACAGGCGCACGCCACCATGCCCAGCTAATTTTTGATTTATTGTAGAGATGAGGTCTCGCCAAGTTGCCCAGGCAGGTCTCGAACCCGCGGGCTCAGGCAATTCACTCACCTCCGCCTCCCAAAGGCACGGGATTACAGGCTGAGCCACCAAGCCCGGCTAGGACCCAATTCTTAACCTTAAAAATGCATGAAAGACCCCTGTCTGCTACCTTTGGGTACACAGAAATCTCATAAGATGGTAGAAACAGGGCTGGGCTCAGTAGTTTAGCCTGGAATCCCAGCACTCTGGATTGCCACTGCATTGCCTGAGGCTATAGGTTTGAGACCAGCCTGTGCAACTTGGCTCTACACTAAATAAAAAATTCATGGGGCATGGAAGTGCGTGTCTGTAGTTCCGGCTACTTGGAAGGCTGAGGCGGAACGATCACCTGGGTGATAGAGTGAGACTCCAACTTAAATAAATAGACAAAAACACTTGGTAAATAAGTTGTCAACACTTGACATTCCAAAGTTAAAAGATGGCAAAGAAAATTTCCTTTCACGCCTCCAGTGTAAAGGCAAGTACTTCTGAATCCTGCTCCCCTTATTCCCCTCTTCAGATGCCGTTTTGGTGCCAGTTTAGTGAATTCTTCAGTCGAACATTCCGTAACCTTTACAATGTATGAAGTTTTACATTAATTTCATGCCACCTAATAGATGAACAACTTGTCCTGGCACTCTTGTGACTACTGAGCCCAGGAGCTGGCCTTGCTCGAAGAGATTCTCACTCAGTTCTCCCTATTCACCTGCATCTTTCCCACAACTCTCTTCCCTCCTTTAGCTTAAGGCGCCAGACAAGAAGGGTTCAGAGTCTATCCCATCAGTGTTTACTCACAGGCCTTCCTAAGTCACACCTTTCCCAAAATGTCTTCACTTGCCTGCTTCCAAACAAGAATTACCCCTCTCTACTTTGAAGACATGTTTGCTTGTGCAGGTGTTTATTACTACAAAAGTTTCCTCTATTCTAGCTTTAAAAATATCCATCCCAGATTGCTGCTATTCCTTACAGGACTTAAAATAGCCCCTGGTCATTTTTTTTTGAGTAGGAGTCTCACTCTGTTGCCCATGCTGGAGTGCAGTGGCACCATCACAGCTACCGCAGCCTCGACCTGCTGAGCTTCCAAGTAGCTGGAATTACACGTGCGTGCCACCATGGCCGACTAACTTTTGGATTTATTACAGAGACCAGATTTCGCCAAGGTGCCAAGGCTGGTCTTGAACCCCTGCACTAGGCAATCCACTCACTTCAGTCTCCCAAAGTGTTGGATTACAAGCATGAGGCATCATGCTTGGTTAAAATTTACTGTTTTAAACCCCAGCTTTTCTCTCCCGAGTTCTCTTAGGAAATTTGGAATTTAGAAAACACAACTAATTTTGAAAACCAAATTCCCACCTGTTTCAACAAAGGTTTGTTTGCTAATAAGCAAATAACGACTTACAGTTCATTAAATGGATTTCTCAATAAGAAAACCTGAAATTAGGCTTCAAAATCTGGGATGGCCTTCCTAGCTGGGTGAAGAGTGCACTTGGATAAGAAATTGGGACAGTCAGGAAATTCCAGAGATGCCACCAAACAATCAACAGGGAATGGGGCTTTGGAGATAAAAACCTCTCTCTCCCTATTGTGTAATTCTTTCTTTCTTCCATTTAAAAATCAAGAAGTTTTATAGGAAAGTTAAGTAGACCTTCTGGCTACCATAGAATGAAAAATGCTAAACATCTGACTGAATTACCCAGCATTATTTCCTTTAAGATTTACAGATGTGAGGGAATTGCCCAACTGGTCCATTTTGTTTAAAATTAGAATTTTGGAGAATTATTGGCAGGGAAATGGCAGAAAGTAAGAAATGAAAACAAAGGTAAAGTGAAATGGCCCCCCTTAACTATAAAAATTAGCTGGGCACGGTGGCTCACGTCTGTAATCCCAGCACTTTGGGAGGCAGAGGCAAGAGGACTGTCTAGTCCAGGGGTTCGAGAGCAGCTGGGCAACTTGGTGATACCTCATCTCCACCATAAATCAAAAACTAGCCAGGCACGGTGGTGCATGCCTGCAGTTCCAGCTACTTGGAAGGCTGAGGCGGAAGGATCCCTGAGCCCACTAGGTCGAGGTTGCGGTGGCCATTAGCATGCCACTGCCCTCTAGCCTGGGTGACAGAGTGAGACTCCAACTCAAGTACAAAATAAAATAAAAATGAGAATTCAACACATCTGTTTATTTGGGGCAAGTAAAGACTAGAGTACAGAAGCCAAACTTATTCCTCGGTCGTACCCTAAGTCCGTTTCAGGACCTTCGTTTTAACCTACTTAATAATAAAGAAACCTGCCAGGCATGTTATCCATCGTAAAAATACAAGCTGGAGTTAGCTGATTTTTAACCTGAACATGCTCAACTTTGTTGCTACAGACAGGGTCCCACTATGTTGCCCAGGCTGGCCTCAATCACCTGGGCTCAAAAGACCCTCCTTCCTCAGCCGTCCAAGTAGGTGTGTGCCACCATGCCTGGTGCACGCTCAACTCTTTAAGATGGCGATGCAATTTCACTACAGTTAAGCTGACTATTAGTACTAACTAATGTTGCCAGGGCATGATTATTTTTATTTTTATTTTATTTTTTTCAGTTGGAGTCTCACTCTGTCACCCAGACTGGAGTGCAGTGGCACGCTCCTGGCCACTGCAGCCTCGACCTGCTGGGCTCTGGTGATCCTTCCTCCTCAGCCTTCCAAGTAGCTGGAACTACAGGCGCGCACTTCCACGCCCGGCTAATTTTTGATTTCTTGTAGAGACGAGGTCTTGTCAAGTTGCCCGGGCAGGTCTCAAACCCGCAGGTTCAGGTAATCCACTTGCCTCGGCCTCCCAAAGTGCTGGGATTACAGACTGAGCCATCAAGCCCAGCCGGGCATGATTATTAACAGCATCCCTCCCTAGTCATTCTCAAAAGGATTCCAGTTCAGAAAATATACGGTCACCTTAACAGAGTACACTGTTTAAAATTTAAGTAAACTTTTAGCTACTATAGATCTGTCTGAGATACACTGGGTCACAAAAACTTAATCTGTCTTAGCTTCAGAAATAAGATGGAGGACGCCTCTCCTAGAAAGCCACTGTAACAGGAAACATTAGTTTTTCTTTCTTTAAAAAGACACCAGCCGGGCTCAGTGGCTCTGCCTATAATCCCGCGCCTTTGGGAGGCTGAGGTTGAGTGGATTGCCTGAGCCCACGGGTTCGAGACCCGCCTGGGCAGCGAGACCTCATCTCTACAATAAATCAAAAAATTAGCCAGGCGTGGTAGCACATGCCTGTAATTCCGGCTACTCGGAAGGCTGAGGCGGAAGGATCGCCAGAGCCCAGCAGGTCGAGGCTGCGGTGGCCGGGAGCGGCCGCTGCACTCCCGTCTGGGCGACAGAGTGAGACTCCAACTCAGAAAAAAAAAGAAAAAAGAAAAAAGAAACCAGTTGTGTTGTGTAGAACATCTTTATTGCCAGGCATGTGCGCTTTTTCACAAAAAAAGATTAATATTATCATCCTTCTGAAAATTTTTCTTCCTGTGGAGGATGAGAAACATTCTTTGGCAAAGAAAACATCGAAATTTACACTGCAGCTGGGTGCAGTGGCTCATGCCTGTAATCCCAGAACTCTGGGTGGCGGGGGCTAGGATTGCCTGGGGTTCGAGACCAGCCTGGGCAACTTGGCGAGACCTCATCTGTACAATAAATCAAAAATAAGCTGGGCGTGGTAACACGCGCCTGTAGTTCCAGCTACTTGGAAGGTTGAGGCGGAAGGATCATCAGAGCCCAGGAGGTTGAGGCTGCGGTGGCCGGGAGCGTGCCGCTGCACTCCAGTCTGGACGATAGAGTGAGACTCCAACTCAAAAAAAAAAGATGGACAAGTTTATCTGGCTGTGGTGTGTATTAATTTTAAATGACAAAGAGCAAAAGTAAGTAAAAACTAAGTAATTGGGAAGTATAATATCAGATTCCAAATGATCCCAAAGAGAGACAAATTTGGGAGATAAGCTTGGGACCCAGACCCTCCTAGAAATCGAATTCTGGTTCTATCTGAACATGTGAAACAATGACTACATAGCTTTCTCATCACAGCAATTTGCAAATTACTTGATTGTACCCTCCGATAAGGGCAGGGGTCCTAGCTACTATTAATCGCATAACTATCAGCATCCATCACTGTGCTTGGTATGTAATATGTGCTCTACAGTTGCTGAATAAAAATGGCTTTTTTACAGGTGATTGCTTTTCCTTTCTCATATATGCAAAAATATCTGAATAATTCATTTCCTGTTACTGCAGGTCACTCCTTACCTGCTTATTTTGCAGCAAAAACGATAACACACATGACCAATTTTTGCCTGATGTTCTAAAATTTAACCTTATGCCATTTAGGCTAGTAATATATACAACTATCTTCGACAAAATATTCACTGGAGAGTCGGGTTCAGTGGCTCAGCCTGTAATCCCGCGCCTTTGGGAGGCTGAGGTGAGTGGATTGCCTGAGCCCGCGGGTTCGAGACCCGCCTGGGCAGCGAGACCTCATCTCTACAATAAATCAAAAAATCAGCTGGATGTGGTAGTGTGCGCCTATAATTACGACTACTGGGAAGGCTGAGGTGGAAGGATCGCTGGAGCCCAGCAAGTCGAGGCTGCGGTGGCCGGGAGCAGCCACTGCACTCCAGTCTGGGCTACAGAGTGAGACTCCAACTCAAAAAAAAAAATCAATGTAATAGTTCTAGTGAGGAAATTTCTAGTTTCAATTAATAACTAGTTGCCCAATGCAATTAGGAAATAAAACAATTTCCTTGCTATGTACCCACAGATTAAAACATTATTTTATTTTATTTTTTGAGTTGGAGTCTCACTCTGCCGCCCAGACTAGAGTGCAGTAGCATGCTCCCGGCCACCGCAGCCTCGACCTGCTGGGCTCTGGTGATCCTTCCGCCTCAGCCTTCCAAGTAGCCACAAAAATGTATTTTAAAGACACGTAACAACATACCCATTTTCTTGTAGTACTCTTCCCAAGCCTTGGTATAATCAACCTGCCCAGCTGGAGCTGGATTCTGCTGATCACCTTGTTCAAGAAACACAAAAACAGGGTTAGTCTTTAGAAGGCAATTTTGGGCCTTTGCTTCTCTTCCTTGTGTGAGAGCTAGCAGTGGCCTGCTACAGGGCAGTGAGGGCAGGAGGTAAAAGCTGTGCGGTAGCAGGAAGCCTGTTGGTGCCAACGATGGCAGGCACAAGGGAACAGAGGTGGTAGACTGAGAAGACACTGTCTGAAGACTGACTGCACTGAGCACATAAGTAAATTGGGTGTCAAGTGAGTAAACACACCAAGGATACCCAGTTCCTAACTACTTATAAGTACAAAAGGGAAAAGGCTAGGAAATGTTGAAATGATTTTGCAGGTGACAGGTAAATAAGATTCTTAAAAAAATACACAGATGTGGATGTCTATGATTTTTAAAATGTATGTGTGAGTGTGTAAATATAATTCCTAACTGTGCTCAAAGAAACTAGAAGCAATGACGCCTCCGTAGCAATGAGCATACTCAGTCTGGTTTCTAAACACCATCTTCTACTAAAGGGAATCAGAGCTCTTTGAAGAAATGGCTAACTGAAGGGCTAGAGTCCAGAAAGCACAAAATAAGCATCTTATTGTGTCAGACAATAAAATAATTGCTTAAAAGAACAAGGCACTTCTAAAGGATACAGGAGCTGATTTGAAGATACTCCTTGACTGGACAAACCTAGAATAACGTGACTATTAAAAATAATAAAAAAATCCCTATTATAACCTTAAAAAAACCCCAGAAACCCACAGTGATATAAAGAGCTCAATAAGATGAAAAGGAAAGTTCTTCCTTACAGCAAAATGCCAATAAATGCATGATGATGGAAACAGAAAATCATCACTACAATGACAACTGAATCAGGCGAGTTATCAACGAAGGTTAAGTGGAGAGGTAGACATTGAAGGGACACAGACTGATAGTCATCCTACAAAAAAAGACTGAAGAGCTATCCAGACTGGTGAAGCTTAACAGACCTGATAACTAAATGAAACACGTTACCAGGTAGGAACCTGGAAAAGAGAAACTGTTGGGATATTCGTGGGATCTGAATAACAGCTGTGCATTGAGATAGTAATAATGCCATATATCAACATTAACCAACTGATCTGGAGGGCTGTAAGACGGCTATGCATTTGTGGAGTAATACACCAAGGAGTATTTAAGATGACTGCAGTACCACGTCTACAGTTTGGTCTTACACGGCTCCTTTCAGAACGAATAATGGACATGACACTGAGGGTATGGAGGGGTTACAACATTAGCAGCTGGGCTAGCTAAGTGTTCCTGGTATCGTTCTTGCTACTTTAATGAATTTGAAATTATTTCAAAGTAACTCAATTTTAACAATGGAAAGTCTGATTACTCAAGTTATAACTGAATAATGTTAGAAATTTCTGGTATTATACAATGATGCGCTTCATATAACATTCTAAGCTTTGTCTTTCACATACAAATTCAACTCTTTAGTTACCTTGTCCGTTAGTTTGGGTTGTAGTTGGTGCACCTGCAGGAGCTGCAGGGGGTGGCTGTGCTTGCTGTTGATAATAGTGAGCATAATAAGCAGCCCAAGCTGCCGAATTTGGATCCGTTCCTGCCTTAGCTAGAATGAATAAACACAAGTTCAAGGTTTGCACTTAAACGTCTGCAATCTCTCTCTCTCTTCACACACACACACACACACACACACACACACACACACACACCCAGCTTTGTGGCAAATACACACACCTCAAAATTAGGTAGAACATCAAAAATAACCAGTAAATGAAAACTTTCAAATTTTCTATTATTTTCATTTTCACTATCAGCTCTTACTCAAGATCACCGAGGCACAGAGATCACGTTTCCTAGGTTATAAAAACAGCGACAGAACTGGGATATATATAAAGATCTTTTGGCTCCACATCCACTGCTTTTTTTCCTAAACCCATTTTGCTTCAAGCACAACAGTTCTACATGGCCGATGACTAAAGGAAAAGACTTCTAGGGGCTAGTCTGTACAAGAAACAAACCGTGATGAACTCTCTCTGGTCTTATTTTCAGTGAGGAGAAAAAAAATCTTAGGAATCTTAAAAGAGATTAGTCACATTCCATCTCATACTATTTCACAGTGAATGTACATCAACTTGATGTCATTGCCCTACCTGAAATTCTTCATTTATATCCTAGAATTGCCAGGATGTTCAAAGCTTTTAATTACAGCTTACTGTTCAACACCTTTAACAATCTGAACATCACAGCTTATCCATTCCAGCCTCAACTCCCCCTTCTGTCAATCTCTCTTCAATACTCAAGCTCCAGGCACAACACGTCTCTTGTACCTCCTCAGAAGTCGCCGTTCCCGTGGCTAGGCCTTTGGTCCTGTTGTGTTTCCTCTACAATGGCTTCACCCTCTTCATCCCTCACACATCAACTTACGTGTGAACAATCTAGACCAGAATTCCTCTTATTGACTCTGTGCTTTATACTAGGAATATCACACAATACCACAGGTACATTTTTATTAGTTTGTATCAAGAAGAATGTAATTTCCTTAGTCAGAGTCTGTATCTCTACGTGGATTCAAACAGGTAGCAATTCTCAGCTGCTTAATAAAGGTTAGTGAAGTCTGAGAAAAAGCAGCAAGGATTTCTAGAAAAAGAAAGTCATAAGGTGATATAATTATAAGGTGGTATTAGACCACCCTCCAAACTTTCTTCAGTTGCTAAATGTACTGCTTTTCTATGTTGGATATTTACATGTCTCAATAGTGTCATTATCTATACATTAATTTTAAAAATATTTACCTGTATATGAATTAAGAAATCTATTTCACTTGATACAATGTCTGTATAAAAAAACAAACTTTAGGAAGTAATATCTATATTCCCAGATGTATACACCATTCAAAAAATACCCAGTCTCATAGTTATATATAACCAATATATACTAAGAACTTACTAAATATTCATTCAACATAAGATTCATTCATCATTTTATAGATAAGGAAACAAAGGCCTGGAGGAGCTCAAAAACTTGCTTACATAATTATTTGTAAAACTAGGACTGACAATGAAGTCTAAATTCCTTATTTATCCATACAGACGATTAACTTTTTATAAAAACAGATTTTAGTTCAGATAGCATCAATAATAAAACACTACATAATTTTAAGTCTAATCTATGCAATCTCTAACCCAAAGACTCAATAACCCCTGTTTCTCTCCCAAAGGTAATGCTGAAAGCCACATTCATTGACTAGTTACTACTATGGTACTTCACAACTGTAAGTGGCAACTTGTGGTAAAGACCTCTCCTTACACTCATCATTTTTCTCAGTTACACTATGGACACAGTAGTACTCACAGCTACAATCCTGGCAGATCCAAATATCTAATGTAGATCTGTTCCCTAACCTGCTCAAACTCTTGAATCCCATTCCTTTGCGTAATCAACCATCCCAATTAGCTTACAAGATAAGCCCTTTCGTTCTCAACAGGTTAACCTTTGGAATATTACACAGGAAGTCACACTGGACACTTCGTCTGTACCCTGTGAGCCCTTCTGTGACAGTGTTGTGTATGCTGGGAGTGTTCTTCTGCTACAGAACACAGACCCAACTCTGCATACCCAGATCCTAGAACAACCCAAGCTGTTCCTTGAATGAGTGGAAGCTGTGGTTATTTGGTGACTGTCATGTTGTATCATCATATTCCAAAATGCATACTTCCTGTGAAATTAAAGTACATTATAACATAGGGCCACACTTAAACCAACAATCAATCATTTCAAGTTTTGGGGGATCAGTTTATATGCGTAGAAAGCAATCCATAATTCAATATACCTTCCTTGAAACTACTCCAAGTCAAAGAGGCCTAAAGGCAGGTAAGCAGGTGAGAAAAGGGGATCATACGTGTTAACAGGTTGCAAAGAGTAACTCTTTGACCAAGATAGAAGGCAAACTACAGCATATGGAAAGATGCAACGGAACAGAATGGAATATACGTAAAATGCAGATCTGAATAGAGAAAATAATTAAATGTATTTTAGAGTTCAGCATGCAGATATTTTATACAAGTCTGGTATTTACAAAAAAGAGGCTGCCTATCGGTACGAGGGCAGCTTATATCTAATTTGACAGTTTAATGTCCAAGTTATTTTAAGACTGTAACTTTCTTATTTTTTAAGAGATGAAGTCTCACTCTGTGACCCCGGCTGCAGTGAATGGACAAACATAGCTCACTGCAACCTCAAACTTCTGGGCTCAAGTGATTCTCCCAATGAGCTGGGACTACAGAAGCCACCACACCCCGCCCATTCCACAATTTTATAAATAAACTATTCTATCGTGGATGACATTACAATGAACACACTACACATTTGACAGCATCAGTCTCTAAAGCCTAAGCCACCGTACTTCCTCCTGCAGACTTTAACTTGTAGCATTCTGCTGTATCAACTCACAAGTAGAAGAAAAACGCAAATACAGTAGAAAAAAGTTGCATAAAAGTAGAGATCACACTCATGTCAGTCTTATACACCATGGCAGAAGCAGTAATACTCTGCTGAAAGAGTAAAATGATTGAAGACAGGGCATGTAAGTGTAGAATCAGCACTAGGAAAATTTAAAAACGTAACAAGGATGGAAAACAATACAGACACACAAATGAACATCCTTTACCTGGATCAGGAGGAGCCTGCTGCTGCCAGTGTGGGTATGCATTTCCCCATCCCTGGGGAGCATATGGGGCTGGAGGACCACTGAAAACAAAAGCAGTAAAAAAATACCATTTACCAAAAGCTCTCATCTTTGTGGGGAATGCCCAGAACTAAACCCAGTACTTACTGAGGAGCTGGGCCAGGTGGTCCTGGATTATAAGGTGCAGGGTTGTATGGTCCCATTGGCGTTCCAGGCCCTGGAGGCCCAGGAGGCCCATGGGGGCCTGGGACACCATGGGGCCCATGGGGTACAGGTGGCCCTAAAGGATTTACTGGGCCCTGCAAAAATCAGAAAAGCAGAGTAATGGTTAACCTTTCAGGCCAGGTCAACTTCCATTTCTGCCCTCTCACAGTCATAAGCAGCACACTTTAAGGCTTCCGTCCTCATTCACGTTGCAAACACTAGTTTATCTCTGCCTTGTAACATTCATCAACGGCATTCACAATTAAATGCACAATGGCACACTTCCTTTAGCTGCCACCTGTGTCCAACAGCAGTTTCTGTCCTTTTTCCCTGCCACCATGCAAGCTTACCAGTAATCAGGTCCTGATCTCCAGCTCTCCTCTGCACCTACTCTGCCTCTACTTCCTGACACCAGACACCCATTTCCACGATATAATCCCATACCGCCCAGGTGCTGTACCATCAACTGTCTTCTGAACACTTCATCTACCATGAACAAACCAGTTCACTAACAAACTGAAGTCCACTTCATAATCTTTCCTTTTCTGTCACTGGAACCCCATTTAGATGAATAATTTAAATTATGTCCTCTTTTGCTTCTCATCTACACAATTTTCTAATAGCATGAAAATTCCCTTTATAATTCATTCAACAAATCAGGATGCTTCATATCCTGACCATGACACATCATTAATCCACATGCTTAGCTGTTTCTTTTTGGTAAACCAAACTGCAAAGACCATTAGAATTACTGCCTTGAGCCGGGCTTGGTGGCTCAGCCTGTAATCCTGCGCCTTTGGGAGGCTGAGGTGAGTGGATTGCCTGAGTCTGCGGGTTTGAGACCTGCCTGGGCAGTGAGACCTCATCTCTACAATAAATCAAAAAATCAGCCAGGCGTGGTAGCACATGCCTGTAATTCTAGCTACTGGGAAGGCTGAGGCGGAAGGCTCGTCGGAGCCCAGCAGGTCGAGGCTGCAGTGGCCAGGAGCGGCCACTGCACTCCAGTCTGGGCGACAGAGTGGGACTCCAACTCAAAAAAAAAAAAAAAAAATAGGAATTACTGCCTTAAGTCGGGTTTGGTGGCTCAGCCTGTAATCCCGCGCCTTTGGGAGGCTGAGGTGAGTGGATTGCCTGAGCCCGCGGGTTTGAGATCCGCCTGAGCAGCTAGACCTCATCTCTACAATAAATCAAAAAAATCAGCCAGGCATGGTAGCGCATGCCTGTAATTCCGGTTACTTGGAAGGCTGAGGTAGAAGGATCGTCGGAGCCCAGCAGGTCGAGGCTGTGGTGGTTGGTAGCGGCCACTGCATGCCAGTCTGGGCGACAGAGTGAGACTCCAACTCAAAAAAAAAAGAATTACTGCCTTAGAAATGCCCCTTTCAGCTGGGCTCAGTGGCTCGGCTTGTAATCCCAGCACTTTGGGAGGCCGAGACAAGTGGATTGCCTGAGCCCGCGTGTTCGAGACCAGCCTAGGCAACCTGGCAAGACCTCATCTCTACAATCAAGTAAAAAAAAAGCCAGGCGAGGTAGCACAAATCTATAGTTCCAGCTACTTGGAACGCTGAGGCGGAAGGATTGCTGGAGCCCAGAAGATCGATGCTGGGGTGGCTGTGAGCATGTATGCCACTGCACTCCAGCCTGGGAGAAGGAATGAGACTCCAACTCAGAAAAAAAAAAATGCCCTATGCCCCTTTCATGTAGTAAATATGACCAAGTGACATTTTTGGACAAAATAAAATGTGCAAACTGCACTTGGGTGTCAATTTTCTCACTGCAAAAATAAGGAAATTAAATTTAATGCTTTAAGTCTTCAAGTGTTGTCATCTCTCAGTTTCCAAGACCCATCTTTCCCAAATAATAAAAAGAAAGTAACACTGAAAAAGTAACCAATGATTTTCCCCCCTTTTGCTAGAAGTACAGTGTCTTGTTATGTCGTCCAGGTTGATCTTGAATTTCTGGCCTCAATGATCCTCCCACCTTGGCCTCCAAAAGTGCTGAAAGTAGAGGTGTGAGCCACCATGCCCGGTTGCAGCAACATCTTTACAGGGCTATGTGCCTTGCATTCTTTTAAGTGACACACACACACATTCACTTAATCCCACAACTCTATGAAGTAGATAATATTATCCTTATTTTACAGGAGGAAACAGAGGCACTGAAGAGTATAAATAGCTTCTTCAGGGTCACACGGCCAGTAAATGATTCACAGGATTGAACCCAGGCCACCTGACTCGAGTCCATGCTCTTAACCACCAACCCAACTTGTTTTCCCATGAATACAAAAGAAATCCGGATCTGGCATTCAAGGTTAAAGTAAAATAAAAAGGTGAGATGTGATATTCATTTTTCTGCTTTGGCATCAACCTTTGCCTCACTCAGTCCACAAGCATTCTCTCCGTTTTTCAAACAATCTACACAAAAGAATCGGCAGTGTCTGTATGCACATTTCCAGAAGATGTCATTAACTGTCTTCTGCACATCTATGTTTGTCTTCTCAAGCAGACAGAATCGGTATCCAATTTCTTTTGCTCCCCGTTCACAGCACAAGCAACACTGAAAAGAATATTCCTAGAAAATTCTGATCACTAATGATTTAAGACGCTCCCCCACACCTCAAGTTAGGGACACTCAGACCGTTATAAATAATGAGCTCTGATAACTATCTCCTTCAAAGATGTGCTGCAACCTTCCACCAACACTAGCATCATACCTGCCGGTCACACTACCCTCTCTGACCTACATGCACCCAAACGTAAGGTGGTTCTGAAAACCTGTAACTGTGGATTTATTTAGGTGACTTGCATTGCTGGAAAGTCCTATCCATGTTTTATCTACTATATGCCTGTATGTCACGAAACCTGAAGTTTCAGATCAGACGCTGAGTATTTTCCTGTGGTGGCTCTGAATGGATGCCCTGCGTGCACAACTAACAAGGCCGTGGTCATCCACCGAAGTCTAAAGCACACTCACACCAATCTTTTCCTCGATGAGCTGCCGCGCGTAGTCTATCTGCTGCGGAGTGCCACGGACTGTAAACAGCTTCATGTTAGGATCTGCATTAGGTGGAGGATTCCTCTGAAGTTCTATCCTTGCGCCAGACTGTTGGCTTATGCTTTTTATGGTTTCGCCTCCTAAGAAAAAGACAGCAGTTTCTATAAAGGTTCCAAGGATGCAAGAGGAGTTAGAAGAAAATGGTCACAATGAAGACCTTTAAAAAAAGTTGTGGCCAGTACTCTATTTGAAAAACTCTCCCTTTAATATACTTTAAGCTAAAGTATATGAAGCATTTCATGCTTCTCTTAAAACACATTTATTTACTTTGCTTATACCCAATCTTAAGGTGAACTATCAATGTTATCTGGTTTGAATAATATCACTTTTAAAAGCAATATAAGCATAAACATTCGAATTAAAAAAAAAGCAAAATGAGTCAAGAAAAAAACAAAAACACGCTATCAGGCTGGGTCTGATGGCTCACACGTGTATTCCCAACACTCTAGGAGGTTGAGGTGCGATGACTGCTTGAGCCTAGGAGTTCCAGACCAGCCTAGGCAATACAGCAAGACACTGTCTCTACAAAAAAAAAAAAAAAAAAAAAAGAAAGAAATTAGCTAGGCGTGTTGGTGTGTGCCTGTAGTCCCAGCTACTTAGGAGGCTGAGGTAGAAGGGTTGTATGAACCCAGGAGGTTGAGGACGCAGTGAGTTGACTTGGGCAATAAGAGTAAGATCCTGATGCAAACAAAACAAACACTCAAACCACTCTATGGGTCAAAAGTTTCTTACACTAATAATGAACTCTTGATCCTCTTTCTTGATAACTGAAAGAGATTCAAACCCCACTCGTATTTCATAAGTATACATGCGATCCTTCCTTTATGTTTTAGTTGTTATTTATTAATGTAAGAATGCTTTTTCTACTAAAACACAAAGAAAAGTCATTGGCCCTTTGTACAACAAAGTGTCCAGAAAAATGAGGTAACTTGTTATATGTTAAGAGCTTAAAATTCATTACCTTTTCCTATTATTAGTCCAGTTTTCCCAGTTGGCACAATGAAATTAAATTCCTGCAGTCCACCAGGCGGTCCCATGTTCCAGTTGCCTTGACCTCTACCTCTTCCTCGACCACCAGGCCCAGGTCCACCTGGGTTACCAGCCTAGGGAGAAGGAAATACAAGAAAGCACAGAAATTAACTCTTCTTTCCACAATAAAATTATTACAGCTGTTCTTCTTAATCCTAAACCAAAAATTTAGAGATAAAGTGGCCCAAATAATCACCAAGAAATAACTACCATTTACTTTTTATACATGGGTGAATAAGGTAGCACATGTATGTGGAATTTCTTCCTACTTCAAGAGGTATACCTTAAAGCAATTTAAACTTTTTAGCCACTAGTAAAGCACTACAAAGCAGAGTGATATAAAAGTATCGGGGGAGAAACTTTCAGTTTTGGTAAAGGGAAGTATAAAATATATATATATATATATATATATATATATATATATATATATATATATACATCGCAATAGGTGTACTGCAGAGTATTTTGAAGATGAATGAAATTCAAACATGTAATAGTAAATGTACAGTCTTTTATAAATTCCACTTTTGCTGGGCCCCCCCCTCGTGTGTAAATTCCAGCAAAACTGGAATTTATAAAAGACTGTACATTTATTATTACATGTTTGAATTTCATTCATCTTCAAAATACTCTGATGCAATACATCTATCGAGATGCTGTTTCCACTACTCAAAAGTTTTTGAACTTGTTGATTTTAATGCCTTTTAGTGCTTCTGCTGTTTTTCGTTCCACCTCTCCCACAGTGGCAAAATATTTCCCTTTGAGGACTTTTTTCATTGGGGAAACAAACAAGTTGCTTGGGGCAAGACTGGGTGAATAGAAGGGTGGGGCACAGAGGTCATGCCATTTTTGGACAAAAACTGCTGAACATTCAGCAAAGTGTGGTCAGGTGCACTTGTAAATCACTAATCTTGAAATGGGAAAACACTTAAAAATAAATCTCGCCCCAAAATGTCACCAAGTCGAACGCAGACTGGCAACAATGTTAGCTGGTACACGAGCACTGGTACCAACGGGTTCCTAGAACGCTGACCTAGTGGGGCAAGCCTGTACTACAAGGGGCTTACTTCCAAAAAATAACTCCAGGTTTTTTGGGGTTTTCCGTAGGGTCTTGCTCTATTGCTCAGGTTGGAGCGCACAGTGCAACCATGGCTCGCTGTAGCTGACTCTTGGGCTCAAGATCTCCTCCTGCCTCAGCCTCCTGAGTGCCTGAGACTACAGGCATATGCCACCACCCTGTTTTTTGTTTTTTTCTCATACAGAAGGGCTCTTGCAATATTGTCCAAGCTGATATTGGAACTCCTGACCTCAAGCAATCCTCCTGCATCAACCTCTCAAAGTGCTGGGACTACAGGTATGAGCCACTATGCCTGGCTAGAAAACATTTTTATATGAAAACAAGAAATGAAAATGTCAACTGTCTATCAAACCTGAACACTTCGCAGCAGGTCTGTAATGATTTCTGCAGCATGCTGACATCGGTCAGGAGGGCCCGTGACCTGTGCTATCCTGTCAGGTGTTGTCCCATCATCTTCAAAAGAAATAAAAACAAATTGGCTTCATAAAACAATACACGTGTAGGTGTCAAAACTAACTGCTACCAACATTTTGAAGACTAATGTTATGTACCCACCTGGCTTAAACTGAATTCGAACCCCAGCATCATTTTGTATCTTTTTGATCATCTCTCCGTTTCTTCCTATTACAATACCAACGGCAAATCTTGGAATGGGGACCTATGTAAAGAAGACTTAGTATCAAGAAAGCCATTCCTGAAAATTAATCTGCACCAAATCATAAAAGTGCATATAATGCTACATTTATAGCAGATAAGGCAAGAAGATACAAAACAAAATTCTGTATTCTAAAGTAGAAATGAAAGGATACAATGTTAGAGTAGGCTACTTAACACAAAACAGGAAAAACATGCTATTTATGGATTAGCATACAACCACTCCTGAATGGGTATTTTTACTTACATCTATCCCTTCATTTCCTCCTATTCTTGACCCATACTCATTTCGAACTTCTCTGAAACCACCTTGATCACGAATTAACTCTAACACCATTTCCTTGGCTTGCTAAAGTAGAAAAAGTTAGTTAATTTAGAAAACATGTCTCAAAACATTTAAATTATTCATGCAAGTTTTGCCCAAGCCCATCCAACCCAAACTTCTTCATAGAGTATAAAGTTAAATTTACTTGAACTTTATATGGATCTCCTGTAATCCTAAGAGGTTTGTCAGCACCAGTGTTCTGAGGCCCATCTTGAATCATAACCATTTTCACTCCAGCCCGCTCCTGTTAATGACCACAGAAATCATGTGTGTTAACAAAAGGACAATGGAAGAAAACCGGCATCAAAATAGTTTAGAAGTATTCATTTTACAAGCATAACAATACCTGGAGTTGTTTAATAGTTTCTCCCCCCTTTCCAATAACCAATCCCGCCTTGCTAGCTGGAATCATAATTTCTTGAACAGCATTTCCTGGTCCATCACCATGATGGAAGCCAGGAGCTGGTCTTCCTTTTTCAACAATCTGGTCCAGTAACCGTTTTGCTGATCTGTCAAAAAATTTATATTCAAATATTAAGGCATGCACAACCAACATTATCCAACAGAGAAACATGAAATAACATAATCAAGTACTTCCCTATTCCAATTCAGTATTTAGGTGCCTTAATGCTAATTTTAGCAATATTTTTTTTTTTTTTTGTAATTGGCGTCTCACTCTGTTGCCCAGACCAGAGTGCAGCGGCATGTTCCCGGCCACCACAGCCTCGACCTGCTTGGGCTCCAGCGATCCTTCCACCTCAGCCCTCCAAGTAGCTGGGACTACAGGTGCACACTACCACGCCTGACTAATTTTTTTTATTTATTGTAGAGACGATTTATCACTCTATCAAAAAGATACCTGCACACGTATGTTTATTGCAGCATTGTTCACAATAGCAAGAACCTGGAAGCAACCATACTGTCCATCAAAAGAGGACTAGATTAAAAAAATGTGGTACATACACATGACAGAATACTACGCAGCCATAAAAAAGAACAAAATCATGAATTTTGCAGCAACTAGAGTCTATAATACTGAGTGGCCTCTCACAGAAACAAAGATCTGAGTATCCCGTGTTCTCACTCATATAGTGGACCTTGAACATCCAACATAATACTATAAGAAAATGACTGACACTGGTGGGAAGCTATGGGGGTGGGAGGGGAAGGGAGATGGGATTAACGATAGTAAATATCTGTCTGGGGATGGGGAGACACCTGTTATGAACAAGGGTGCCTGAATGAAGCATATCTGTATACCCAACCCTTAACTGTACCCCACAATATCATAAGAAATATTGATTAAAAAAAAAAAAAGAAAAGAAAAGAAAATGCCATCAAGGGTCAAAGACTGAATCTATGCAATTAATTTTCCAGGCATGTAATTTTTATTTTGAGAACAGTCCAAAATTTCAAAGAAGGAACAATCAAATTCTAAGGCTATCTCAGAATTCAGTGGATTCCTCTGAAAACTATTTACTTAAATTTTAAGACACCAGTTTTGCTTCCTTACATATTAAAATTTATACATCCAACAAATACTTAAATATCAACTATGTGCCAGGTGCTATTCTGGGCAATAGGGTTACAGTACTGAAGAAAACAGGGGTTCAGCTAGAGTGGCTTAACTTCATTAAATTAGTAAAAATGTCAAATAAATAACATGCTATTTAGTAAAAGCAATAAAGAAAAGCAAAGCAGGATATATTAGAACAGAAGGTGTCTATGTGTATGCACACATACGAAAGTGCTATTTTATACAAAATAGATATGGGAGACCTTAGTGATAAAGAGGCATTTGAGTCAAGACCTATAAGAAGAGGGAGGAGGACGATGAAAACATCTGGGGGGAAATGAACAGGAAATGCAAAGGACTCGAAAGATTCCAAATGGGGCTAAGAACAGGTGAGCTGATGGAAGAATGGTTAAAAAAAAAAAAAAGCAAGTGCGAAGAGATCATGAGAGCAGGCTATGACAAAGACATTGACTTTTATTTTAAAGTAAATGGGAAAGCATCAAGGACTTTGAAAAGAATAGTGATATAAACTGATTTACATTTTTTTTCATAGCCAGATACTTTTTTAAAAAATCAATATTTTTGATTATGATTTTGTGGGGTACAGTTAAGGGTGAGGTGTACAATTTCGTTTCATTCAGGCACCCTGTTGATGATAGGTGTTTCTCCATCCCCAGAGAGATATGTGGAACTGTTAATCCCATCCCCCTCCCCCCCATAGTTTCCCAGTAACATCAGTTATTTTCTTATAGTATTACCTGATTTACATTTTAAAAGATCCTATGGCTAGGCTATTACAAGAACAGATGAGTGGGAAAAAGGTAATGAAAATGAAGACATGGGAGACACCTCTTATCAACAAGAGTGCCTGAACGAAGCATATTTGTATACCTAACCCTTAACTGTACCCCACAATATAATAAAAAATATTGATTATAAAAAAAAAAATGAAGACATGCTCTAATAATACAGGCAAATGGTGCCATGAACTCAGGCAGAGAAGAGGCAAGAGGAAGCTGGATTCTGAATAAATTATCAAAGAAAAATAACCACAAGTTGCTTATGATAAATGGGGCACTAAGACAGAGTTGTCCATGTACGAAGAGGAGAGGAATAAGATGAGCAGAAGAGTGCAGCCTGAGGACGAGTGACAATCAAGGACTGCATCTTTAATTATCTGAGTCTGAAGATGTTTAATGAACATTCAAACTGAGATAGTGACCAAGCAGGAAAAAGATTACGGCCGAAAATTAACATTTAAAAATATATAAAATATACATTATATAAAGTTATATAGTAAATAAAGTTGACTAGACAAAACCAAGTCAGCCTCGAACTCCTGGGCTCAAGTGATCCTCCTGTCTCAGCCCCCTAAACAGCTGGAACTACAAGTACATGCTGATCTTTAAATTTTTGTAGGGCCAGGCATGGTGGTTCATGCCTGTAATACCAGCAATTTGGGAGGCCAAGATGAGAGGACTGCTTGAGCCCAGGAGCTCAAAACCAGCCTGGGCAACACAGCGATACCTCACCTCTACAAGAAATAAAAAGATTAGCCAGGTGTGGTGGTGCACACCTAAAGTCCCAGCTACTCGGGATGCTGAGGTGGGAGGATCGCTTGAGCAGTCAAGGCTGCTGTGACTTAATGACTGTGTCACTGCACTCTAGCCTGGGTGGCAGAGTGAGACTCCAAAAAAAAAAGACCAACAAACAAACAAAATACAGCAGTAATGAAGAAGAGAAACAAAATGGGAAGAGTTCTCATATTATCACTATAAGTTGATTTTGAAGATTTTCAAACTTACTGGACAGATTCAGGTGTTCCAGTTAACATACAGGACCTTTCTGGAAGACCACCACTGTCTACAATTAAAACAAAAAGCTCTTTAGTTCCAAAGATTAATGGGTAGCATATTATTACTAGAAACTTGAAAAATGTTAGTTTTCTAGTCACTTTGAAAATACCAAGAGAATAATGTTACCAGGAGCTATCTGTATTTTGCATCCAGATTCCTGTTGTATGCGTGAGATTTGTTCCCCTCCTCTGCCAATTACTAGTAAAAAAAAAAAAAAAAAGTTAGAAGATTATAAAATATGTTTTGATTATATTTTAAAACTTTAAAAATTAGATTACTTACTAAATCCAACCATCCCATCTGGAACTTTGTATTCTTCTGTCATTACAGACCTGCTAAGAAATAATAGAAACTAACATTTTCCTTCAAAGAAAGATAACTTGTTTACATATAAAAGATAATTTACTAGTACTAATGGAAGCCTAATGTCTCCCAATGGACATTTAATATCCTTGGTAAAAAACAAACAAACAAACAAAATGCCTTACTACTCAAGTAGTTAAACCAGGAATCATAAGGTTACACACACATCAAGTGAGGAAGGGTCAGTGAATGGAATAGCCTGAAGGCATGAACTGTAAATGAGGTGGAGTTCAGGGAATGTCACTGTAACAGTTACAGGGGGGACCCCAAAAAAGATGGAATTAACTTTTGGAGGCAGTGCCCCTTGTAGGACACTTGGAATTTGTCCACCAAAGTTTTTATCTGGAAGCTCTGAGAAGGCTGTGTTACCGATGTGCGGAAGACAAGTGACTGATTCTTCCACGGTGACAACATACCTGTCAGCAGTGCACTGAGTTTTCAGTGGTTTCTGACCCAAACCAGTATGATTCCCATCCTTCCTATTCACCTAATCTTACCAAGTGACTTTTTAAAGTTTCCCTGATGAAAAAAGTCCTTAAAGGAAAACATTTTGCTGATGTGGAAGAGGTGAAACAAAAACTGGCAGAAGCACTAAAAGGCATCAAAATTGACAAGTTCAAGAACTGTTGTGAGCAGTGAAAAAAGCATCTCCATAAATATGTTGCATCCAACGTAAAGTACTTTGAAGGTGAATAAGATTTACACAAGTAAGAATACACAAGTTTTTATAAATAAATTCCGTTTTTTGGGGGTTCCCTCCATGTATTCTATTCATCCTAGTTTTTCCAAAATGTAGCTAATTCTACCTGTCCTTCCAAATTACAAATGTATCTTACTCAAAAAAGAAAAACGATGATTTTACGTGACCTCCTCAAGTGGAGGGAAATGAACTACAAATAAAAAAAACACATGCAGACACATATTCACTATACACGAACTTGGTTGGGTCTGTACATACAGCTCAACTGAAACTTGCAAAGTAGTTTTTGAAAAGCTTTTGACTATACCTTTGCTGTTGATGCATTGGCGGTAACTGTGTTCCAAAAGCTACCAAAAAAATTAAATGAAAATTCAAAATTTAAGTTTACTTATACATTTAACAACATAATCACATTAAGCATCCTAAGATCTCCCTGCAAACTGGCTAGCTGCAGGCAGAGGAATGGGACCAGACCCCTACCTATCACCACATACAAAAGTCAACTCAAAATGGATCAAGGACTCAAATGTAAAACCTCAAACTACAAGAATCTCAGAAGAAAATGTACAGAACACTCTTCTGGATATCAGAGTAAACAATGAATTCATGATCAAGTCTTCTAAAGTAACTGCAACAAAAGCTCCGACAGACACATGGGATTTTTATCAAACTGAAAAGTTTTTGCACTGCAAAAGAAACCATCGAAAGAGTAAACAGACAACCCATGGAAGGGGAAAAATATTTACAAGCTATCATTCAGACAAAGGCCTCTCACCTCTGGGGTTCTTAAGGAACTTAAATAAATTGAAAGGAAAAAAACAAACCCATTAAAAATTGAGCAAATGGCATGAACAGACACTTCTCAAAGGAGAATATACAAGCAGCCAATAAACACATGAAAAAAGATGCTCAGTCTCACTAATCACCAGAGAAATGGAGACTAAAACCACAGCAAGATGCCACCTTACATTGGTAAAGATGGCTACCATGAGTAAGTCCAAAAATAACAGGTGCTAGTGGCTACAGAGAAAAGGGGAGGCTTCTACACTGTTGGTGGGAATGTTAACTAGTTCAACCTCTATGGAAAGCAGTATGATAATTCCTCAAAGAACTAAAAAAGAGTTTCCATAGGATCCAGCAACCCTCCTCTGGGAATGTACCCAGAGGAACATAAATCACTCTACAAAAAAAGGCAGCTGCACACACGTTTATTGCAGCACTATTTGCAATAGCAAAAACATGGAACCAACCCAGATGCCCATCAAAAGTGGGCAGGATGATGAACATGCGTTACATATGGAATATGTTGCAGCCATCAAGAAGAACAAAAAACCACAGTCTTCACAGTAACTTGGATGCAGCAGAAGACCATCATACGAAGCGAACTATCATAGAAACAAGGAGCTAAACACCACATGTTCTCGCCCATCAGCGGGCCCTGAACACTAGTCACACAGCTGCTGAGGAGGCAGGGAGGAAGGACACCAGGCAACACGCTGGGTACCTGGTCCACTACTGGGGGAGAGAGGACCAGTTAGAAGCCCACACTTCACATGCATGCAGGCTACTTTAATAGTAGTCAATCCCACTTGAACCCCAAATAAAAAAAAAACTTTTCCCTGATGCACAGACAATACCTTGAAGACAGTAAGATTTTATACAGACTACATCAGCATTGACGGTAGCAAGTCACTGAAAGAGCGTATATTAACAATGGCACAGAAGAAAACACAATCCTTTTTTAAGTGGTACAAGCATAGATTGAAAATTGGAGTAGTTCAGAAACAGGAAGCCAAATACCACATGCTGTCACTCTTCCATGAACTGAAGGGTCACAAGGATGAAGTAATAGACACTGGAGACACTAATGGGGGGGGTAGGGTTCGGAAACTCTCTACGGGGTACAATAAATCTAACATAACTATCTGGGGAATAGGCCACCTGAGACCCAATCCCCACCACTCTACGGTATGTCCATGTCACATGTGCACCCCCTGAATCTCAAATTAAAATATACATACATACATATAACAATTTCATTTTCTCAAACAATTCCTTCATGTCCCTTTCTTGTTGCCACCAGCCCCCAGCAACCATCGTTTTCTGTCTCTTTAGTTTTACCTTGTATAAAATGTCATATAAATGGAAAAAAAAATTGGAATAAATAAAACGGATATATAAAATAACTGGGCAACTGATCTTTAGATATGCTTGGCCATAATTAATGTGAGAGATAGTAAAATAAGAGAAAAATGTATATATTACAAAGAAATTTTCTACACAATCTAAAAGAATACTCATAAACCAACTAACTTCAAAGATACCCACCAAAAATAGAAACAAAACCTTAATGATAAAAATTCAGCTACTTTAACTTTCGATCCAGTTTATAATAAATACTTACAGTCATTCTGAGGAGCAACTTTCTTAGCATCTGGTTGATCTGCAAGATTAAGTATTTTTTATTTTTATTTATTGCCAATAAGCACAAAGCTTCCGCCCGCCCAAGCAAGAATAAATATCAGTATCACATTTACTGAAATATTTAAAGGTATAGTTTATCATCTGAACCAAAAATGCCAAAACCCAACCCCAACTCAGTAATCTAAAGGAGAAAACTACATTTCATTTTCTTCATGTTTAAAAGATGCACAGACATTTAAAATAAGTTTCTTTGTAGCATATCACTGACCTTAGTGAATGTTAAACACTTTAGAATGATACAAGACAAAATATTTAGGTCTCGTTACTAGCAAAACACCACACACTAAATGCTAATGATGCTTCCACTGCAGGAACTGAAGACTGGGGGAAAAACCTATCAAAATATGAAATCTAACATAACAAATTTAAGTGTATTTGACAGTGACCACAAAGCTACACCAAAAAACAAAATGAAAGGAAAAAAAAACACATTATAAGGCAACCTCAACCTAAACTGTTGTTACTCCTAAACAAACACTTCACGGTATAAAACTTCAGAAAACAAAATACTCAAAGCAACTACATGACTACTTTCATCTAAATCCATTATACAGATGAAAACAATGCATAGCTTGGAACAGACAACCTATAGCTGAAAATACCAGTCTCCTCCCCCCTGCAAACTTAAATGATTAAACATCAAAATGCTGTGCAACAAAAATTCAGACACATAATTCAAGAAGTATTTGTGTCCATTTACGAATCCACTGGTTTATTTCAGTTTACATACTAAACACAGGTAATAAATAAAAAGTCCTGCCTTTAAAAGGAGAGGGCATTCCCTCCCAGTGTGTTGTACTGCTCGGACTTGTCCAAGAGCCATCTACACATAAAATAAAAAGAATACATTACATACAACATCTGAAGCATCATTAGCTCATTTTTTTTTTTGTATATTAAAAACCTCACTACAAATATGAAAGACATGTAAATAAAAAGAAACCAAGTTCTCCTGGTCAAAAGCTACAAATACATTCTATGGGCTCAGTGGGAATCCCCAAAAGGGGCAAAAAGAAAATTTATCAGAATTATACATCACAACCTAAAACAAAAAATATGTAGACTTCTAAGTGCAGACGCTTCAACAATTTATGTTTTTTTAAAAAAAATACCAAGCACTATAAACCCACTGTTTTAGTCCAAATATTTAAAGTTAAACCTGGAACACAACACAAAAAACTAAAACAAAACAAAGAAATAACATTAAAAAAACAAAACAAAACCCTGGCAGCCCACTAGAGTAATAAACGATTGCAACTTCAACCTTTAAAGTATAATCTGAAACAGCACAATAATAAAAACACAGCATGTAAAGATTCATTCATGTATGAGAAAAAACAGTGAAGAGTATCCTAACAATTATATTTATTTCTTTAATATTATTAACAAGATGTCTGTGCAAGCTGTCAATCAGGCATAATCCTAAAAGAAGGAAAACCGTTTTCTAATAAGACAAATGTTCTCATCGACTCAAATGTTACCTACCTGGTCTAGCTCTCCCCAACCCCCACTTTTAGGCCAATATAAACCTTACAATTTCAGAAACCTTATTAATAAAGGTCTTGATAAAACATTAGAAAAATACTAAAAATCACTTCAACGAAACACTGAGTAACAAAATACTGATGACTGTAACTTACCTCCGTCTTCTAAAGGCCTTTTTTGTCCCCCATAACCATAGTCATTTGAATTCAGTGATGTCCCAGCATCACCTCCAATTTTTGCTGCAATCTTAAAAACAAAACAAAAACACACCATCATTAAGGATAGCATCACAAACTGCTACATACTGTTCATTGCTAAATTTCCTCATTGATTTCCTAATACATATACGCTAATAATCATTACCCACAGAAAATTCACTTGACAGACAAAAGTGCGGCTCAGTTCACCACTCCATTAATACTCAGAGTTAACAAGTAACACTCATCTGAAATAAAGCTCTGCTACCTCCCTATGAGAAACAAAGAAGCAATCAACTGGAAATCTTTAAGAGACCTAGCTGGGCACCGTGGCTTATGCCTGTAATCCCAGTACTCAGGAAGGCTAAGGCGGGAAAACTGGTTGAGGCCCCAGGAGTTCAAGACCAGCTTGCACAACATAGTCAAACCCTGTCTCTACAAAAAATAATAAAAAATTAGCCACGTATGACGGCACTCAGTCCCAGCTACTTGAGAGGCTGAGGCTGCAGTGAGTCGTAATCCTGTTACTGCACTTCAGCCTGGGCAACAGACTGAGAAGAGGACAGATAGAGACCAGATAGTTTTCAAGAAAATCTGGATCCTGGTGGGAGGATCGCTTGAGGCCAGGAGTTCGAGACCAGCCTGGGCAACACAGTAGTGAGACCTCTTTCTTCTCTACAAAAATTTAAAAAATCAGCCAGTTATGGTAGCACAAGCTTGTAATCCTAGCTACTTGGAAGACTGACGCAGGAGGATCACTTGAGCCCCAGGAGCTGGAAGCCATGGTAAGCTATGACCCTGCCGCTGAACCCCAGCCTGGACAACAAGAGTGAGGTCCTGACTCAAAAATCTGGATCCCAAGTCTATCTTCTCCATGGCTCTCTCACGACACTTCAAAAGATGTACGTAGGCACAGAGAATGTGAACCCTCTGTGGGACCCCAAGCTATGCGATCTAATAAGGCTTAATACGTGGTTACTGAGTATCTGAAATATAGGTAGTCTGAATTGACATGTGTTTTACATGTAAAATACTTGGTCTTGAAAACTTGGAACAAAGAATGTAAAGTGTTGCAAGCAGTTTTATATTAACAGTAAGACTTTGGATATGCTGTGCTAAATAACATATGTGGCCTCCATCATACTTCTGTGGGGCAATGTTGTTCTAAGGGTACAAGCAGGAGTCTGGGTGCTCTGGTCTGAGGAAGCCTCGGCCAAGAACCCTAACTCAATGAAAGTGACTTCACTCTCAGAAGACTTAACTGTTAAGAGAGTCAAATAAAGCCAGGCTCAGTGGCTCAGCCTGTAATCCCGTGCCTTTGGGAGGCTGAGGTGAGTGGATTGCCTGAGCCTGCAGGTTCGAGACCCGCCTGGGCTGGCGAGACCTCATCTCTACAATAAATCAAAAAATTAGCCAGGTGTGGTAGCGTGTGCCTGTAATTCTGGCTACTTGGAAGGCTGAGGCAGAAGGATCGCCAGAGCCCAGCAGGTAGAGGCTGCGGTGGCCGGGAGCGGCCGCTGCACTCCAGTCTGGGAGACAGAGTGAGGCTCCAACTCAAAAAAAAAAAAGAGAGTCAAATAATTGCTTGTACTTGACTACAAATCATACAAAATACCAGCTTCAGGTTAAAAAGCAGAGCACAATCAGTGGATATCCACAGCGTTTCTCCATGAAAGGAGAAATGGAACCAAGATTAACGAGTGTCAACAACAGACTAAGAACCACACTTTATTTTATAATTATTGAAGACATGCGATGCGCTCACAAGAGTTCATGACATTTCTTTCAACTCTGAGTATGTGTGAAATCTTCCATGATAATTAAGGAAAACCCAACTTTTGGTGACTGGAATGCCTCAAGAGGTATAATACAACTGCCTCAAGTTTTATTACAATCAGAAAATTGGAGAGGATAAGAGCATCTTCAAGGACTGGAACCATACGTAAATCCAACATGGATCACTTAAGTCTACCATGTATCAGTTCCCATATACCAACTGTATTCCCCAGGACCCCCAGCTCTTACCTTTTCCTCATCTATAAATGCAAATACCACCACAAAGCATATTATGGGCAAGTATTAAAAAGCACAGTAAGAAAGGTACACAATTTGATTTTCCTGACTCTGTAGCTTTGGCCAATCTAACCACCTCCCATTTTCTCAATTAAAAGCCCGTTTCTTCTTGGGTGTCTAACTCCAATCTTATTTCTTCCCCACAAGTTTTCCTGATAACACCCTCAGACACTGCTTTTCCACCCTTAAAAGCTTCGCACTTAAACACACTGCCTGGCACTGACAGGCGCTGACATCAGAAGTGTTTCAAGCCAGAGAAAATGGTTCAGGCTTTTACAAGTGCCAGCAAAGCAGGGCTCCTTGAGTTTCAAGGACTTCTACACAGAGAAATTATATTTATACTTCCTTACTCATTGAACAGTTCAAAAAATGAGGAGATGCTACAAAGACATTAAACAGGAGCTTTTAGGAAACACTAGCACAGCAGCCACCTGGGAGGCAGAGCCAGGAGGACTGGCTGAGCCCAGGTCAACCCCAGTGTGGGCAATACAGCCAGACCTTGCCCGCCCCCAAAAGAGTTCATCATCGATTTTCCAAGGTTAATGGAAAATATACACTTCTTAGGTCACTATGAGGATTTATTTCTTAAAAACAGTAATTCCTAAGAACCAACCCTCAACTCTGTTCCATTCTGATTACACAGATGTTAAGTGGAGGCAACTTTTGGTGTCGTATTTTATCTTTGAGACAGGGTTCCCTCTGCCGCCAAGGCTGGAGTGCAGTGGCACAATCACAGAACACTGCAGCCTCGAAGTCCTGAGCTAAAACGAGCCTCAGCCTTCTGCGCAGCTGGAACGACCAGCAGGAGCTACCACACCTGGCTGATTTTTCTGCTTCTTTGTAGAGACAATGTCTCACTTTGTTGCCAAAGTTGGTCTTGAACTCCTGACCTTAAGTGGTCCTCCCACCTCAGCCTCCTGCGGGGCTGGGATTCCAGCTGCCGGCCACCCCGCACCACCTCACCGGTGATATCTGATAGTATCTACAAGAACAGTGCAAACTCTCCACCTAGACCATGCTCTTGTTTTTCGAATGAGTGCATTTTCCCCAGCTTTCACCGGTTTAGCGCCTCCACCCTCTCAACGGACCACTCCTGCAAGTCAAAAACTCCGGAGTCCGCGAGACGCAGCACTCCGCCCCATCCTCAGCCTTCACCCCGCTGGCTCCAGCGACAGCGCGCCGGGACACCCACTGCGGGAAGTGTCCGTCACGGCCGCGCTTCCCCCCGTGCCTGCGAACGCAGCGCCCGGCTTAGATCCAAAGCTCGCGCGGGTATGCGCGGCGAGTGCCGCGTGGGGTGCGTGCCCCTGCGGCTCGAGGGTCCACGAGGGTCAGGAGGAGCCAGCAGAGTCTCCCGAGCTGCCTTCTCAGCCTCACCCGAGAACCAGGCGGCGTGACCGTGTGCGGGGGGCGGATCCCGCGCCCCGAGCCCCGCCGCCCCGACACAGGGTCGGAGCCCCGCGCGCGCCGGGGCCCCAACCGGGGAGGGCCGGGCTGGGCTGAAGCCGGGCCGCTCCACGCCCGGGAAGAGAAGGCCGGGAGCCCGGGGAGCCGAGGGCGGCCGCGAGCCTCTCCGGGCGGGGCCGGCGGCCCCCGAAGGCCGCCCCGCTGCCCCGACCGGGCTCGGCCGCGCCGGGGCCACCGGCCCGCCCCGCCCCGGAGCCGAGCCTACGCGGCGGGAAAGGCCCGGGGCGAGCCGGGCGCAGACGCAGGCCTCCGAGTCCGGGTCCCCCGGCGCCGCTGTGTCCGGCCGGCCCGCCCGGCACTCCAGCGGGGCTGCGCGAGAGCCGGGCCGCGCCCCCCGGCGGAGACCCGCGCCCCCGCCCCGCCCCGGTGTCTTCCGGGCGCCGCCAGGCCCGGCTACGTGGCCGCGCGCCGGGTCGGCCGTGAGGACGGCGCGGGCGCCCGCGCCACGTGACCGCGGGCCCCGCGAATCCGGGACGGCCCGACCCCCCCGCGGCGGGAGGGCGCGTACGCGGCCCGGCGCCCCGAGAGGCAGCGGCAAGCCGGGGCCTCCGGGGAGAGGCAGGGAGGCTCAGGCCGCGCCGTCCCCACCGCGGCCCGAGGGCGGACCCCCGGCCCCGGACGCCCCGCACAGGCAGCCTCCGTCCCCGGGGCTGGGAGGCTGGCGCGCTTCGCCCCGCGGAGGGGGGAGGCCGGGCTGCTTCCAGGGAGCGAGGGTCCGCCTTCCCGGGGCGAGGGAGGCCGGGCCGCCTCCAGGGGGAGAGCATCCTTCCCCGGGCGAAGGGAGGCCGGCTGCTTCCAGGAGCAGAGCGTACTCCTTCCCAGGGCCAGGGAGGCCGACTGCCTGCAGGAGGAGAGGATCCTCCTTCCCGGGAGAGGAAGAAGGACCGGGGGCTGCCTCCAGGGGGAGAGGATCCTTTCCAGGGCGCAGGAAGGCCGGCTGCCTCCAGGGGGAGAGAGGATCCTTCTTCTCGGGTCGCCTCCAGGAATAAGAGGATCCTTCCCAGGGCGCAGGGAGGCCGGCTGCCTCCAGGAGCAGAGGGTCCTCCTTCCCGCGGAAGGGCCGCCTCCAGGAGGAGGGGATCCTTCCCAGGGCCAGCGGAGGCCGGCTGCCCCCAGGGGGAGAGGATTCTCTTCCCGGGGCGAGGGGAGGCCGGCCGCCTCCAGAAGAAAATCCTCCTCCCCAGGGCGAAGGGAGGCCGGCGGCCTCCAGGAGGAGAGCGTCCTCCTTCCCGGGGAGAGGGGAGGCCGCGCTGCCTCCACGAGAGGAGGGTCCTACTTCCCAGGGCGAAGGGAGGCCAGCCGCCTCCCGGAGGCGCGCGAGGCCGCACGGGCGAGGGAGGCCCCCGCGCTCTCCGCGCCGCACGCGCCGGGCCCCGAGGCGACCGACTGCGCGGCCGCGGCTCCGGCCGGCGCCCCGAGCGCGGGAGGCCGCCGCCGGCCCGTGCCCCGCGCGCTCGGGCGCGGCCTACCCGTTACGGGCGCCCCGGGCCCCGCGCGCGCCCGCTCACCTGCCGCGCTCTCTGCAGCGCGTCTTTGAAAGCATCGTTCACGCCCCCGCCGCCGCCGCCGCCGGCCGAGCCCGAGGAGGGTGGAGGCACCGTCGAGTAGTCTGCCATGGCTACGCTCCCGCCGCCGCCGCCGCCGCTTCAGCTCCGCTCGGGCCGCAGCTAAGAAAGAAAGAAGATGGCGGCCGTCGAGGCGCTATCACATTCTTGCGCGACCGTCGTGCCGTAAAGGGGCGGGGACTGCGAGGCGGAAGTCTCGCGATGCCTGCGAGGCCCACGCGCCGGGGCGGGGAGCGGCGGCGAGGCCGCGAGGGCCTGCTTCCAGATCTCGCGAGGCCGGCGCCCCTTGGGCGCCTCCTCTCCGCGCGCGCCGGGGTGAGGCCGGGCAAGCGGCATCCGCGGCGGGCGGCGGCGGCGGCGGCGGCGGGCGGCGGGCGGCGGGCGGCGGGCGGCGGGCGGCGGGCGGCGGCGGCCGGCCTCGGCCGGGTGGGTGTGGCGGGCGGCCCGGCGAGGGAGGCGCAGCTGCCCCCCGGCCCCCGCCTCGGGCCGCCCCGCGCGTCCGCGGCGGGGGGCGTGGCGCCGGCGACATGCGGGGCCTGCGCGCCCCGAGCCCCGCTCCTCGGCGGCGGGCTCCGAGCGGGGTGCCGGGAGGCCCCCGGGCCGGGCCTCGGGGTCCCGCGGGCGGCGGCGTGGCCGCGGCGGGGACGGCACGGCACCCGTTGGCCGCGGGCGGCCGCGCTCGTGCCCGGGGCGGGCCCTGCGCCGTGGTCCGCGGACGCCGCCTGCGCGGCCTGGCCGCCGGGGGCGGCGTTTCCCTTCCCGGCCGTCGGACGCGGTCCCGCGTGTGGCCAGGCGGGTCTCGACCGCGGGCTCCGGGCGGCAGGCCCGGCCACCGCGCTCGCGGGACGCCCCGAGGAGGAGCCCGCGGGAGCCCGGCGTCCCGCTCTGCAGACCGCAGTTCCGCCCCGACCCCCGCCCTCCCTGTTTAAGAAGGACGAGGGCGCCCGGCGCTGGGAGGCCGAGGCGAGAGGACGGCCCGAGTCCGGCTCGTCTCCGCGGCGAATCAGAAAATGGGCCGGGCCCGGTGGTGCACGCCTGTGGTTGCAGCTGCTTGGGAGGCTGAGGCGGGAGGCTCTCCTGGGCCCAGCGAGGCCGCCAGTGCTCTCCAGCCTGGGCGACAGAGGGAGACTCCGACTCAAAAAAGGTTGGGGGGCGAAAGGAGCTTTTCCAGCCTCTGGCAGTCTGTCTCGGCGTCGGGACTAAAAGCTCCGGTCCCTGTTGCAGGGTGGCCGCTGAGTCCCCCAGGCAACCTGAGCCTGCTGTCACCTGTGAAGCCCCTGAGTCAGGGGCTCGCCTGCCGGGGCTTGAGGCTCTGATCCCTCTAGATGTTGGTGGGACTCGGGCTGGGAGGAGCAGCGCGTGCTGGGCCACCAGTGTGGTCAGTCACCGAGGCGCCGCGAGGTGTCTGGGGGTGTGGGAAGTGGACATTTCAGGAGGCCTGGGTGTTGTCATACTTCGTTGGCTTGCCTGCCGGTCAGACCTTCTGATTGACACGGTTTTGCCAGAGTGGTCGCGTTTGCCCTCCAACCCGTTTATCTCATGTGTTGGACACTGTTTCAGTTGTCACTGGATACTGCAGAGAAATGAGGACCTCCCTTCTCAGTTTTCTTTTCGTCGTTTCTCCTGGAGGTATGAGTATTGCAGAGCAGGAACCCGCTGGGATCTGCGGCTTCCCCAAGCCCAGTCCATGGTGTAAGAACCAGGTAGCCCTTGGTCTGCAGGACGGCGGCGCCTTTCAGTGTGCTTGGCGGCATCCTTGGCCTCCACCCACCCACCCCTGCCAGGTGTGACAGCCAAAAGTACGTGGCGGACGGGGCCTGGGAGGGCAAGTCACTCCTCACGAGAACACCCATCGGCCTTGCTTTCCTCCCCTGCCCCTTCACTCTGTCAGGAGGCCTGCTGACCCTGTGGCCATCGTGTGTTCTGAGTCCTGTTGCTTTTCGGTCCCCTGCCCCCAGCCTGGTCCAGGTTGGGAGTTTGAGAGTAGCATTCTTGGGGGTTTCTCTGCTTCCACCATCGTGTCTCTGCAATGTGCCTTTTCGAAAATAATGATGTTTTGTATGGAAGAGTGTGCATATAGGTCAGGGTTCAAAAGCGAAAGCACCCCTGGACCCACTCCGGGACTGCTCCCAGGAGCAGACTCTTGCCAGCGCTCAAGCAGCCCAAGCGTGCCTCCATCTGTGCTTGGCAGGCCGTTCCTCCTGCAGCAGCCTGGTCGCTTGTGTGGGACGTGGCTCGCCTCAGCTGCGTATTTCCACCTGGACTTGAAACCCTGCGTGTGCCACGCATCGGCCCACTGTCGACCATGCTCCTCCCCCTCACTCCACTTGCGCGCTTAGCGTCTTTCCTGCCTCTGGGACTTGACACTAGTTTTTGCCTCTGCCGGGGATGCTGCTGGAAGCCTTCGTGGGCCTCATTTCTCCTCCTCCGTCAGGCCTCCCTTCAGAGGCTGCCTCCTCGGGTGATACTGACCACTGAGGACGCCATTCTGCAGTCTCCGTCCCATTATCATGTTCTCTTCATAGCGTCCATCTGGAGTCATCTGTGTCCCATGTTTCTTTGGATTTTTTTGGAGTCAAAGTCTCACTGTCACCCAGGCTGGAGTGCAGCGGCACACTCCAGGCCTCAACCTGTTGGGCTCAGGCGGTCCTTCCACCTCAGCCTTCCAAGTGGCTGGGACTATGGGCATGTGCCACCGCACTCGGCTAGTTTTGATTTATTGTAGAGAGGAGGTCTTGCCATGTTGCTCAGGCTGGTCTCAAACCCGTGAACTTAGGCAGTCCTCTTGCCTCCGCCTCCCAAAGTGCTGGGATTATAGGCATGAGCCACCACGCCCAGCTGTATGTTTCGTTTTCATCGTTTCTTTTATTAGAATGTAAACTCCCGATTGTCTCCACTGCTGACCAGTTGCTAGCACACAGTCTTGGCACTGTAGATGTTTGTTGAATGGGTTACCATTGGAAAAAAACTACCACTACGTTTCGTTACGTTTCTGGACCTTGGACAAATGGCTTAATCTCTTTCAGAGTTCTCATCTATATAGTGATCATATACTGCCTTACCATCCTCAAATGAGGTTTCTCTGAGTGCTTCTGAAATCACAAAGTGCTGTGCAAATGAATTTATAGTATTAAAATACGTAATTCATCTGGTATTTCTTGATCAGGAAAGGATGATCCATATACTCCATCTCTGTAAATTTTTTGTATTAAACAATTATGTTCACACCCTAATTTTGGTAAAATTCAGTGCCTTGCAACATCAACTGAGTTGTGGGAAATGAGGCTGTGACTTTCTTAGACCAAGTATGTGTATGTTCTGAGTTCACTCAGTCTTCTCAAAGCTACTTGTACTTTGCTGGCTTCTCTAGCTAATTTTATTATAACTGATGAAATTGGGCTTCTTGGCTAAGCTTGTTCCCCTTTACAATGTAAATCCTCTAAAAAGTGAGTATGTCATACCTCATCTAAAATTGGTTTATTGTGCCTTGTGAATTATATCTTGTAATCAGACTCCTATTACAAAATCTTAGAAACAGTTATTAGAACTGGTAGTAGCCTAAAAAGGTAAAATTTAATCTCTTGAGTATTAAGAAAATTAATTTCTGGTAGATATCCCATATTTCATCCTCAGGATGAAGCAAAAGGTGATTCTGAGCTTATGGAAGTTCAGCAGGGAGCATTTAGATTTGTCAAATAACGGATTGAGATTGTTAATAAAGATGGTAAAAATTTGCTGCTGTGCTGCACGCCTGTAATTTCAGCACTTTGGGAGGCCAAGGCAGGAGGATGTCTTGAAGCCAGAAGTTCAAGACCAATCTGGGCCACACAGCAAGAGCCCCATCTCTACAAAAAATAGAAACATCAGCTGGGTGTGGTGACATACACCTGTGGTCCCAGCTGCTTGGGCTGGGAGGATTGTTTGAGCTGGGAGCTCGGGTTGCGGTGAGCTGCAGTTGCACTCCTGCACTTCAGCCTGGGCGACAGAGCGACACCTATCTGTTAAGTGTACTGGAAAGATTATTTACCTTCTGATTTATGGGTTACCAAATTGGCAGTGCTGTGCCTTGTGTAGCATAACTTTTCACGCTGGGTTTATTAGATCTGTGTGAAGCGTTGACCAGTTCTTATACATACCTAATGGAGAAAAACAGCCCGTAGGACTTTTTGAACAGGTGCTGTAGAGTGGCCGAATCACCCAGCCCTCCTGCCTCCCCTGGCACCATTGCCCACCTCTTGACAGTTCCTACCTAGCCGGGAGGCTCTTAGAGCTTTAGCTGTTCTCTGCTGTTTTTAACCAGGCCTGTGTTTTGCCTGGTGCAGAGCCACAACAAATGCAGGTTAGACCAGAGGCGGAAAGCAGCCCCTTCCGGTTAAGGTGTGACCTGGGATGTTGGGAGGGTGATTGGTTTATATGACTTTGATCTCTTAATTGAGTTTCTAGGATTCTGTCTCAGACTGAGGTGTGAATGGGAGCAGGGCATACTGCATTTTAAAGAACAGAGTTAACACAAGTGTAGTTTTAGAGCATTGTAGAGAATAGCAGTTCAGCCAGCCTCTGGAGCTGGAAGCACCTTTGTGTAGTGGAAAAGGCTCTGGGCTTGGGGCCAGGGGCTCTAACTTCAAGTCGGACACACATGCCCTTCGGAAAGTCAGAAGTTCTTTTTTTGACCTACATACCAAGAAGAGGGCAATTTGGTCTGTTTCTGAAAAGCAGCAACAGTAAAAGATAATACAAATGCTTGTGTTTCTAGTGTTTGCTGTTTCCCCTTCCAGAAGTTACTGTGGTGTCATCTCTCCCTGAGCTACCAGGAGTGTCTTCTCTGACTTGGAGGTCACATGTTGGGCGTTTCCTGGTTGAAGGGCTGTGAAAGGACTAGAGAACATGAGGCTGCCGCCCGTGCCACGCTTCTCCCCGGATGCAGCTTTGGCAGTGCTTGCTGTTCCCACCTTGTCATGAAGCCCCCAGACCTTAGTGCGTTTCTCTCTCTCTCTCTCTCTCTCTCACACACACACACACTTCTGACCCCTTCCATTTACTGTTGCTGGGTAATTCCCTATTTTTTCTAGACGGACACACACACACACACTTCTGATTTTTTCTAGACGGACACACACACACACACACACACACACACACACACACACACACACTTCTGACCCCTTCCATTTACTGTTGCTGGGTAATTCCCTATTTTTTCTAGACGGACACACACACACACACACACTCTTCTGATTTTTTCTAGACGGGGACACACCACACACACACACACACACACACACACACACTCACACACTTCTGACCCTTTCCATTTACTGTTGCTGGGTAATTCCCTATTTTTTCTAGACGGCCTGTCTAGGCTATAACTTAGGGATTACTCTTTGTTCTGATACACTGTGTCTTGGTTTGTGTGTTTGGAATTCCTGCTAGTGTGTAAGGTCCCCGAGAATAAGAGCCATGCCTTCTGCTTTCGCTGTGTAGCATACTCTGAAACACAGCGATAGCTAGTGATAGCTGATGCCCTGTAATGGGCACTGTTCTGAGTGCTTTACATGTGTTTATTAATTTGCTGTCATAATGGGCTTTATGAGATACATGCTATTGATTGCTTTGTGGTGCCAGGGTAGGGTACAGGCATGTTCACTGGCTTGCTCAGGGCCACATATTAGGGTTGGAGCCATGATTTGAACTCAGGCAGTCTGAGTAGAAAGAATAGAATTGTCTGTAAAAAGCAAAATGGGTCTCTGTAATTTCTAGGGCATGGTTCACAGCTTAACATTTTTCATTTGAATTTTTTAAATACTTGCATTACTTTTGTTTTTTGAGTTAGAGTCTCACTCTGTCACCCAGGCTGGAGTGCATGGCATGCTCACGACTGCCACAGACTTGACCTGCCGGGCTCAGGCGATCCTTCCACCTCAGCCTTCCAATTAGCTAGGACTACAGGCATGCGCCACCACACTGGGCTAATTTTTTTTATTTCATGGCAGAGACAAGGTCTCACCAAGTTACCCAGGCTGGTCTCAAACCTCTGGGCTCAGGCAATCCTCTCACCTCTGCCTCCCAAAATGCTGGAATTTCAGACATGAGCCACTGTGCCTGGCCTAAATACTTGCATTCGTTTTTATCAAGACTCGGACTAAAATTCTTCATGGGAAGGCAGCTCTTTATGTGAGATTTTTTTTGTTTTTTGTTTTTTTCTTGAGTCAGGGTCTCACTCTGTCACTCATCCTGGAGTGTGATGACACAATCATAGCTTACTCCTACCTTCGCCTGGGCTCAGGCAATCCGCCTCAACCTCCCAAGCAGCTGGGACTATAGGCCACTATGCCTGGCTAGCTTTTTAATTTAATTTTATATATTTATTTTTTTGAGTTGGAGTCTCTGTCACCCAGACTGGAGTGCAGTGATCACTCCCGGCCACCGCAACCTCGACCTGCTGGGCTCTGGCGATCCTTCCGCCTCAGCCTTCCAGGTAGCTGGAACTATTTATTGTAGAGATGAGGTCTTGCCAAGCTGCCCATGCGGGTCTTGAATCCGCGGGCTCAGGCAATCCACTCACCTCAGCCTCCCAATGCGTGGGATTACAGGCTGAGCCACTGAGCCTGGTACAGACTGCTCTTAGACTCCTGGTCTCAAGCTATCTTCCTGCCTTAGCTTCCCAAAGTGGTGGGATTATGGGCATGTGCCATTGTGCCCAGCCTATGTTAAGATTTTAAAAAATAGATTTAACGTACAAAATTTTAAGAACCCACATGTTGGATGATGTGATACAAGCTTGTTTTCTGTTAATTGCATTGAATGGGTTTGTAATATGCCTTACATAGTGCTTTATGGCATGGGTGTATATACGTATAAGCATATACATGCATATGCATGCGCGCGCGCCGCGCACACACACACACACACACACACACACACACACTTGATGATGACTGACAATTAGTGTTACTTTAAAGTACACTGTCCAGAGGGTTTCTGTTTGTAATACACATCATTTACTAGGATTCTAAGCCTCTTTAAGGCAAGGGTAGGGCTGATTAATTTTCCCCCCATATTATCACTCATCACCTATGAGCATGTGTGTCCTGCTTGTCTGCATATTGGAGTCCAATACAAAATAGCCCATCTCCAAAAGAAGCATATCATGAAGAGTTTTTATTCTTTTTTTTTTTTCGAATTGGAGTCTCACTCTGTTGCCCAGGCTGGAGTGCAGCGGCACGCTCACAGCCACTGCAGCTTCTACCTGCTGGGCTCGGGTGATCCTTCAGCCTCAGCCTTCCAAGTAGCTGAAACTATAGGTGCATGCTACCACACCCAGGTAATTTTTTTTTTTTAATTTGTAGAGACAAGGTCTTCCCAACTTACCCAGGCTAGTCTCGAACCCTTGGGCTTCAGGCAGTCCCCTCACCTGGGCCTCCCAAAGTGCTGGGATTACAGGCTTGAGCTACCTCACTTGGCCCATGAAGAGTTTTTAGATTAGACTCTTATGAGAATTCCTAGTAAAAATCTTTATAGTGTAATCTGTTAGAACAATCAATGTTGAGACAAAGGTTATTTGTGAAAATTTAATAACTTTTATCTGCTTTTTAGGACCTCTTCAGTGAAGGCAGAAGGAGTATCTTGGGGGTTAAAGTGTTGTTCTCAACTCTGCAGTGTTCTTCACATCTAGTGAGAGAAGAAACATCCTTACTGTGCTGTACAAAGGCCCCTTCGCATATAAACAGAGTGTTTGGCTAGCTGCATGCATTCGTTGGCAGGGTCTGTCCTTTTCCCAGGGTCATAAGGGATATAACAGCCTCATAGGACATATACAAAATAAATACCAACTTTTAGTGAGAAACATTTAGAGCTCTCAGCCCCTGTTGGTAAGATAATAACACTCGGCCGGGCTCGGTGGCTCAGCCTGTAATCCCAGCACTTTGGGAGGCCGAGGTGAGTGGATTGCCTGAGCCCACGGGTTCATGACCCGCCTGGGCAGCAACACCTCATCTCTACAATAAATCAAAAAATCAGCCGGGCGTGGTAGCGCGTGCCTATAATTCTGGCTACTCGGAAGGCCGAGTCGGAAGGATCACCGGAGCCCAGCGGGTCGAGGCTGCGGTGGCCAGAAGCGGCCACTGCACTCCAGTCTGTGCGACAGAGTGAGACTCCAACTCAAAAAAAAAAAAAAAAGATAATAACACTCCCAGCTTGCCATTACTTTCAGTAATAATATTAGGTAGAAAATTTGGGACTCCTGAAAGCATGTGTTTCAAAAAACTGGCCTTAACACCCAGTTTTTGAGTTATTTTAGCTTATTCTACAGCATGCATTCCAGTAATTTATTATAAAGATGCTACATATATGTACTTACCATTACTTTAAGTTGGTCCTATGCTTATTCTCCAGAAGTTTCCAAGCCTATGTCTGTACCGCTACCTACAGACTTTAATCCAAAATGTCTAAAACAGACTAATATATTGACTGTTCTTATTCTCCCTTTATTTTGTGGTCAAAACTATTTATTTATTTATTTATTTTTGAGTTGGAGTCTCACTCTGTTCTCCAGACTGGAGTGCAGTGGCCACTTCCGGCCACCGCAGCCTCAACCTGCTAAGCTCCGGCAGTCCTTCCGCTCAGCCTTCCAAGTAGCTGGAACTACAGGCGTGCACTACCACGCCCGGCTAATTTTTTGATTTATTGTAGAGATGAGGTCTGGCCTGCCCAGGCCGGTCTCGAACCCGCGGGCTCAGGCAATTCACTCACCTCAGCCTCCCAAAGGCGCCAGATTACAGGCTGAGCCACCGAGCCCGACAAAACTCTTTATTTTTTATTTCCCTACTTGGATCATGTATTTACATAACTCCTTTCTTCTATGACATTTATCTCTTTTGTTAACTTTTTTTTTTAAATCTTTTTTTGTGAAACTTAATCTGACTAACTGATTTCAGTGACCCTTATTCAGTGGTTGTCTTTATTGACTACAGGGAGCTTTTTAAAAATTAAAAGAAACTGGGCTCGCTGCAGGGTTCAAGCGATCCTTCTACCTCAGCCTCCTGAGTAGCGGGGACTACAGGGGCATGCCACTACACCCAGCTAACTTTTTTTTTTTTTTTTTTTTTTTTTAGGGATAAGTTCTCACTATGTTGCCCAGGCTGGTCTCAAACTCCTGGCCTCAGGTAATCCTCCTGCCTCAGCCTTCTAGACTGTTGGGATTATTGGCATGAGCCTTAATTGGTCTTTATTTGAATCTGTAAAAGTTTCTTAGTTTCATCATAAAGTGCAGACACATTTGAGAACCACTGAAGGATAACAGAAGTCTACAAGCTCTGGCAGACCTTTGTGTATTTCTAATGGTTTGCAGATTGTTTCTGGTTGCTATGGATATCCAGTCAGATTAATTCAGGGTCTAAAAACATTTTCTATTTTTCTTTTTTTTGAGTTGGAGCCTCACTTTGTTGCCCAGACTGGAGTGCAGTGGCACGCTCACAGCCGCCGCAGCCTTGACCTGCTGGGCTCAGGCGATCCTTCCGCCTCGGCCTTCCAAGTAGCTGGAACTACAGGCACGTGCCACTACGCCCGGCTAATTTTATGTTTGTTTATTGTACAGATGAGGTCTCACCAAGTTGCCCAGGCTGGGCTCAGGCAGTCCTCTCACCGCGGCCTCCCAAAGTGCTGGGATTATATGTGTGAGCCGCGGCACCCGATCTCATTTTCTATTAAAATGATTTAATGAGAAGGCATTCAACTGAGGTGACTCCAGTGCCCTGGATTCTTACATAAGCAAAGCAAAACCTAGCTCAGTGTCAACTCTCTTAACCAAGCAGAAACTGCCCACCTGCCTTTAACGAGGGACTTTTCGCTGGAAGGCTCCAAGTCACACGGCTGCTCCACTCAACCAGTCACGTGTTTTCTTTCCTTCTGTGTTCAGCATGCAAAACCTCTCCTCCTTGCCCCTTCAGCCCTCAGCCACTGAACCCCTTTTAGTTGGGAGATGCCCAGTTAATGAATTGTTTGACAGTCTCTCTTTAATAATCAACTTCTTGTTGTCTAGAGCAGTGTTTTTCCTACAAGGGCCACAGGGTCATCTAGGTGCTGCTTAGAAATATGGATCTCTGTGTACCACCTGGTCGGGTTTGTGGGCACCTGCTTTTTTTTTTCTTTAGAAAGTGAGCATTATAGTTGATTCTTAAGCACATTAAAATATGAAAACTGGTTGGGCACGGTTGCTCACACCTGTAATCCTAGTACTTTGGGGGGCAGAGGCAAGAAGATTGCCTGAACCTAGGGGTTCGTGACCAGCCTGGGCAATTTGACAAGACTTTGTCTCTATAATAAATCAAAAAATTAGCTGAGCCTGTGGTTCCAGCTACTTGGAAGGGTGAGGAGGAAGGATAGCCTGAGCCCAGCAGACCGAGGCTGCAGTGGCTATGAGTGTGCCACTGCACTCCAGCCTGGGCAACAGGGTGAGACTCCCACTCAAAAAAAGAAAACTGTCCTGTTACATAAAAAGCAGTTAATGTTTGGAGTATTATGCAGAATTAAATTTTGTTTCCCCAGCTAGATTGCAGTAAGGGTTCGGAATGCTGAAGCCTTGTTTTTCCCTTTCCCCTTTGCATAAAAGGGTTGATTAAAGACTCGGTCTGATTCTTTGGCTTGCCCATATGGCTTAGTGCTTTTATGTTGATAAAAGCTTAAGGAAGCCGGGCTCGGTGGCTCAGCCTTTAATCCCGCGCCTTTGGGAGGCTGAGGTGAGTGGATTGCCCGAGCCCGCGGGTTTGAGACCTGCCTGGGCGGCGAGACCTCATCTCTACAATAAATCAAAAAATCAGCTGGGCATGGTAGCGCATGCCTGTAATTCCGGCTACTAGGAAGGCTGAGACGGAAGGATCGCCGGAGCCCAGCAGGTCGAGGCTGCGGTGGCCAGCAGCGGCCAGTGCACTCCAGTCTGGGCGACCGAGTGAGACTCCAACTCAAAAAAAAAAAAAAAAGCTTAAGGAATATCAAGTTGAATTCTTTATTCTTCTACTTATTTTCCTACAAAGCTGGAACTTAACAAATTGTTGAATATTGGAGATGGATGTCACTGAAGGGTATCTTCACACAAACTTTTCGTTGAATATCAGACTTGGAAAGACCTTAAAGATCATCTGGTCCTTTTATTTCGTTTTATGGTGGAAGAAACTGTCACACATTGCTTGAGTGCCTTGTACTAAGTGACAGGATTAATTGCAGAGCCAAGACTAGATTCCACATCCGGTGTTCCTTATCTCATGAAATATCTTCTATATGAAGCAGCTGTGTTAGGGTTAGGTTTCAGATAGAAATGTTCTGCTTCTTAGGTACAAGGGGAAGACAGATCTGTGTAGAACCAACCATATCTTGCTGGTTGTAATCAGGACACCCACCTTTATCACATTTCCACCTGAAAATTGATTATTCAGAGCCCGAGGGTCTTTGCCAGTGAAGTCCTTAACTGAAACGGGTGGGCATGAGATGAGACTCATTTGGTAGAGCAATTCTGTTGTTTTGAGTGGAAATTTGCTTCTCTGTTCTGACATTTCCATGCCTCTATTTATAGCATTGATCTCTTTGGAATTTTCCTTCTGATTCCGTTTGTTCTTTTATGTTGCTTCATGTTTTGTTTTGTTTTTTGAGTTGGAGTCTCACTCTGTCACCCAGACTGGAGTGTAGTGGCTGCTCCCGGCCACCGCAGCCTCGACCTGCTGGGCTCTGGTTGATCCTTCTGCCTCAGCCTTCCAAGTAGCTGGAACTACAGGCACATGTTACCATGCCTGGCTAATTTTTGATTTATTGTAGAGATGAGGTCTCGTCAAGTTGCCCAGGCAGGTCTCGAACCCTCAGGCTCAGGCAGTCCACTCACCTCAGCCTCCCAAAGTGCTGGGATTACAGGCTGAGCCACCGAGCCCGGCCTATTGCTTCATATTAACTGATATTCTCATTAAATTTTTTTAGAAGTATCTGAAGGTACTACTTTCCTATGATTTATCATGATCATTATTTGTGCCAGGTTATCTCATTAGAGCAATTAATGATTCAAAAACAAATATTTCATGATAGAATGGTAGTTTTCATTTAATTTGAAAGTATAATGAAGCTTAAAATAAACCCCTTTTATCCAGGATGGATATTACTTTTGGATTCTTTTCCTAATTTTATTTTTTCTTTGGCTTTCAGGGCCCACGTGCAAGTTTGTCACACAGGCCTGTTGCGTGCTGGATGGTGTGTGCTTCTGCCAAGCCCGCACCTGTAGATTCTCAACAACCTTGCTCCTTCACTACATACTCTGATATGAGTGAAGACCAAGAGAGTTGAGTTAGAACCTTTCAGTGGTGGACACTCAAGAGCAGAAACTGTCTTACTTAACTTTGAAACTAACATGACACCTGGCATCTAGCAGGCGCTTATTGATGTATTCATGTATGCGGTTCAGTAAAAATGCTGGGCATTGTCCTAGGTGCTAGAGATACAGCAGTAAACAGAATAGACAAATATCCCACGTATGGAGCATTCTGGTGAGTGAATGTTGAATGAAATAATCACTTTGCAAAAACTCCCCATTTGTTTTCAGACAATTGTTTGCATCAGTCTAACAAATAATAGTGTGTAGTTCATTAAGCGGTGGATGAGCGATCAGAATGGGAGAAGCTGAGTGATCAGATCGAGCTTTCATCTATTGAACATTTAATTTCCTAGGACAAAACTTTTTGAAATCTCAGGAATGCTAGTCATTGTCATCCTGATTGTCAGTCTGATTCTGGTGTTCTGTTTGTATCCTTGGGTAAAGGCCTCGGGTCGCTGGCCAGACCATGACCTGGGAACTTCATCTCAGACCGGATATCACTGAGTGCCTCCCACTGTGCTGGCCCCAAACCACATGCCACAGTTCTCCTGTTTGCTTGCTTGTTGTCTGGTCTTCACACCGGAGTGGGAACTCAGGAGACAGGGCACCCATCTGTTCTGGCCATCCCTGCGTCCCAAGTGCATAAAATGACGTGTGCCACACAGATGTCGGTGCATGCTGCCACAGTAACACTTGACTCTCATGCTGCAGTTCCCTTCCCGCCCATGGCCAGTCTGTGTCCATTCTTCATCCACGCTACTCAAACGATACAACCTTCAGTTCTCACACTCTCCAGGAGAGCGCGTGTCAGCTTAGCTTGCTTACTGATGTGCTCCATCTCTTCTTCTAGACTTTGAGCACTTCCCTTGTCTTTCAGTCTCTGTTACTTCCTGGCTTTCCTTCTTGGCCAGCCACTTTACTGATTCTCGACTCCTACTCCGCTTTGCCTTCCAGCTGTGTCTCCTTTTGAAACCCACAGTCCTAATCAGTGCAAGTAGACCTTGCAGCCAGATGAGCTTCAGTTCACCCTTTGCTACTTAAATGAACTTGCCAAGTTATGTGACCGTTTTTTGAGTCTGTCTGTGCCATGTGCATTGTTATGGAAATTAGGTGGTTAGCCGGGCTCAGCCTGTAATCCCGTGCTTTGGGAGGCTGAGGTGAGGGGATTGCTTGAGCCCATGGGTTCGAGACCTGCCTAGGCAACTTGGCGAGACCTCATCTCTACAATAAATCAAAAATTAGCCGGGCGTGGTTGCGCACGTCTGTAATTCCAGCTACTTGGAAGGCTGAGGCGAAAGGATCTCCGGAGCCCAGCAGGTCGAGGCTGTGGTGGCCGGGAGCAGCCATTGCACTCCAGTCTGGGCGACCGAGTGAGGCTCCAACTCAAAAAAAAGAAAATTAGGTGGTTGTATCCAGATACTTTTGACCACAAATAATGAAAACCTTTACTAAGTGGCTTAAATAACAAAAAAGTTTAGGGACAGAGTGGCTCTAAGGCTGGTTAATTTAGCAATTCAGCAGTTTATGAGGTGCCATGTTTTTTTCGTCTTTGCTCTCTACCATCCTCACCTTCTTGATGTAGCTCCCCTAATGATTGCATAATGAGTGCACAGTTCTAGGTGTCATGCAGTCTTGACTGATAAATGGAAGAAGAAAGTTACCTGTGCCAAACATCCCCGCCTCTGGCACCCGCCCCCAACTACAATCAGATTAACCTTGTCTTTGCCAGACCTGAGTCACAGATTTACTTTATCAAATGTTATATTTGGTTAAATAATTAAGAAACATCTCCTGGGGTCAGGGAGATGTCCCACTTCCTAGTAATAGTTACTATTACTAACTACTACACTTGTGAATTCTAGGACTCAATTTTTGTACCTTTTTTTTCCCTATCTCCGTTCACTCTAATAATGTCTCGCTGTTAAAGATCATGTCTATTCCCAAGTTTTTATTTTCTGTCTGGACTGCTGTTGCTGCTGCTGCTGCTGCTTTTTAAGAGACAGCATCTTGCTTTGTCACTCAGACTGAAGTGTCCTTGTACAAACATAATTCACTATAGCCTCGGACTCCTGGGCTCAGGCTATCCCTCCCACCTTGGCCTTCCAAAGTGCTGGGATTACAAGTGTGAGCCACTGTGGCCTGCCTAGACTATTATGAATATCAGACTCTTCTATCCAGCTGCCTTCTAGAATTTCCATGCATCTTAAAGTTAGAATGCCCAGTATTGAACTCCCCAATTCCCCCTTCTCCTCTATTTTAATAAATAGCAATTTTGTTCTGTCAGTTTGCTGAAGCTGAAAAACCATGGTGTCATCGTTGGCTTCTCTCACATCCCACATCTGATTCAGCAGGAAATCCTATTGACTTTAAAATATACCCAGAAATTGACCACATCTCACCACCTCCCCTGCTACACCATGGCTCAAACCACCTGAATCATTACAGTGCATCCTACCTGTCTTCCACCCTCGCCCATCGTCTTCCTCACTTTAGTCTTGACGTAGAAACCAACATGATCTTGTCACTCTCCTGATAGAATTCTCCAGTGGCTTCTTATCTTCCCTCAGAGTACCAGTCAAAGCCCTTAGTGGTCTGTGATTCTCTGTGTGGCACGTATGATTTCTCTGACCGCCTTTCAGCCCCTTCACCATCCCCTCATTTTGACTCAACTCCACTAGCCACCCTGCAGTTTCCTCAAAGACGCCTGGCATTCCTCACTTCTAGGCTTTGGTGTCTGATGGTTCCCTCCGCCTGATGTGTTCTGCCACCACATACAGCTTTCCTCCTTTCAGGCCGTGCTGTTGCATCATTTTTTCCCTCCACTAGAATGTAAGGAGCACGAGGCTGTTTATGCTGTATCTCTAGCACAGAAAGGTGACTTGGCCTATGAAGTGTTCTCTTTTTTTTTGAGTTGGAGTCTCACTCTGTTGCCCAGACTGGAGTGCTCCCGGCCACCACAGCCTCAACCTGCTGGGCTCCGGCGATCCTTCCGCCTCAGCCTTCCAGTAGGTGGAACTACAGGCGTGTGCTACCACGCCCGGCTGATTTTTTATTTTACTGTAAAGATGAGGTCTCGCCAAGTTGCCCAGGTGGGTCTCGAACCCGCGGGCTCAGGCAATCCACTGACCTCGGCCTCCCGAAGTGCGGGATTACATGCTGAATGAAATGTTCTTAATAAAATATTCATGAGGAAATGAATGTCCAGTCATGATGGTTTCTGATTTCAGCTGGGTCCTTTGTGGGATTTAGTAATTCTTGGTGTCTGATCAGCTTCTTCTCAGTTTCCTGTAGTTGCTATCTCAAACTATCACCATTTTTTATCAAACACCTACTTCATTCTCAACTTTTTATCAGCGAATGCCCTCTCTTTTTTTTTTTAATGTAAAGAGAGGCTTAATAACATCTGTGAACTTCTTGTTGTTCTTAGTCCTCGTAACTTCAAATGTGTAAATAAATTTGTCCTTATTTATTTCCTTCTGATCTCAGAACCCACATCTAATTTTGTTCAAGTCTCATCTTATACTCTTGGTATCAAACCCTGTGTTCTCTGAGACATCACTTAAACAATTATTTTCTTAGATATCTTACAAGTTTTTAAATATCCCATCTTTATATTGTTTTATTCCTCTCTATTAAAACATCTTTTTAAGGCTGGGCTCGGTGGCTCAGCCTGTAATCCCAGCACTTTGGGAGGCCAAGGCTGAGTGAATTGCCTGAGCCTGTGGTTTCGAGACCCTCCTGGGCAACTTGGTGAGACCTCATCTCTACAATAAATCAAAAAAATTAGCCAGGTGTGGTAGCGTGCGCCTGTAGTTCCAGCTACTTGGAAGGCTGAGGCGGAAGGATCGCCGGAGCCCAGCAGGTCGAGGCTGTGGTGACTGGGAGCGGCCACTGCACTCCAGTCTGGGTGACAGAGTGAGACTCCAACTCAAAAAAAAAAACAAAAAAAACCCTTTTTCATCCCTTCTTTGTCATAACTGTTTATTTCAGACTGCTTTTTTTTTGAAATTTACTATTCAATTTTCATTTCCCTCTTGATATTTAATTCACTACCTTTTGACATTTGCTTTGGTTGCTTACAGTTCTGTCTGCCTCATGGAATTGTTTTGAGAAATTAAATGAGGTTATATGTGTTTTTAGAATGATGCTTTCACATATGGTTTTTGCATGCTTACCATGATTAGCTATTACTACTGAAACCAAAATTATTCTCATTTTTGTGGATAATAATATCTATTATCTTTTTTTTTCTATATTCTTCATGAAACATTTCCACCTTTTTGTTTTGGGACACCAGTGGTATCAGGATGCTTTCAGCTCCAAGTAACAGAATATCTTAAGAACCAGAGATAAGGTAGCTCTAAGACTGATTTAGAGGTACAACACTGTCAAGAACTCAGGCTCTTTCTATCTTTGTATTCTACCATTCTCTCTGTGTCACAGATGTCTGCTTCAGGATTGTAATATAGCAAATATTGTATATTCATTATCCAAAAACAGGAAGGCAGTGCTGGGGTTTCCCCTGGGTGGGTTTTTTCTTTGTAAGGAAGAAAATCCCTAGAGCATTTCTCTTATATCTCACTGGCCAGAACCATGTCACATGTCTATCCTATACACCAATCAGTGGCAAAAGGAAATGTGATTCGTTTATTATGATTGACTTCAACTGTGAGCTGTTCTCCAGGGACTGGGGGAAGTTCCCACTCTCACTGAGTTCATCACTCTGTTTCTGGAAGAAGTTAGGTATCTGTTAGCCAGAAAGAAGATGTGAATGGCCCCTTGGTACATAACCAACAGTGTCTGCCATGCCATTCTCTCCTGGTTGGTCTCTGTTGGGTTCTCAGTCTCTTTCATTGTCTCCTCTTGATTGATGGGCCCCTTAAATGCGGGTCATCCCAAAGTTCTGTCTTTGATTCCTTCCAAAACTTACTCCTTCGTCACGCTGTAAAATAACATTTGGGTTAGGATCCTTTCTAAATCTTTATCTTCAGCTAAGCTTTCTGTACTCCAGTTCAGAATATCTAACTGTCTCCTGGATAGCTTCATCCACATTCAATTCAAGTGAATATTGTTGTGCTGGGATTTGGGGACTCAACAATTACATAAACCTTGCCCTGTGTTATCTTGCATCTTAGTTGGGGTGTTAGCCAGAGAAACAAGTTATCACAGCACAGTAGTAGTAATTAGGGATGCGGTCTTTAAGCAATACCATTTACCAGCTCTTGAAGTAGCATAGATGAAGGGGTTGTTAATAGGGTTATAGGCATGTTCGCAATGGAACTAGTCTTTCCTTTCAAAGGCACTCATCTGATACTCTACTTTCATGAGTAGCACAACTGTGCACACCTTTGTCAATCCAGAAATGGGTAGTGCATTCCTCATCCCCACATCCAGCTGTTTGCAAATTTTACAGATTCTATTCTTATTAAATTAATTTGTCTCTTTCTTTCATAGTCATCTTACTTTAAGTTCTTGTCGTTACTCGTCTCTTTGATTCCGTCACCCAGTAAAAGTGTATGGAACAGCTGTGTGTGCTAAAGGCCTTCCGCTAGCAATAAAAAAAGAATAAAACAGGTCCCTCAGGGAAGTTACAATCCAGTGGGCAAGGCATACGCAAACAGATGGTTATGTAGGGCGAAATGTGATGGAGCTGGGCTATGGGGAAGAGTGTTGGAGCTCAAGGTCAGGGAACCTGGCCCAAGCTGGGGTTCACAGGAGCCCAATCAGACTGTCTCCAAGCAGAAGTAAGCTAGTTACTTATTAATTTTGCTGTTGCTCAAAAACAATTTTTGTTTTTGTTTTATTTTTCTCTTTTAATTTATTTGTTTTTAAAGTGTGGGGTGCAATTTAGAGTTAGGTATACAGATGTTAATTATGCAGGTACCCTTGTTGATGAAGTGTGCCCCCCAAAAAAACTATTTTAAACTGGTCATAGTTAATTTAGAAGAGTCTTAGTAATGCAACATCATTATACAGTTGATTTTCATCATTTGCCAATTCTATATTTACAAATTGGCCTACTTACTAAAATTTGTAACCGCAAAATTAATATTCAAAGTGCTTTCAAGGTCATTTGCAGACATGTACATGTGCAGAATGGTTAAAAAAAAATGTCAATCATAGGAATTAGCTGAGGTTGAACAAGGCAGTGCTTTGCCTTTTTGTTTCAGCTCTTTTACTGTAAACAAGTTTCTATTTCATGGTCTAGTTACTGTCACATTTTTTGCATTTTTGTGCTTTTTCTTGGTAATTTTACAATTTAAAACGGCCTCCAAGCATAGTATTGAGGTGCTGTCCAGTGTTCTTAAGCACAAGAAGGCTGTGTGATGTGCCTTATGGTGACAATACATGTGTTAGGTAAGCTTCATTCAGGCGTGAGTTACTGTGCTATTGACCATGAGTTCAATGTCAGTGAGTCAACAATATATATTATTGTTAGGTGTCTTTAAACAGAAATACACATTAAAGAGGATATGTATTGATCAGATGATGAAAATGTGACCAGAGGCTGGCAGGAACCTACCTGTGTATTTCCCTTAGGAGCAATGATTCAGCATTTACTAATTCAGCATCTGCAGTGATTTTATAGAACATAACTATGGCAAATGTCTTATGGGACATAACTACAGCAAGTGAGAATCAGCTACTTCAGCATGAAAATTTGATTTTGGGAAACAGCCAAAGTCATTTATGGCCAACTGATGAGTTAGATGGGAAGGGTCAAACTGAACAATACAGATGTATGGTTATTAAGCGGTCTTTCTCAGCCTTGTAAAACACATGCCACCTTTTTTGGTAAACATCTCACCTCACGCCCCAAATATTCTAATGTATTGTCTTTAGCAGTCTTGTCCAGGCTGAGAATCAATGTGCAAGCTTTATTTTGTCTTCAGCCAAGCAAAAAGATGTTGATCTTTATTTTCTGGGTACTTATAGTGAAAACAATAGTTTTAAAAGTTTGCCAGATAAAATAACATTTACTATGTTTAGTGCTTTATTTAGACTGCTTCTCTCTCCAGTCGAGAATAACTGTAGAAAGCAGAAGCCTGTACTTCCTGTTCAAGGCAGATTGTAAACATTTTGGGTCTCATGGGCCATGCAGTCTCTGTTGCAACTACTCAGCTCTATCACTCTATGGCAAAAATAACAATAGACAATAGGCATCATTTGTATATATTTGTATATATAAACTTCTTGAGGGCAGGGACTATGCCTTGTACTGTTGAATCCCTCATGGCACATATAACCACATAGCCCAGCAGATCTTACAACTGTTGCCTTGATATGGTGATTTCACCTAGATAATAAAAAGGCTATATTTTTAAAATATTAAAAACTCAAACATTAAACCCATCCATTTAAAATTATTTTAGAAATCCTAATTATTTCCTCTTGTCTGTAGATGTCTTTCTTTAGACAGGTGTAGTTTGAGCTATTGCATCTGGAATTAGGCAGTCAGTGGCCTAGTTTCATGGTAGTTGGTAAATAGAATATATTGCCTTATTTTAATAAATATTTTAGCACTTGGTGACTGTCATTAAAGTCTTTGAATCATAGCTAAGGCTCCACAGTAGCAGTGGTTTAGTTATGCCTTCATGGATGCAACATATTATAAAGATAGCTGGAACTACAGGTGTTCGCTACCACGCCCGGCTCATTTTTGATTTATTGTAGAGATGAGGTCTCGCCAAGTTGCCCAGGCGGGTCTCGAACCCGCGGGCTCAGGCAATCCACTCACCTCAGCCTCCCAAAGTTGAGGGGATTATGGGGTGAGCCACCGAGCCCGGCTTATTCAAATTAATTTCACATCCTTCTTTTTACTTTTTAAAGAATGTGGGTTCTAGAATTATTAGCTTACATATGTGATGTGCATTTGTGCCTTCATATTTTGTGGACAATGCTGGCATTGGTCTAGATTGTGTAAACTTTCAACACAGTCAAATTTATAATCAACTGTTAGTTTATCAAGCCTCATTTAAAATGATCTAGAAATTCTGTAATTTCTTTTGGCTGTCTTATTTAATGTTTAAAATAAGTATGCAGAACACTTTATTTTAAATGATTCCAGAATGCTAGAAAAATAAGAGATTAACTCACTGTACATTCACTCATCCGCTGGTAAGCTTTTCAGGGACTTATTGTAGGAGAGTGTGAGAAAGAAGGGCTAGCTGTCGCTTGAATATTTTATTATCTTTTATTTTATTTATTATTTTTTTGAGTTGGAGTCTCACTCTGTTGCCCAGACTGGAGTGCAGTGGCCGCATCCAGCCACCGCAGCCTCGACCTGCTGGGCTCCAGTGATCCTTCCGCCTCAGCCTTCCAAGTAGCTGGAACTACAGGTGTGTGCTACCACACCCAGCTATATATTTTATTATCTTTTAATATCACAGAATAAATTAATTCTGAACTCCCAAGAAAGGAATTTTTTTTAAGTAAAAAATATTTCTGATCCTTGTGTCTTCGGATAATTGTAGTAAATCTTTTTTTCTTTCAGTCGGGGTCTCACTCTGTTTCCCAGACTAGAGTGCAGTGGCATGGACCCGTTGGGCTCAGATGATCCCTCTGCCTCTGCTTTTCAAATAACTGCAACCGTAGGTGTGTGCCATCATGCCCAGCTAGTTTTTTTGATTTATTGTAGAGACAAGGGTTTGTCATGTTGCCCAGGCTGGTCTCAAACCTCTGGACTCAGGCAGTCCTCTCACCTCCGCCTGCCACCGCACCTGGCTTGTAGTAATTTTTATAAACTTAAAGTATATTTATAAACTTAAAGTATTTTTATTTTGAAAGGCATGCATTTTTTTTTCTTTTTTTCTTTTTTTGAGTTGGAGTCTCACTCTGTTGCCCAGACTGGAGTGCAGTGGCCGCTCCCGGCCACTGCAGCCTCAACCTGCTGGGCTCCGGCAATCCTTCCGCCTCAGCCTTCCGAGTAGCCGGAATTACAGGCGTGCGCTACCATGCCCGGCTGATTTTTTGATTTATTATAGAGATGAGGTCTCGCTACCCAGATGGGTCTCGAACCCGCGGGCTCAGGCAATCCACTCACCTCAACCTCCCAAAGGCGCAGGATTCAGGCTGAGCCACGGAGCCCAGCTAAAAGGCATGCATTTTGAAATATTTGGTATTTTTTTAAATTTCAAAGCTTTGTACAAGGCTATAGGATCAATAAAATTAATATGCATATTCTTTTTTTTCTTTTTTGAGTAAGAGTCCTACTCCATCACCCAGGCTGGAGTGCAGTGGCACACTCACGATCACCCCAGCATCGACCTCCTGGGCTCCAGTGATCCTTCTGCCTCAGCCTTCCAAGTTGCTGGAACCACAGGCGCGTGCTACCATGCCCAGCTAGTTGTGTGTGTGTGTGTGTGTGTGTGTGTGTGTGTATGTATGTGTGTGATTTATTGTAGAGACAGGCTGTTCTTGCATATTCTATTATAGTGCTTTGTTCAGGGAAAGTATTATAAGATCCAAGAATGACACAGTATCAAAATGTGAAGACTTTGAGAATTACTAACATAGCAATAGTGATAAAGTGCTGGCGATTTTTGATGATGCAGCTGGCCAAGGAGATTTATGTCTGCTAAAGCTCTTTTTCCTATCAGCCATTTTAAGTTGGACATCTTTTATTGGTGCTCTTGGAAGCTTACAAATTATTCATAAAACTTTGTTAAGAACACTTTACAACAACCACAAAAGTAATTTCATTGTTTTTTAAATAAATTGAGACTTAGGAAATGAAGCTTGCTTTTAAAATAATGTTTCTTTCAAAGACCAGACTACTGAATTAGCACTTTTTGAAGAACATGAAAGAGGAGTCATCAAGTACGACATCAAAAACTTTCCACAAGCCAGGCTCGGTGACTCAGCCTGTAATCCCGTGCTTTGGGAGGCCGAGGTGAGTGGATTCCCGAGCCCACGGGTTCGAGACCCGCCTGGGCATCTTGGCGAGACCTCATCTCCACAATAAATCAAAAATTAGCCGGGCGTGGTAGTGCATGCCTGTAATTCCAGCTACTCGGAAGGCTGAGGCGGAAGGATCGCCGGAGCCCAGCAGGTCGAGGCTGCGGTGGCCGGGAGCAGCCGCTGCACTCCAGTCTGGGCGACGGAGTGAGACTCCGACTCAAAAAATAAAAAAAATTTTCCACAATCTAACCGTTACTTTTTTTCTGTCAACTTCTCTAGGGTAAGCCTTCCTGACTCCTGTGCATTGACCTGACCGGTCTTTTCACTGCATCAGATGCATTTCATGTTCTTTTACTTTTGGGCTTTGTGTTCTTGGTCCAAGTCACAAAGCCTCCCCCTTCCTGTCTTCCACAGTCTCAGTCTTCTGAGACCTTGTTCACATTTTTCTTCTCCGAAGCCTTCAGCATCCCACCACACCAGTTGTGACGAGGACAGTAACATTCGTGTAACAGTTCCCTCTCTGTGAAGCCCTTTCGTGTATTTTCTGATTCTTTATATCAGTCTAATAAGGTAGACCATGTTATCTATCCATTTTATGTGGAAGGGCATTGGGACTCAGAGAAAATACATGACTTTGCCGGAACTCACATGGATACCAAGTAGCAAAGCTAAGAATGGTGAACCCCATCTTCTCAGTCTGCATTTTATGCCCTTTCCTCTGTGCCACGATTGTCTCTCAGCTCCTGTAATAGTTAAGTAGCATTATTTGGCCATTCACTGCTCTTTCTTTGTGGCAGACTTTATTGGTTTTGACTGTTAGCTGTAGACTTGCAGAGATGTGTTTCTGGGGAAAGGAAATAAATGAAAAAGGCAAAGAAGTCTGAATACGTTTCCCCCTGATGACAGAGTCCGCGGTCACGAAGAGTTCCATATCAGCTCATTTTCTTTTCAGAAAGCTTCATAATCAGCCTCCATCTTTTAAAAAAGCATGACACCCAGACTTACTCCTTTTTCTCCAGCCAAGCTAACTACCCCTCTTACTTTGCACCTTTTGGTGTAATTTGAAAGCGAAACGAAACAAGGAGGCCTTTCCTGACACCATAGCTGAAGTCTAACCCCTCTCCTTCCATCTCTGTCTTGGTGACATTGTTTTGTTTTCCTTGAAGTTCTCAAAACTGTCTGAAATTATCCCATTTCCTTTATTGACTTGTTTATTGTTGTCTTCCCATTGGAATCTGAGTTGAATGAGAGCAGAACATAGTCTCTCTGTCTAGTAGGTAGCACCTGAAATAGTGTGCCTGTAAACATGCTTGCTGAGTGGTTGAGATACTTTATTCATGGGAAATGCGCACCAAGATAGCAGCCATCTTTGTAAACGCTTTTGTAGCACCCGTTAAATACTGTAAAATGGACATTCAAATGCTAGCGACTAGTTCTAAATGTAGTGGGTCCAAACTGCTGTAATTACCTAAAGAAGGATATTTATAGGTTAGGGTGAAAACGTATAATTTCTACAGCAATTTAATTGTAGACAGATGGAGCTTAATGTTTTAAATACACTTTACTTAAGTTTACATCTCTTTTCTTGTAACCTTAGATAGTGAAAAAAGTGAATTTTTAAAAAATTAATCTATTTTTCCCTTGAAGATAACAGTGCATTTGTAACTATTACAGAATTTATAGGTATTGCAACGATTATGTTCAATGTCTGAAGCCTTTCTACAGGAATGAGAATTTAGAGTCTGAGTTCCAAATTTATATTACGCATTTGCACTACAGAAATCTAGTGTTTGAAGGTTTTTCAGGAAACTGACATGGATAATAAGAAAGATACAGCCCATTATTAAATGGCCAATAGTTTAATTTTATGTAATTATTCAGATATTATTTAGAAATCAGTCAAAAATTAGAATACACACCTAGTACTCCTTAATTTAATGTTAATATTGGAACAATATTTATTAAGATTGTCATGGCTCATTGTTAGATCGTCACTATAGAAAAGCCCCTTGAAGTCTTATCACTTGTTTGAGTATGAGATGTGTGTGTATATGTGGTTTACATGTGAGAAGGCATATGGAAGTGTCTTATAAATTGTAAAGTATTATATAAATATTATATGAGGAAGGCACACAACAATTTTTAACACTGTGTGAAAAGAGACTAAAATTCAGAGTTAAAGGTCTGAAAAGGGAACTTGGCAAAGGACATGACCCTGAGGGAAGTAAAACTTCCTGAGTAAAAGAGACTGTCAGTAGCCAGTCAAGTGGTACCAAAACAGTTTGTATAGTTTAAAATAGTGAAAGTGATTTCTATTTATATAGCATAATATAAATTTTAGTACTTTCACATGTATTGTTTCATCTGACTTTCACAATAACCTTTGTGGATTATTAATTCAGAGAAATTAAATGACTTAAGTTACTCACCTAAGGGTCAGAGCTGAGATTAGAAACCAAGCATTTACATTTTTTTTTTTTTCTGAGTTGGAGTCTCACTCTGTCACCCAGACTGGAGTGTAGTGGCCGCTCCCGGCCACTGCAGCCTCGACCTGTTGGGCTCCGGCGATCCTTCCACCTCAGCCTTCCAAGTAGCTGGAACTACAGGCACGCGCTACCACACCCAGCTAATTTTTTGATTTATTGTAGAAATGAGGTCTTGCCAAGTTGCCCAGGCAGGTCTCGAACCCACGGGCTCAGGCAATCCACTCACCTCAGCCTCCCAAGGCGTGGGACTACAGGCTGAGCCACTGAGCCTGGCCTAGCATTTACATTTTTAGGTCTTGATTCTTTAATTTATTCTTTAGACATGTATAGCCACTTTATGCTAGGCCTCTAACAGGAATTGAAGGTTTAGTGATAAATAGTAGTTTCCCTTAGGCCACTTTGGAGTAATTCAGTATGACTAAGGTGTGAGACATCAACAGAAATTAAGATTGAAAAGGTCATCTGACTCCAAAATCAAAGATTATATTTTAAAGAATTTAGATATTGGAATCACAATACAATGAATGCTACCTCTGCGAAGTTTTAATGATTTCAGGTTTTAGGACGGGATGCAGTGGCTTGCACCTGTAATCCTAGCACTTTGGGAGGTGGAGGTGAGAGGATTACCTAAGCCCAGGGGTTGGAGACCGGCCTGGGCTACTTGGCAAGACCTCATCCCTACAATAAATAAATAAAATTAGCTGGGCATGGTGGCATGTGCCTGTAGTTTCAGCTACTTGGAAGGCTGAGGTGGAAGGATCGCCTGAGCCGGGTGGTTGAGGCTGCAGTAGCTGTGATTATGCCACTGCACTCCAGCCTGGGTGACAGAGTGAGATTCAGACTCAGAAAAAAAGCAGTAATTTTTTTCTAGGTAAAAGGTTGTATAATATGATGTGGTCATCATTGTCATCATCCTCTGAGTAGCTAGTCCTCACTATGTGCCAATCTAAACATTTAGTGTATCAGCTGGGCTTGGTGGCTCAGCCTGTAATCCCGTGCCTTTGGGAGGCTGAGGTGAGTGGATTGCCTGAGCCCACGGGTTCGAGACCCGCCTGGGCAGCGAGACCTCATCTCTACAATAAATCAAAAAATCAGCTGGGCATGGTAGCACATGCCTGTAATTCCGGCTGCTTGGAAGGCTGAGGCGGAGGGATCGCCGGAGCCTGGCAGGTCGAGGCTGCGGTGGCCAGGAGCGGCCACTGCACTCCAGTCTGGGCCACAGAGTGAGACTCCAACTCAAAAAAAAAACACCAAAAAACATTTAGTGTATCACACATAGATATCATTTGATCCTTATAGCCACCATTACAATGTTATTATTAATATTTGCCCCACTTGACAGATGTGGAAATTAAAACACAGATTTAAGTCCAAGGCTACACAGCTAGTAAGTGTTGTTATCAGGATTGTAACCCAGGCAGTCTGGCTCCAAAACCTATCAATGTTCCCTGGTGCCCCTTTAGCAAATTTTACAATCACTATGACATACTTGTATCTGAAGTTATGTATTCAACTATCTAAAGCACCATTAACAGGGTGTTAAAAAAGTCTACGTTTATGTACATATTCTTGGATAGGAAGTGTTGGGGAATGGAAATTGTAACTTTCCTTTTTTTTTTTTTTGAGTTAGAGTCTCACTCTTACCCAGGCTGGAGTGCAGTGCCGCTCCCGGCCACCGCAGCCTCGACCTGCTGGACTCCAACAATCCTTCCGCCTCAGCCTTCCAAGGAGCTGGAACTGCAGGCGTGCGCTACCACGCTCGGCTAATTTTTTCGATTTATTGTAGAGATGAGGTCTCGCTGAGTTGCCCAGGCGGGTCTCGAACCCGCGGGCTCAGGCAATCCACTCACCTCGGCCTCCCAAAGCGCTGGGATTACAGGCTGAGCCACCGAGCCCCGGCAATTGTAACTTTCTAATATGAGTCTTATGAGAAATTTCAGGAGTAAATGTGACCCATTTAAGAATTAAAACCTGCTAGAACAAGTTTTCAGCAAGTGCATTGGTAAAATAGTAGACATCATTTGTCCTAAAGATTTAGATGATTATCTGACTTTTGATAGTAATTTCTTCTGAGACTCTAGAAAGCATTTTTTCTTCCTCTATACTAGTTTATTATAAACTGAGAAATGCTTTGTGAGTTGGAAAAAGAAAACTTATTTTTTCTTATACCGGAGTAAAGCCAAAGTAGAAGATGAAAATGGCATTATTTGAATGACCAGTTATACTTTTAGTTTTTTGTGTGATTAAAATGCTATCTTTAGTTCCCATTCTTGTTATCTAAACATAGTCTCTTATTCTAACTGTGATTGTAAAATTAAAAAGGACTCATACTTCTGTAAAAGCAAATACTGCAATATTTGAAAAGAGTTATTCTTCGTTGCTCTGTGTATGTATTGTGAGTGTGTATGCTTGTAAATAGGGCATTTTGTCTTATTTTGTATAATTTCTCTATATTTTTAAAGCATAATATCCCAAATAAGGAAACGATTAAAGTTATTGAAAAAAATGTAAATGTCATTAGAATTTTTACTTAATTCTGGCCTATGTTTCTTTAAAATAGTGTGACATTTTCCCCAGTATTGTGCACAAAAACTTTGTTGGTACTAACTTTGATAAGAAAATAATAAACTCACTTAAGTTTTCTGGTGTGGTTGAAAAAACCAAAATCATTTCTTTACAATATATTGAAAAACTGGGCACAGTGACTCACATCTGTAATCCCAGCACTTTGGGAGGCTGAGGTAAGAGGATTGCCTGAGCCCAGGGGTTTGAGATCAGCCTAGGCAAAATGGCAAGACCTTGTCTCTACGATAAATCAACAAATTAGCTGAGTGTGTTGGCACACGCCTGTAGTTCTAGCTACTTGGAAGCCTGAGATTGAAGGATCACCTGAGACCAGCAGGTCGAGGCTGTGCTGGCCATGAGCGTGCCACTGCACTTCAGCCTGGGTGACAGAGTGAGACGCCAACTCAAAAAAAAAGTAAAATATATTGTAACTTGCCTTCAGTCAGAGGTTAAGCACTCTACCCAGCATGAGAACTTGGCCTTGTAAACTGCATCTAGAAGAGGAGAAATCTGACTCTGTAATTTTCTTTTAATAAAGGGAAAAGAATTGTGTTTTTACAGAATAATACTCACTTGAGCATTAAAGTAAACAGTAAAAAATGCAAGCGCTAATTTTATATCTTTGTTACAAAATAGTATAGCAGGCCACGTGTGGTGGTTCAGACCTGTAACTCCAGTACTTTGGGAGGCTGAGGTGGGAGGATTGCTTGAGACCAGCCTGAGCAACATAGCAAGACCCTGTCTCTAAACCCCCCCCAAAACAAAAAACCCAAAAAACTTAGGCAAGCATGGGGCAGGCACCAGTTGGGAGGCTGAGGTGGGAGGATCCCTGAGCTCAGGGGGTTGAGGCTTCAGTGAGCTGTGATAGTGCCTTTGTACTCCAGCCTGGGCAGCACAGTGAGACGCTGTGCCTAAAAAGTAAAAATAAAAATAAGATGTTATAGGATCATTTAATTTTAATTTAAGGAAAAAATGTATAAGTCAGTTACCCCTGCTAATTTTTGTTCTCTTCAAACTTTCTGTCACACATAGATATAACTACAACATCAAATAAGTAAGAATTTATGTGATTTCTAAACAATGCTTCAAATAGACTGTTTTTCTTTTTTTTTTGAGTCGGAGTCTCACTCTGTTGCCCAGACTGGAGTGCAGTGGTCGTTCCCGGCCACCGCAGCCTCGACCTGCTGGGCTCTGGTGATCCTTCCTCCTCAGCCTTACAAGTAGCTGGAACTACAGGCGCGCGCTACCACGCCCGGCTAATTTTTTGATTTATTGTAGAGATGAGGTCTCGCTGCCCGGGCTCGGTGGCTCAGCCTGTAATCCCACGCCTTTGGGAGGCTGAAGTGAGTGGATTGCCTGAGCCCGCAGGTTCGAGACCTCACTGTTTTTCTTCATTAGGGTCTCACACGGTCACGCATGCTGGACTGCAGTGGGATGATCACGGCTCACTGCAGCCTCGGTCTCCTGGGCTTAGGTGATCCTTCCACCTCAGCATCCCAAGCAGCTGGGACAACAGACTAGACTATATCTATGTAGTTTAAAACACACACACACACACAAACACATTTATTAAATAAGCTTTGATCACAGCTCTTCTCTGTTCCATTGCCCTAAAGGATGTTCCCTTTACATCCTCTTCCTGGTATTGACATGATAATTATTTGCGAAGATGACAATTCCCCAACCCCACACCACCAAAAGGAATCCCTCATTCAAATCACACAAATGTGGATGATCAAAATGTGATGTAAAGTGATTTACACACCCTACCTAAGTAAATGTCTCAGTCTGAAAAAGGGAATGTGAGAAGAAATGTCTCCAGAGAACTATGTACCTTTAATGATGAGCTCATTAGTCCATTACCGTATTTCATCTATTTGCAGTGAGTGCATTTGCAAATATAATTTCATCTTTGAATTATTTTCAAAGGATTAATTTCCAGGTATGGTATTTATAGGGCTTTTAAAATAATTGAATGGCTTTTAATAATTGTTAAATATTTTAAAGAATTCTTTACAAAGCTGCAAGTCTGCAAGTATCTTCTTTTACCCAAACCTAGCCAGATTGTTTTGTTTACTAGTCTTACATCAAAACTACATTTGTTTCCTTATTAACTTGAAATGTCCAAGTAGAGGTGAATTCTTGCTTTTCAACTTTACGACTATGATTCTTTTGTGTATGTGTGATATTTGAAGAAATGTGAAAATCTCTTTTCACTCTTTTCAGTGTCTTAGCCAGATTTCTTTCCATGTGTTAATATATATTGTAATTTTTCATAAATGTGAAAATCTTCAGGCTGCAAAATCATGTATATGTCAAGTCCTAATAATATTTCTAGCTCTCTGAAAAATGATTTAATCAGATAAGTATCTTCCCCCCTAACATTATCTGCCTCCGGTAACTAATTTTTAAAGGAACTCCCTTGGAAGTCAATTTTATAACAGTTTATTCTTATTATGTACTCTATTTGATGCTGATCCTTGCACTGGGTTCCAATTTGGCAATATGCTTTTTAAAGGTAGGAGTTTTAAGGGGTCTTTGGATATTAGCATTTTTCACTAAGTTTTTTAGATTTGAAAGTATTTTTTGACATTGAATATTACTTGGTGAAACTAAAAAATGCTAAATAGCTGACAAGCCTCTATAACCCGTAGGTAGACTAGGTAGGTGTCATAAATTTCTAATGTCAAGGTCTTTTTAAAGTAGAGAGTTTTGAAGAATAGGAAATCATTGCTGTCAAAATGCATAAAGATGAACATCCATAAAGAATTGCTGAATCATCACTGCCTGGCATCTACAGTAGGTGTTAGCAGTTCTTTAAAGGTTATCACATGATTATCACCTTTTATTATATTCTATACATAAATGTACGTTTTCTTTTCCTCATAAAGTTTTTAAGTTTACAGACTTAAACATAGGACTTAAAATAGGTTTAAATATAGGACTGTGTACAGTTCTTCTGACATTTTCTTATTAATTCATCTTTCCAATATTATATTGGAAATGGGAACATTTTTCAAAGATGAGAAAACCTTATGCAAGATAAAAAGTTATATATGTTGAAAATACGTCTCGTAAATGCCCCAAATATATTATATGAAAGAAGGTAGCATTAGGAGGACATATAAATGTTATGATCTAAACTGTGCTAATAAAGACATAAGACTACAACAAATATCCATAAATATTCATAGTAAAAAGGATTAAAAGTAAATGCACTAATGCTTAACAGGGATTGCCTAAAATGGTATGATAGGGAAGTTTTAATTTATTTTTGTGTCTTCCAAAACCTTCAACAATTAGTACACATTTATAATTAAGAAATGTGTTTTTAAAAGAACAAATATTTCTCATATTACTGCCCCTTAAATAGCACATCCAGATTTTAAGCCGATCGAGTTAGTCTTACAAAGAGCATGAGTATACATGCCTGTAACCTGATCCTTTCCTACTAGCTTTTCTGCAGCACAAAAATTCTTTAAATAGTGACCCTGGAACCAGACGATCTCATCCTGTTTTAGCTGAAGTAACTAAATTCAGATATTTATATTTCCCAAATAAATATTGGTTTGCTAGAACTATTAATTCTTTTATGCTATAAAAGAAACTAAAGTAGTCAGCTAAAGTCATATGTAAGTCCTTTACTTATTTTTAAATGGAATTTTATGATAAGTATCCCTTTTACAGATGAAATTGGTATGTTGGCTTCCTGGCACTTCAGATTGATAGACCCCCGGAATTTTAAAAATGACAAAGTATTTAAACTTTTTAACTTAAACAGCCTGTGTTTTAGTACTGCGTGTTTTACAGGTGAATAACTTGAAATTGAAATACCTAAAATTCCAGGGTACTTTTATTTGAATAATAACTTTCGCTTGTATTGACAGAGGCTGCTTAATGGCTATAATTATGTTTGTTGCTTTTTCACCTCGAATGGAGTAAGAAATAAATATGTAGTCAGGACATTCTGTGTTGAAATGTGGGCACATTAAATCCACCTGGCTCCTTAAACAGGAAATAAAAACCGTAGAGCCAGAAGGAAAATGAATAGTTAATCATGGAGGAGGAGAAAACATAGCTCAGTACTCTGACTAGAGGCAGCTGGGAAAGTGACGTCCTGGAGCATTTGCTGTTCTAGAAAGTACAGAGACACGCAGTGAGATGGGAGGACCGAGAAGGAGACTGGCTCCTGTGTAGTGTATATTTATCCGCAAGTGAGCCGTGGGCAGGGAATTCAACAGACACGCCGCCTGCTTGCTGCCTAAGACAGCTAGCTGAATTGCTGATTTGCTTTAACTTGTAAAATACCCAGCTTGGTTTATTTTTCTTAGAATCGGTGTACTGCTGAGACTGGGACGCTGTTTTCTTTTACAAAGGGAAATCTCAGTTCATTTCAAGGCATTCAAAATGGGGAAAGACTATTATTCCATTTTGGGAATTGAAAAAGGAGCATCAGATGAAGATATTAAAAAGGCTTACCGAAAACAGGCCCTCAAATTTCATCCGGACAAGAACAAATCTCCTCAGGCAGAGGAAAAATTTAAAGAGGTCGCGGAAGCTTATGAAGTGTTGAGTGATCCTAAAAAGAGAGAAATATATGATCAGTTTGGGGAAGAAGGTAAGTATTCTGTGTATATTGTTCTGTGTATGTCTGTTTCTTTGGCTCGCGCTCTCTCTTTCTCTCTCTCTCTCTCTCTCTCTGTCTCTCTCTCTCTCTCTCTCTCTCTCTCTGTCTCCCGATCTTGTTTTTTTGCCCTCTTCCTGGTTATCATTAAAATGGATTCTCAGGCATATCATCAAACGCAGAGTGACAAATCATGGATCAAAACAAGATTTCACTCTGAATCATATGAATGAGTATTACGTCGCTATGAATGAGATGGCCTTGCTTGCCTTTTTTATTTTAGCATTTGTGCTATACATATTTTATCATTAAGCTTACAGTGTTGACATTGTTTATTTTAAAAGAAACCTTACAGTTCCCTTGTCCATTACTGAATTTTGTCGGAAGCCTTATGCAACCTGTTTTGTTTTCCCTTGAATTTTCTGCCAGAGCCAGTAAAGACTCTTAAGTCATTTAAAATCTTTGGGTTGTCAGTTCAGATTCTGGGTAGCTTATTTTTTATTCACAAAAACAAGAAGGAGTGTTTTCCTTTCTTACAACAAGGCTAGTTTAGACTGATCAAGACAGTTGTGTCTCAGAAACAGAAGGCGCAGGCATTTAGCGTCTCGTTGTTTTTGGCATTCTGCCTGGAGAGGAAAGAATTTTCCTGATGTCATAAAATACCAGAGCAAGTTTTTAGCCGAATTGTAAACAGTAATTGTGTGCCAAGAAAATATGGTCTCAAAAATATAATATTTGACCTAAAATGGCTACCTAGTTAGAGTAATTATGGATTTACTTTTCGGTAACAGTGTTTCTTTTGAAATGTTGCTGTCTAGAGAGGAAAGCGTGACAACTTCCCTTTCCTCTCTCTGCCATGCTTTTGTTTCTTGCATTGTGAGATCAGAAACTGGTGATCACAGTAAACAGGGTAATTTAAGATTATCCTGTTATCATTCTGCATTTTAAATCAGGTTTGTCCATCTTGTCCATGTAAATGTAGCTATAAAATAAGACAATTTTAAATTGTTAATAACAACAACAAACTAATTTCTACAGGTTTTGGAATTTTCAACTTTTAAAATCAGGACTTAGTTATTTTATTATTAGTTTTTCTCCCCAAAATATTGTCTTTCAAATCACTGTAGCTAAGAAAACTTTCTTGTTATTCCTTTGCTTCTTATTGCATTTAACATCAAATTTTTCGAATTAGAACTATATCCTTAAGGCATGGTCAAGCTGTGACTACTTACTCTGAATTAAACAGATTGAATGTAGACAAGCAGGGTGATTGTATGTAGAGGGTTTTTCCCCTTGCTTTTTCTTTTTTGGTCTGTGGGTTGCCAAAAATTGAAGTGAATGCTGCTGGTCTTGACGTGGTAAGGCCTCACAGTGTCAGGCTCTTACAGAGTGGTGTTCAAAAAGGCAAGCAGTGGGCAACTCAGTCCTGCCATGCCACCAAGACACCGGGATGCGGGCTTCTCAGTAGTGACGCAGGACTCCGATAGCGTGCTACTCTTTCGGAGGAGTTATTTTGTAATTTTGTGAGCAAAACACGAACATGGAATAACACAGTAAATTCCCATGAAAAAGCAGATATTCACTGCTTTAATTCTAAGGCATTTGGCCAGATGTCACTGATAGCTCAAGTTCGTCTGTGGCTAAGCCATGAGATTCAGGGTTTAGTAAGTGTATCTGTTTTCAGAATTCTCAAGTCACTAAACGAGACATTTTTCTTGATTAACATTACCTCTTACTAGTGCTTTTCACCAGTGATTTTTCTCATTTTATTTATTTTTTACCGGGCATTACACAGTGAGTGAGTTTTTTTAGAAAACCAAATCAGGATTACACGTATACCCTGAACTTTGTTGTTGTTCTTCTTGACTCAGGTAATTGATATTAGCAACAGGAAGAAAGAGTAACAAGAGAAATATGGTTTTTAAAACATTGGCATATATATATATATATATATATATATATATATATTTTTTTTTTTTTTTTTTTTTTGAGTTGGAGTCTCACTCTGTTGCCCAGACTGGAGTGCAGTGGTATGCTCCTGGTCACCGCAGCCTCGACCTGCTGGGCTCTGGAGATCCTTCTGCTTCAGCCTTCCAAGTAGCTGGAGCTACAGGTGTGCGCTACCACACCTGGATAATATTTGATTTATTTTAGAGTCAAAGTCTCAGCCAAGTTGCCCGGGCGGGTCTCAATCCTGTGGGCTCAGGCAATCCACTAGCCTCGGCCTCCCAAAGTGCTGGGATTACAGGCTGAGCCACTGAGCCCGGCCGCATTAAAATATATTATTCAGAAATATCATTCCCCAGGTATAGGTTACTTGAAAGTACAGTCAAATGGAAGTTATTTGAATTTTTAAGTTATATTCTAATTATAATTATGTGCCCTTTTCTTAGAATACCTCACTAATTCTTTTTTAAATCCCCTTTAGATATACTGTAAAAGTGGGAGAAGACATTTGTTCTTTGCCTTTTATTGCTCTGTTTGTGCCTGCAAGCCTGGTTTTGTAGGTTTCTCTAGTAGTAGGAAAACACTAAGTTGTACAGATGATTTGCCTGATATCCTTTTTTTTTTTGAGTTGGAGTCTCACTCTGTTGTCCAGGCTGGAGTGCAGTGGCACGCTTACAGCCACTGCAACCTTGACCTGCTGGGCTCAGACAATCCTTCTGTCTCAGCCTTCCAAGTAGCTGGAACCACAGGTCCATGCCATTGCACCTGGCTAATTTTGTGATTAATTGTAGAGATGAGGTCTCGCCAAGTTGTCCAGGTTGGTCTCGAACCCCTGGGCTCAGGCAGTCCTCTCTCCTCCACCTCCCAAAGTGCTGGGATGACAGGCATGAGCCACTACACTGGGCTGATATCCTTTCCTCCAACTCCCAGTTATTATTCTTGGAACTTGGAGCGAAGACAGTGGAAATAAGGAACCCTGAACTGAGAAGTCTATGAGTTGAATATGCTAAATTTACATACTTAGGAATAAGAGAACCAGTTTATTCATGTTCTGAAAATCTTTAATTTTCAAAATGTAAAATGCTTTGGGGGTGTGTGTGTGTGTGTGTGTGTGTTTTAATTTTATTTTAAAGAGGTAGGGTACAGTTCAGGGTTAGGTATACAAATGGTAATTGTACAGGTAACGTTTGGGCCTCACTTTGGTCTCCACTTCTCCTGGTTTGAGATCAGGTGCCCTTACTGATGAAGTGTGCCCCCCCCCCTCCCCTGGCAGGTTCCCACGACTGCCAATCCCTTCCTTAGAGTATTATGATCTTTGTTCAGGGTCCACTCCTGAGTGAGAACATGTGGTACTCAGTTCTTTGTTTCTAGGATAGATCACTGAGTATTACAGACTCTAAATCCATCCAAGTTGTTTTAAAAACAGTTAGTTGATAGCTGGGTGAGGTGGCATATGCCTGTAGTCCTAGCTATTCTGGAGGCTAAAGTGGAAGGATTGCCTAAGTCCAGGAGTTTGAGTTCAGTCTGGGCAACTTAGTAAGTCCTATATCTTAAAAAAAAAAAAAAGGACAAAAATAAACAGATGGTTAAAAATAGGGATTTCTGCTCGGCTCGGTGGCTCAGCCTGTCATCCCATACTTTGGGAGGCCGAGGTGAGTGGATTGCCTGAGTCTGCGGGTTTGAGACCCACCTGGGCAACTTGGCGAGACCTCATCTTTACAATAAATTAAAAAAAATTAGCCAGGCGTTTCCTCTACCTGGAAGGTGAAGGCGGAAAGATCGCTGGAGCCCAGCAGGTCGAGGCTGCGGTGCCCGGGAGCAGTCCCTGCACTCCAGTCTGGGCGACAGAGTGAGACTCCAACTCAAAAAAAAAAAAAATATAGGGATTTCTATACCTAACCCAGAATTGTACCCCACATCTTTATTTAAGAAAATTGGAGATTTCTTAAATTTACTATGTGACCCAGCAATTCCACTCCTAGGAATCTATAAAAGAGAAACAAGATGGGACACGGTGACTCACACCTATAATCCCAGCACTTTAGGAGGTCGAGGTGAGAGAATTACCTGAGCCCAGGGGTTCAAGACCAGCCCGGGCAACTTGGCGAGACCTCATCTACACAATAAATCAAAAAATTAGGCAGCGTGGTGGCATGTAGTTCCAGTTACTTGGAAGGCTGAGGCAGAAGGCTTGCCGGAGCCCAGCAGGTCGAGGCTGCGGTGGCCGGGAGCGTGCTACTGCCCTCCAGCCTGGGTGATAGAGTGAGACTCCAACTCAAAAAAAAAGGAGAAACAAAAACATATGCCCACACAAGGACATGTATCTGAATATTCAGTAGCATTATTTGTAATGGCCCCAAACCAAAAATAATCTAAAAGTACATCGATCGGTGAATTAAGAAACAAAATGTGTTTCAATGTACATTCAATGAGGCACTGTATAGCAATTAAAGGGTCAGTTTATGAAACATGCTACAACATGGATGAAACTTAAAAGCTATGCTATATGGCCAGGGTCGGTGGCTCAGCCTGTCATCCCAGCACTTTGGGATGCTGAGGCGAGAGGATTGCCTGAGCCCATGGTTCAAGTCCAGACTGGGCAACATGGTGAGACCTCGTCTCTACAATAAATCAAAAAAATTAGCCGGGCATGGTAGCACACGCCTATAATTCTGGCTACTTGGAAGGCTGAGGTGGAAGGATTGCCAGGGCCCGGCAGGTTGACACTGTGTGAGTGTGCCACTGGACTCCAGCCTGGGTGACGGAGTGAGACTCCACCTCAAAAAAAAAAAAAAAAAACAGAAACCAGATATAAAAGACTACTTATTGTATGATCACTTTTGTGAAATGCCTGGAAAAGGCAAATTTCTAGAGAAAGAAAGCAGATCTTTCTTGCCTCTGGCTGGATGTGGGAGTGGGAATTAGCTACAAAGAGGAACTAGAGGACTCCTTAGAATGATGGAAATGTTCCATAACTGAATTATGGTGATGGCTGCACAACTCTAGATTTACTAAAATCAGTCGAATTTGTATACTTACAATGAGTTACTGTTATGGTATGTAATAAATCTATTTTTAAAAATAAATTTCCTCCACAGTTGAGTCATCTGAAAACAAAAAATGACAGAAATTTACATGTATGTGTATCCCCTGGATCTTAAAAAAAAAAACTACGAAATTTACAATCGGATTTTTAGCCATTCTCTTTCCAAAAGTTTTAGGCTGCCAGACCCGGTGACTCATACCTGTAATCCCAGCACTTTGGGAGGCAGAGGCAAGAGGATTGCCTGAGTCCAAGGGTTCAACTTGGCAAGATACTGTCTCTACAATAAATAAATAAAAATTAGCCGGGCATGGTGGCCTGCGCCTGTAGTTCCAGTTACTTGGAAGGCTGAGGTGGAAGGATCACCTGGACCCAACAGGTCATGACTGCAGTGGCCATGAGCATGCCACTGCCCTCCAGCCTGGGTGACAGAGTGAGACTTCAACTAAAAATAAATAAATAAAATAGCCAGGCGTGGTAGTGCATGCCTGTAGTTCCAGCTACTTGGAAGGCTGAGGCGGAAGGATCGCCCAAGCCCAGCAGGTGGAGACTGCGGTGGCCAGGAGCGTGCCACTGCACTCCAGTTTGGGCAACAGAGTGAGGCTCCAACTCAAAAAACAACAATAAAGAAGTTTAATGAATGTCAACAAGTTTGTATTGAGAGTTTTTTTTAAATTTTTTAATTTTTTAATTTTATTTTTTGAGTTAGAGTCTCACTCTGTGACCCAGGCTGGAGGTCTGTAGCATGCTCATGGCCACCCCAGCCCTGACCTGCCAGGCTCAGGGGATTCTTCTGCCTCAGGCCTCCAAGTAGCTGGAACTACAGGCATGTGCCACCACGCCCAGCTAATTTTTCTTGACTTATTGTAGAGATGAGGTCTCACCAAGTTGCCCAGACCGTTCTTCAACCAATGGGCTCAGGCAGTCCTCTCACCTCAGCCTCCCAAAGTGCTGGGATTATAGGCGTGAGCCACTGCACCAGGCCGCGAGATTTTTTTTAAAAAGAGATTTTCAGTAACACATCCTTATTTATTCTAAATCTCTAACATTTCTTTTTTGAATGCCTTCCTTATTTTGTTGTTTGCTTATAGTTTACTCAGTAGCTTCAAATACTAAAAGGTAGTGTTTATAAGATGTGTACTTAGTGTATTAATCTTTGTACTAGTTTGCTTCTTTAACTTAAATATATTTAGTTAGTTGGATCTCTTTATTTACTATGTGTTCTAAAAATATGTAAGTAAATTGAGCTTTTGTGAATAAAATCTGTTTAAAGAATCTTACATTTTATAACTCTTGAAGTCTTGCTATAAATCTGAATTTTTACATAGTAAGGCTCCTTAAAGTGTTACTATCACTTTTTTCTTTGAAATCTTAACTTTCCTTCAGTGTTTCTTTTGACAGACTTTTCATAAACTAACTAGTGGGAGTTATTGTTATGGATAGTGTTTCAAACACATATTTGGTTTTGGGTTGCAAATTGGTTGGCTGGTTTTTAAACATTCGCAGTCCTGCTAAAGCATAGGCAGATGTTGACGCTGCAGTATATTCCTTGATCACACAAAGTGATGACGGTGTCTAGAAAACATTTTGGAAAGCAGAGGCAATCAGATTGGATATAAAATTTTCTATTATCTATAAAAATGTATATGATTAAGGACTCACTATATAGTCGATGACACGCTGTTATAATTTAAGTGCTATTCATCGCAAGTCATACTTGCATGATAATTTATGCACAGTAGCATGAATTTTGGTAGGCTTTTCCCTGTCACTACAGTGACTTCGTTCTTTATCTGAGCTGCTCAGTTGACTGTTGTCAGTGTCTGGGAAAACCTCAAGACTGCACTGGGAGTTTTTTTGTCAGCTTTGACAAGTAAGTCACTCCAGACTCTGTGTGAATCTTCTCGAGGACTCTGTAACTCTGATTGAATTACCATTTTTGGCAGAGGAGGGAAGGGGTTTTTTAGGGAAAAGCCAAACCCATGATGTCATAACTTAAAATGTTATTCTTTTCTTTCGTGCATTCATTATGGGTCCAAAGCATTTAGATTTTGTTTTACAGAGGGTTAGATTGAGCAAGCTAGTTTACTCAGTTAACTCTCTATTAAATTATTATACTCTATTAATAATCTGTGGGATGAAGGATAAATTGATTGAAATAATTTATACATTGATTTAGTCACCTTGGGCATGACCTTAAGTTATATACATATTTTACCATTTTTTAAAAATCTGCCATTTTTTTTTAACATTTAGAGTTATACTACTAAAATCTATAAGAGGGAGATCTGGATGTGCTGCATTCGAAAAGTTCTTGTCCAACTTATACTTGTCATTCTGTTTCTATGAGAATTTCCCTAGCTACTGTTTGGATGTATTCTTCAATACATGATTGGGCAATTTTCAGATTGTTAGGTCCCCTTAATCTCTTCAGATTTCTGATGAAGGTAAAATTTTTGACATTGAGACTCTGTTAGATGAAGTAGAGTCCATGTACACCTTTTAATAAAGAAGCCAAATGTAGGTAAGACACAAGCAAAACAGAGTCTCTGAAAGCATATGGGTGTTTCCAGTGGCGTTTTAAATGATTAAATCTCTAATATCTGTATATGTGGTTATAGTTTATATTGCTTTGCTTCTTCCTTTTTCCCTCTACTGATACTTTTTTAGTTTCAATTTAGGACTATAAGAATTAGTTCATTCTTTTCATTCAATAAGCTTGAATGCCTACATTTTCAGCCCTGTATGCATGAACAGTGTGAAATGAATAAGATATATTTCCTGTCCTCAAATGACTCACTGCTTTGGGGATATTAGAATCTCATTTACTCTCTTGAGTTTTCATAGTTTTGTAATTTTTAGATTCTTTTCCTGCTTGTTTCCTTGACTTAGGAATCTCTTTAATGCTCACTTAGAAACTGCCGACACTGTAATTACAGAGATCCGTCTTTGACCTCTTAAAATACCACTGTCCTGTTGTTTTGCGGGTTTTGGTGGGATCTTTCTTTGACACATAATGGAAAATGCTGTTTCAAATATGTAATCTTTTGTGAGCTAAATATTAGTTAGCTGAACCCTTGAGTAAAGGGTCAAAGGGTTGCTATATTGCTGTCTGAAGTGTGTTGTTCACAAAAAAACAGAAATAGCCAGACAAAGGCCTTACATGTCAAGCTTTCTGTGCTTGATCTCAGTCTTCTTTTTATATGCTTTGAAATTAGTGCCATGATAAGCAGTCTTTTAGTATCTAGGATAAGAATAACAATTTTAGTGTCTAAAAAATTTTTTCGTAGAATGTCCTCATTGTTAGAATTTTGTTCCCTCTCTGCCACAGAAAGAGTTCTATTTTAATTCTTAAACTGTAAAAGAAGACCTGAAATAGAGCTAGTTAGTATGACTATGGTATTTCATATTATTGTTTCTATTTATTGATTATAATGATTAAAATGGTACTTAACGATTGAGGTTCTGCATTTTGCATTGATTAATGAAGACCTTCCAACTGACTTTTTTAAAAAATTGAGTTGGAATCCCACCCCATCCCCAGGCAGGAGTGCAGTGGCTCACTCATGGCCACACCAGTATCAACCTGCTGGGCTGCAGCAGTCGACCTGCTGGGCCTCAACCTTACGAGTAGCCAAAACTACAGGTGCACGCTACCACGCCCGACTCATTTTTTGATTTGTTGTAGAGATGAGGTCTCACCAAGTTGCCCAGGCTGTTCTCAAACCCGCGGGCTCAGGCAGTCTTCTTATTTTGGCCTCCCAAAGTGCTGGGATTATAGACTTGAGCCACCCCGCCAGGGCTCCTACTGACATCTTTTAAAATTTTACTTCAGAATGCCAAACCAGTAGTCTGTAAGCTAAGGAGTTCCCAATTCTATATATTTTTTTCTTGTTTACCTGCAGAACAAAAATTCAGGAATCAATGATTAAAGATGGGGATTTGCAGGAAGAATTTAAAAGCCAAAAATGTAATGAGGATGAAATAATCAAGCGATATGTAGCTGCTCTGTATTTAGTCATAATGGCATTTCTGGTCAATGTTAATACATAGTAACATAAGTTGGCAAAGGTTTATTAGCAATATGGTTTTTGAAAGTTTAAGTTGTAAACCTTTTTTTAATCATGCTTTTCTTTCACTTAGGGTTGAAAGGCGGAGCAGGAGGGACTGATGGTCAAGGAGGTACTTACCGGTACACCTTCCATGGCGATCCTCATGCTACATTTGCGGCGTTTTTCGGAGGGGCCAGTCCCTTTGAAGTTTTCTTTGGAAGACGGATGGCTGGTGGTAGAGATTCTGAAGAAATGGAAATAGATGGAGATCCTTTTAGTGCCTTTGGATTCAGCATGAATGGATATCCAAGAGACAGGAATTCTGTGGGGCCGTCCCGCCTCAAGCAAGATCCTCCAGTTATTCATGAACTTAGAGTATCACTCGAAGAGATATACAGTGGTTGTACCAAACGAATGAAGATTTCTCGAAAAAGGCTGAACTCTGATGGAAGGAGTTTTAGATCTGAAGACAAAATTCTTACCATTGAAATTAAAAAAGGATGGAAAGAAGGCACCAAAATTACTTTTCCCAGGGAAGGAGATGAAACACCAAATAGTATTCCAGCAGACATTGTTTTTGTCATTAAAGACAAAGATCACCCCAGGTTTAAAAGGGATGGATCAAATATCATTTATACTGCCAAAATTAGCCTACGAGAGGTAAGTTAGTAGACCAAAAAATTATGCAGCTGATCTTAGGGAATAAATTGTTGCTAACTTTTTTTTTTTGAGTTGAAGTCTCACTCTGTCGCCCAGTCTGGAGTGCAGTGGCATGCTGACAAGCACCGCAGTCTCAACCTGCTGGGCTCAGACGATCCTTCCGCCTCAGCCTTCCAAGTGGGTGGAACTACAGGCACGCGCCACCACGTGCAGCTCATTGCTAACTTTTATTCAATGCTTATTACACATTAAAACAAAAATTTCTGACCAGCCACAGTGGTTTACACCTACAATCCCAGCACTTTGGTAGGCCGAGATGGAAGGATTGCTTGAGCCTAGGGGTTTAAGACCAGCTTAGGCAGCGTTTTGAGACCCTATCTGTATGAAAAATTAAAAAAACCGTGAGTGTAGTCCCAGCTACTTGGGAGGTTGAGGTGGAAGGATGGCTTGAGCCCAGTAGTTTGACTGAGACCCTGACTCAAAAAAAAAAAATTCTCATAACAATGCTCTGTTATACCTCTTCTATGGATGAGATAATATTTCCTAAGTTTAGTTGCTTTTACTAATATTTTAAATGTCAATTTTAAGTACGAACTGGTTTATATCTGATGAGACTGTTTTTACAAGTGTGGTTTGTGAGATCTGCATTGGTAATCTCATGTCAGTTCAAGATTTGTCCTAAAATTGTAAGTTAGAGAGGAGGAGAAAAACGTTTACCTTGGAGTAATAATTGCATAACAAAAATTAAGGCAGCAATTTATAATTCATTATTAATACATTTTTATACATTTATGGCTTCTAAGGGTATTGCCTTGATATAGTTCTTATTCGCACTGTTTCTCCGACCAGATTGTAACCCTGCAGATATGGGCATGTCAGTCCTTGCTTGAAAGTCTTAACTGGCTCTACATTCCCTCTACCACAAAATTCAAACTCTTTAGCTTAAAATTAAGGGTCTTTTGTCTTTTGTTTTGTTTTGTTTTGGGTTTTTTTGAGTCGGAATCTCACTCTGTCTCCCAGACTGGAGTGCAGTAGTACGCTCATGGCCACTGCAGCCTCGACCTGATGGGCTCAGGTGATTCTTCCGCTTTAGCCTTCCAAGTAGCTGGAACTACAGGCATGTGCCACCATGCCAGGCTAATTTTTTTATTTATTGTAGAGACGAGATCTTGCCAAGTTGCCCAGGCTGGTCTCAAACCCCTGGACTCGGGCAATTCGTTCACCTCGGCCTCCCAAAGTGCTGGGATTACAGGTGTGAGCTAAGGGGTCATCTTAAATTGAATTTCCACCCAGAAATATATGTGCATTCCCATGAGTTTGCCCAGTTACTGTCTCATACGCTTCCGTGTTGCTTGAGCTACACGCCACAGAACATGACTGTTCTCACCCGGCGCCAGTCCCTGCTGCTAGTTCCGTGCTCAGCTCAAGCATTTTGTGCTCCCAGAAGCTGAAGCCTAGGGTGGGCTTCCATTCTCCCACGAGAGATGTCTGCACGTTCCTCTGTACCTGCTTTGTGTATTGTCATAAGTGCTCGCTGGCTTGCCTGTTTCTCTGAGTTCCTTGTGCATTCCTTGAGGTGGAATCTGTGCGTGTGGTTCCTGTGAGGCTCAGCCACTAGCGTGAATGTGTGTCATGTGCTGGACACTCAGTAGACACTTGTTGGCCAGAAAAAATGAAGGTCTTGTCCTCATATTTCCTGGAGAAGCAGTCATTGCTCCTCTCCTGTCCGGAATCTCTCCCTCCTCTCCCATTCCAATTCTTGCCTCTTGAATGATACATTAGCAACTTCCAACTATCCATTTAATTCCAGAGCAATGAAGAAGACAAACTTGACTTCTCTTTCACCGACCCCCAGCCCCCTTTGCCTTTTGGTAGCATATCTGATGATGCGTGTCCTGAAGGAATTTTCTAATGAGGAAAAAAGTATATAACTATTGCTATTCTTTCAGAGATTAAAATTTTACTTTAGTGGTATTATTCTTTACCCCCTGGTAATATTTTTGCTTAGGGTTTTTGAGTCTTGAAGTGTGTTCATTGTATTTTATTTGGTCCATTTTAGGCCTTGTGTGGCTGCTCAATTAATGTGCCCACAATGGATGGAAGAAACATACCTATGGCAATAAACGATATTGTGAAACCTGGAATGAGGAGAAGAATTATTGGATATGGGCTGCCATTTCCCAAAAATCCTGACCAACGTGGTGACCTTCTAATAGAATTTGAGGTGTCCTTCCCAGACACTATACCTTCATCATCCAAAGAAGTACTTAGGAAACATCTTCCTGCCTCATAGAATGAAGAACTTTGTTACTCGTATTTCAAGAAGGCACTGAAAATATAAAAAAGACTGGCAGTTTACTGATGTGGCTGTGAATTCTGTATAAAGATGTGTAAATTCCTTTGAGGGTTTATTAAATTGCATGAATAGAGACGGGTCAAATAAATAGGCAAAAGGGATTTGTACATTTGGAGATGAAGAGAAAACCACACACTGTATTTTATTTCATTTCTCCCAAGTAAGAAGTTTTTAGTGTTTTGCTTATATGTAAAAGTTGTTTTTGTGGAGTCAGTTTGATTGATTTCTAATAAAGTACTAAACTATACAAGTACTTTATTTCTTTTATCTTTAGATCAGTATGAAAGGTTCCCATTTATAATGGAAATGAAAATTCTTAACCATACATGCAATATTTAACATGTATTTCTAGAAGAGTATAAAAGCCTATCATTTGGAAATGTGGTTATTAGATTTACATCACCTTCTAAAATACTGCTGTCAGGCTGGTACCAGTAAAAGAATATCTTGATGCGTATATACTATTTCACCATTTTGATTTTTAAAGTACGCTGTTGCATTTCTTAATGTAGTTGTAATGTTCTTATGCAGATCTTTTCTTCATAAAAAGAAAATTAATGGCAATGTATCTCCTGTGGAAATCCCAATTGCCTGAATTACTGATATTTTAGAAATAGACTGTTTTTTAAAATGTCGTGTATAATTTTATGCAAGTTGACTATCTATCTTGGACTTAGTAAATTATAGGTTCATTTTGTTCTCTGCTAGTTTAAAATACTTGGTTTAGTAATAAATGTGTTTTTAGAGGAAATACTGTTCTTTGGAATTAATTTTCCAATTATACAGTCTTCTGTAACTTACTCTTACTATGCTACGTGTACCTTATGTAATTTCCCTAAAAAGAATAAACTACCACTACACTATGGTGTTAAACCAAACAACGGGGAAAATAAACACTAACTGCTGCTTATGGCGAACATTGCTACTACTTGTGCATATAAATATTTTACTTTTTCATGTGTACAGATTGCATTTCTTTGGTGTTTTAGTTTTTTAAATATATTTACGTTTAAAAATTGTTTTTTAGCCGGGCTTGGTGGCTCAGCCTGTAATCCCGTGCCTTTGGGAGGCTGAGGTGAGTGGATTGCCTGAGCCCGCGGGTTCGAGACCCGCCTGGGCAGCGAGACCTCATCTCTACAATAAATCAAAAAATCAGCTGGGCGTGGTAGCACGCACCGTAATTCCGGCTACTCGGAAGGCTGAGGCAGAAGCATTGCTGGAGTCCAGGAGGCGAGGCTGCAGTGGCCGGAAGCAGCCACTGCACACCAGTCTGGGCGACCGAGTGAGACTCCAACTCAAAAAAATAAATAAAATAAATAAAAATTGTTTTGTTTTCTAACTATAGTGAGAATGATGTTTTGAAACAAAATTTTTGGCCAAAAAAATGTTCAGGATGATTCATGTATACACTGGTATGCTGGGTCCTATCACCGTGTAGCCCAGAATATGAAATCTTTTAGAAATTCAGCATGAATCGGTGTAATGGTCATATACTTTATAACTTTATGGAGGTACTATTTACATGCCATAAAGTATCCCCCTTTGAAGTGTACATGTCAGTGATTTAGCATAGTCACAGAGTTGTGCAGTCACCGTCACATTCTAACTCCAGAATATTTTCATCTCCCCAGAAAGGGAAACCACATCCACTGGCAGTTACTTCCCCTTCATACCTTCCTCCAGGCTAGCAAACACTAGCCTACTCTTGTCTCTGTAGATTTGTCTATTCTGGACATATCGTACTCACGGAATCAAACAGTATATAGCTTTTTCGGGTCTAGCTTCTTTCCGGTAGTATGTTTCCAAGGTTCATTCCTGTTGATTGACATGTCAGCATTTCATTCCTTTTATTGCACTTTATATGGATGTATGCCATATTTTGTTTACCTTTTCATTCATTTATGAGCATTTGGGTTATTTCTCCTTTTTTGGCTCTTACAAATAATGCTGCTATGGACACTTGTGTTCAAGTTTTTGTGTGGCACGACTTTTCTGTTATCTTGGATATAGACGTAAGAATGGAATCCCTAGGAATAGCCATAGGCTTTAGTTGCAAATGGAAGACCCTTGAAAACAAAGCCAGGGAATTCAGTAATCATACTTGTTCTGTGTAATTCATAAATGATTCCTTCATAACTTTGTTTCTCTGAATGACAGTTAAAACGCTTAAAGTGTAAGCGTCGTGGAAATTTCCTAATGAGTCTCAAGATTGAGAACTGAAAAGCCTCAGTCAGTGGTACCTGACAGTGTATTCTGTTTGAAACCCATCAATATTTATTGCAATTTTCTTGATTAAGCATTTCCTCCTAGGTAAAATAAAGGATCTGTAGATTAGATACATGGATACTTTTTGGATTAAGAAGATTTTTTGTTTTTTTTAAGTAGAGAATTATTCTTCCAATAGCAAAATAAATTTACATAGCTGCACAAAAATAGTATGCTAATATCTCTCTTGTCTTAAAGGATACTGATAATGCCTTAGCATATAGTAAGTGCCCAATTTTTATTTGTTGAATTAAAAGTTGTGGTAAAGCTGGAGTTTGAAAGTTTTTTTATTTGTTGAAATTATGAGAATACTTTTGATTTTGAATTCAACCTGGGGCTGGGCGCTGTTGGTCACGCCTGTAATCCCTGCACTTTCAGAGGCGGAAGTGGGAGGGTTGTTTGAGCTCAGGAGTACGAGGCCAGCCTGGGCAACATGGTGAAACCTCGTATCTACACAAAAATCAAAGCATTACCTGGATGTGGTGGCATGCACCTGTAGTCCCAGGTACTTGGGAAGCTGATCGCTTGAGTCAAGGAGTTGGAGGCAGCTGTGAGCCATGATCATGCCACTGCACTCCAGCCTGAGCAACAGAGATCCTGAATTTAAAAAAAAAACAGCCAGGTTCTTAGACAGCTGGAATAATTTTGAAGTACTATAGATCACATAATGAAAGATGTTTAGCTTCCCTACAAGAAAACTCACACATTGCTTATGTTAAAAAGAACAACCAGCCGGGCTCGGTGGCTCAGCCTATAATCCCGCGGCTTGGGAGGCTGAGGTGAGTGGATTGCCTGAGCCCGCGGGTGCGAGACCCGCCTGGGCAACTTGGCGAGACCTCATCTCTACAATAAATTAAAAAATCAGCCGGGCATGGTAGCGCGTGCCTGTAATTCCGGCTACTCAGAAGGCTGAGGCGGAAGGATCGCCGGAGCCCAGCAGGTCGAAGCTGCGGTGGCCGGGAGTGGCCACTGCACTCCAGTCTGGGCGACAGAGTGAGACTCCAACTCAAACAAACAAACAAACAAACAACAAAAAAAACCAACCAGCCAGGCATGGTGGCTCACCTATAAGCCTAGCATTTTGGGAGGCCGAGGCGAGAGGAACGCCTGAGCCCAGGGGTTCGAGATCAGCTTGGACAACTTGGCGAGACCCCATCTCTACAATAAATCAAAAAATTAGCTGGGCGTGATGGAGCATGCCTGTAGTTCCAGCTCCTTGGAAGGCTGAGGCGGAAAGATCACCTGAGTCCAGCAGGGTCGAGGCTGCGGCAGTCGTGAGCATACCGCTGTACTCCTGCCTGGGCAACAGAGTGAGACTCCTACTCAAAACAGAAAAAAACCAACCATAGACCACAGTTGCTGATGGTCTGCCAATCAGGGTATTTTGTTTGACCAGCTCAGTGGTTTAAAACTTTTTAAATCAGGATGTTTTTAGGCAAATTTGCCACTGACCTACCTGACCCACTGGTGTTACCTAGAGCTGCGTCACACTGTTCACTCGCTTGCCTCAGCCTCTGGAAGCTTCTGACTTAGGGATACCGACCTTAGCTCATCACCTCTCCTCAAATGGAAAATGCTCGTTTGTTTATTTTGCGGAAACTCATTCCAACAATTAAGATGGATAGGTGGGCTCGGTGTGGTGGCTCGTGCCCGTACCTTGGGACACTGAAGCGAAAGAATTGCCTGAGCCCAGAAGTTCAAGACCAGCCCAGGCAATGCAGTGAGACCTCTTCTCTACAAAAAAAATAAGGTGGGCGTGGTGGCCCACGCCTGTAGTCCCAGCTACTCAGGAGACTGAGGCAGAAGGATCTCCTGAGGCCAGCAGGTCAAGGCTGTGGTGAACTCCGATTGGGCCACTGCACCCCAGCCTGGATGACACAATGAGACCCTGACTCAAAAAATAAAAATAAAAAAAGGTAATATATGTGATTAAGCTCAGTAAATGACTTAGAAGTGACTATCTTCATATTCCAAGGACTATTTACTAACCCCAAAGAGTTGTCAAACATCGACCTTAAGCTTATAACTTGTATCCAGTAATATGTAATGTAGATACTGCCTATATGTCCAGCTTCATATAATACATATTTTTTCCCATTATGGAGACTTATAGAAAGAAAAAAATGTGGCTTGTATTTTTAAATTACAAGTAAGTAGATTAAGTAGATCTATTTTGTTTTATAGATTAAAAATTTCAGGCCAAGCACTATGGCTTATACCTATAATCCCAGCACTTTGGGAGGCCAAGGTGAGAGGATTGCCTGAGCCCATGGGTTTGAGACCAGCCTGGGCAACTTGACGAGACCTCATCTCTACAATAAATCAAACAATTAGCCAGGTGTGGTAGCGCTCACCCGTAGTTCCAGTTACTTGGAAGGCTGAGGCGGAAGGATTGCCTGACCCCAGCAGGTTGAGGCTACAGGAGCTGTGAGTGTGCCACTGCACTCCAGCCTGGGTGATGGAGTGAGACTCGAACTCAAATATAAATAAATAAATAAGCAAACAAACAAATAAATAAATATTTCAATCTGCCTGGGTTCAGTAGTTTAGCCTGTAATCCCAGAACTTTGGAAGACCAAGACGAGTGGATTTCCTGAACCCGTGCATTCAAGACCAGCCCGGGTAACTTGGTGAGACCTTGTCTCTACAATAAATCGAAAATTTGCCAGGCGTGGTGGTGCCTGCCTGTCATTCCAGCTACTTGGAAGGCTGAAGTGGAAGGATCACCTGAGCCCAGCGGGTCGACACTGAGGAAGGGTGGCCGTGAGTGTGCCCTGGGCGATAGAGTGAGACTCCAACTCAAAAAAAAATTTATTTTTAATCTTTTTTTTTTTTTAGTCGGAATTTCATTCTCGCCCGGGATGGAGTGCAGTGGCATGATCATGGCTCACCACAGCCTCTATCTCCTGGATTCAGGTAATCCTGCCTCAGCCTCCCAAGTAGCTGGGACTACAGGTATGCATCACTATGCCCAGTTATTATTATTATTTTTTTAAATTTTAGAAGCAGGGTCTTACTATGTTGCCTAGTCTGGTCTCGAACTCCTGGGCAATCCTCCTGCCTTGGCCTCCCAAAGTGCTGGGATTACAGGTACAAGCTACTGCACCTGACACATTTTAAAATTTGTTTACATTTACTTTAAATTTTAAAATAAATTCAGCTGGGCTCAGTGGCTCAGGCTGTAATCCTGTGCCTTTGGGAGGCTGAGGCGAGTGGATTGCCTGAGCCCGCGGGTTCAAGACCCGCCTGGTCAACTTGGCGAGACCTCATCTCTACAGTAAATCAAAAATTAGCCGGGCGTGGTAGCGCACGCCTGTAGTTCCAGCTATTCGGAAGGATGAGGTGGAAGGATCGCCGGAGCCCAGCAGGTCGAGGCTGCGGTGGCCGGGAGCGCCCACTGCACTCCAGTCTGGGTGACAGTGAGACTCCAACTCAAAAACATAAAATAAAATAAATTTAAAATTTACTTTAAAATTCATTCTGTTAGCATCACAACCATTCCTCTAAGGATCATATATGAGAAAACAAAATCCCATTAAAAGTGTCTGACTAAATTCTCTTTTCATATTTTTTCTTAATTTTGTGATCACCATGAGTGACCACAAATAGGATGTGGGGGACAGTACATTGGTACTTCAATGGGGTCTTTATTTGTAAGTATTCACTGCAATTGTACTATTCTAGGAGACTGAACTTAGGACTTTCCTGTAGCCTGGTGAAATCCATAGGCTTGTAGTCAAGTGTCCTCTTTATTAATGCTATTTCAGTCCAAAGTGTGTTTCTGGGATGGAAGTAAATGGGCCACACACATCTCTAAGGCAACAGCCAAGAAACTGTCTATTAAGAAAGTTAGAACCGGGCTCAGTGGCTCAGCCTGTAATCCCGCGCTTTGGGAGGCTGACGTGAGTGGATTGCCTGAGCCCGCAGGTTCGAGACCTGCCTGGGCAACTTGGCAAGACCTCATCTCTACAATAAATCAAAAAACCAGCCGGGCGTGGTAGCGCATGCCTGTAGTTCCAGCAACTCGGAAGGCTGAGGCGGAAGGATCGCCGGAACCCAGCAGTTCGAGGCTGCGGTGGCCAGGAGCGGCCACTGCACTCCAGTCTGGGCGACAGAGTGAGACTCCGACTCAAAAAAAAAAAAGAAATTACTGGAAAATGTATTTGCATTAAGGGTGTGTGCGTATATTTTTTCAAAGTTGTGAAAATACAGTTTCAGAAAAATGTTTTTGTTTTCTGGTTTTTTTTTTTCTTTTTTGAGTTGGATTCTCACCCTGTCACCCAGGCTGGAGTACAGTGGCCTGCTCACGGCCACCTCAGCCTTGACCTACTGGACTCAGGCAATCCTCTAGCCTACGCCTCCCAAAGTGCTGGGATTATAGGCGTGAGCCACTGCGTCCAGCCAACAAAAATCTTTTGTTAAGAAAAAGCTCAAGAGTATGAGTTGACTAAATATTTGGAAGATATTAGACCTATTAGGTAAATCATCACACAAAGTGAGCACTTAAATGATGTGTCTTTATTATAAAGAAGTATGCTTCTTTTTCTTCTTACTCAGAAGACAGAAGGAAGTGGTGGTTGTCTCATTTATTACCTCTTTTAAAGAAATAAGCACCTAGGCCGGGAACGGTGTCTCTACCTGTAATCCCAGCACTTTGGGAGGTTGAGGCAAGAGGATTGCCCGAACCCAAGGGTTTGAGACCAGCCTGGGCAACTTGGTGAGACCTCGTTCCTCCGATAAATCAAAAAAACTAGCCAGGCGTGGTGGCATGTGTCTATAGTTCCAGTAACTTGGAAGGCAGAGGTGGAAGGATTGCCTGAACCCAGCAGGTCAAGGCTGCACTGGCCATGAGTATGCCACTGCACTCCAGCCTGGGTGACAAGAGTGAGACTCCAACTCAAAAAAAAAAGAAAGAAAGAAGTACCTAGGCTGGGCACGGTATTTCAACCTGTCGTCCCAGCACTTTGGGAGGCTGAAGCGAGAGGATTGCCTGAACCCAGGGGTTTGAGACCAGCCTGGGCAACTTGGTGAGACCTCATCTCTACAATAAATCCAAAAAAAACTAGCCAGGCATGGTGGCATGTGTCTGTAGTTCCAGTAACTTGGAAGGCTGAGGTAGAAGGATTGTCTAAGCCCAGTAGGTTGAGGATGTGGTGGCCATGAGCATGCCACTGCACTCCAGCCTGGGTGACAAGAGTGAGATTCCAACTCAAAAAATAAAAAATAAAAAGAAAGAAATAAGCACCTGTAAGGTACTTAAGAGGCTCAAGAATAAATGTGACATATTATTAGTCACAGCATCTCTTAATTTCAAAGCAGACTTAGAATTCTACTTTCCAACCTCAGTTGCCGGAATGTATTTATTCAACATTAATTGAACATTTAAGAGCAACTATATGCCAAGGATTAGATTCAGAAGAGTCTGAGGGTCTCCAGCTCCTGGCCAAGACAGGAAGGCAGCCAGAGTGCAAGCTCTCCCCCATCATCAGCCCTCCAGAGACTACAGAACCAGCTGGAAGCAGGGAATCCCTGCAGAGACAGGGAGGACTGTTTGGAAACTGAGTGCCAGGGTTAGCGGTGGCCGGCTGGTGAGAGCCTCGCTGGGAGAACCTTCCTGAACGTGCTCTCGACTTCCTCCAGCATTATCTTGCAACAGACGTTGCCTGCAGCTCCACTGCCAACGTTGGAGGCGGCAACCCAGTCCTCCCGATGCTGCCACCACGGAGTGTTATTAGAGCAACACAGAGGCCTTGGTGGAAGAGGTGTGGATGAAAGCAAGCCCTGTGGTCCTGGACCATTCATTCCTCCTCATGCCTTTCCAAAGCTCTTGATTTCTCACTGAGAATTTTTTTTTTTTTTTTTTTTTTTTGAGTTGAGGTGTCACTGTCGCCCAGGCTGAGCTGGGCATGATCACAGCTCACTGCAGCCTCCAACTCTGGGGCTGAAGCAAGCCTTCTGCCCCAGCCTCCAGAGTGGCTGGGACTTCAGGTACGTGCCACTATGCCTAATTTTTTTTTTTTTTTTGAGTTGGAGTCTCACTCTGTCGCCCAGACTGGAGTGCAGTGGCCGCTCCCGGCCACCGCAGCCTCGACCCGCTGGGCTCCGGCGATCCTTCCGCCTCAGCCTTCCAAGTAGCCGGAATTACAGGCATGCGCTACCACGTCCAGATGATTTTTTGATTTGTTGTAGAGATGAGGTCTCGCTGCCCAGGCGGGTCTCAAACCCGCGGGCTCAGGCAATCCACTCACCTCAGCCTCCCAAAGGCACAGGATTACAGGCTGAGCCACCGAGCCCGGCTAATTTTCATTTTTTATTTTTATTTTGTAGAGATAGGGTCTTGCTATGATGCCAAGGCTGGTCTCAAACTCCTGGCTTCAAGCAGTCCTCCCACCTTGGCCTTCCAGTGTGCTGGGATTACAGGTATGGGCCACCATGACCAGCCTTCAGAAAGGATTTAAAGTTAAAACTCTGATGGCCGGGCTTGGTGGCTGTAATTCCAGCGCTTTAGGAGGCTGAGGTGAGTGGACTGCCTGAGCCCGTGGGTTCAAGACCCGCCCTGGCAACTTGGCGAGACCTCATCTCTACAATAAATCCAAAATTAGCTGGGCATAGTAGCGCGCGCCTATAGTTCCAGCTACTTGGAAGGCTGAGGTGGAAGGATCGCCGGAGCCCAGCAGGTCGAGGCTGCGGTGGCCGGGAGCTGCCACTGCACTCCAGTCTGGGCGACAGAGTGAAACTCCAACTCCAAAAAAAAAAGTTAAAACTCTGACAAAGGGCCAGGTGCGGCATGGCTCATACCTGTAATCCTAGCACTTTGGGAGGCAAAGGCAAGAGGATTACCTGAACCTGTAAGTTCGAGACCAACCTGGGCAACTTGGCAAGACTCCGTCTCTACAATAAATTAAAAAAAAAAATTAGCTGAGCGTGGTGGCACACACTTATGGTTCCAGCTACTTGGGAGGCTGAGGCGGAAGGATCCCCTAAACCCAGCAGGTCAAGGCTGTGGTAGCCGTGATGGTGCTGTCACCCTCCAGCCTGGGCCACAGAGGGTGACTCCGACTCAAAACAAAAACAAAAAACTCTGACAAAGGCGTTGCCTAGCATATTAGCAGCAAACCAGAAGGTGAGCAGTGTGCAGGTGGCCCCAGGGTTCTGTGTCCTAGGACTCCTCATTCAAACCGATCAACTCACGACTCAGCCAGAGCCCGTGCTGCAGGCCCTTCCTCAACTGACCTTATCAGCCAGCCAGGGAGGGGAGCGTGGCCAAGACAATCAGATCCAAGACCATTTTTCTTTCCATTCTAATCAGACACGTGAACTGCCGACATGCTACATCCCGGAGGGCAATTCCTGTGGCCACGCGTGGGACATGACACCACAGCTGTCCACTTGGGGCTGGGCCAGCATAAAGGGGAGACCCAGCCCTGTGTTCTCCTCCGTTACTGGCTAGCCTGGGCCCGGTCTTGCACGTATTTATATTTAACAGTGGACTGTGATTTCATTCACAGTGGAGGCCATGCTTCCACTTGAAGACTGGATGGAGGTCACTTGAGACTCGGTGTCCCACGAGGGGCTGGTCAGTCTCTCCCAGAGCCCATCTGCATGGCGGAAGCTGTTTTCCAAAGGGAAAAGTGTCATTGGAACCAGAGGACATGGCTCTCCCCCAAGATCCCAGGACCCTGCACCCAGATTCAGCAGAGGACAAGACTACGCCCAAGATCCTAGGATCCTGCACCCAGATTCTCTTACTGAGGAGGGTCAGAAGTTCTGTATAGCTGGGCTTGGTGGCTCAGCCTGTAATCCCACACTTTGGGATGCCAAGGTGAGTGGATTGCCTGAGCCCGTAGGTTCCAGACCCGCCTGGGCAACTTGGCGAGACCTCATCTCTACAATAAATCAAAAAAATTAGCCGGGCGTGGTAGTGCGTGCCTGTAGTTCTGGCTACTTGGAAGGCTGAGGCGGAAGGATCGGTGGAGCCCAGCAGGTCGAGGCTGCGGTGGCTGGGAGTGTGTCATTGCACTCCAGTCTGGGCGACAGAGTGAGACTCCAACTCAAAAAAAAAAAAAGTTCCATATATGCTATATTTGCCACAACACTTCAGGCATTTTTTTTTTTTTGAGTTGGGGTGTTAGTCATTCAAACTGAGTGCAGTGGCACAATCAGGGCTCACTGTAGCCTCCAACTCCAGGCCCCAAGAGAGCCTCCTGCCTCAGTCTCCCGAGTTGCTGGGATTACAGGTGCATGCCACCACATCCAGCTAATTTTTTTATTTTTTATTTTTTTGTAGAGATGACGTCTTGCTATGTTGCCTCAGCTGGTCTCTAACTCCGGAACTCAAGAAATCCTCCCACCTTGGCCTCCCAAAGTGCGGGATTATAGGCATTAGCCACCATGCCCAGCCAGGTATCCTTGAGTAATTTTTTTTTTTTTTTTTGAGTTGGAGTCTCACTCTGTCGCCCAGACTGGAGTGCAGTGGCCGCTCCCGGCCACCGCAGCCTCGGCCTGCTGGGCTCTGGCGATCCTTCCGCCTCAATCTTCCAAGTAGCTGGAACTACAGGTGCGCGCTACCATGCCCGGCTAATTTTTTGATTTTTATTGTAGAGATGAGGTCTCATCAAGTTGCCCAGGCAGGTCTCAAACCTGCGGGTTTAGGCAATCCACTCACCTCAGCCTCCCAAAGCGTGGGATTACAGGCTGAGCCATCGAGCCCGGCTCTTTGAGTGATTTTTGAAAAGTGAGGCTGAAAAAAAAAAAAGAAAAAGAAACGAAAAGAAAAATGAGACTGGGCATTGTGGCTCACAACTGTAATCCCAGCACTCTGGGAGGCAGAGGAGAGAGGGTTGCCTGAGCCCAGGGGTTCGACAGCAGCCTGGGCAACTCGGCGAGACCTTGTCTGTACAATAAATCAAACAATTAGTTGGGTATTTCTATGTTGAACTGCAAGTCCAGGCACATCTGTAAGATAAGCCATACACGCAGACATGTGTTCAGCTTCTGCAGTAAGGATGTCCAGTGGTTTTTCTTTTCATGGGTTCCCATTCTTCTCCCTCCCCATCTGCTAAAGGTCCAGCTCACATGTGAAACCTTTCTGATCTGAGTACCAGTCTCCACCTTATTCTGCTTATTTCCTTGTAGAGCTTATTATAATCTGCCTCACATAATTAACAATGATGTTAATCTTCCTCACTAGACTGGGCATTCTTGAAAATGGACCTTTCTTCTGCAGAATTTAGGTCAGTCCTTATACAAAACAATTTCTCAATAAATGTTTGTGGATCTCACTTATGCTGAATAATTTAAATGGTAGACATTTTGTGAAATTAATTTGTTAACATTTTTACTAAGCAAGGTGTCTAAGGCGGCAGATTATACAAAATGTTTCTGAAACACAATACATTGGAACAACTTGAGAGAAGTAGACTACTCTGAATTAAAGAAGTATTAAGTACAATGTTTCTTAAAGATAGAGTGATTACCTTCTGGTTAAGCTGACAATTTGAAATATTTATTTGTCATGTAAAAGTACATCAAGACTTGATTTAATGAACTGATTTTATTTCATTTTATTTTTTTGAGTTGGAGTCTCACTCCGTCACCCAGGCTGGAGTGCAGTGGCATGCTCACAGCCCCTGCAGCCTCGACCTGCTGAGCTCAGGTGAACCTTCTACCTCAGCCTTCCAAGTAGCTGGAACTACAGACACGCACCACGATGCTCGGCTAATTTTTTGATTTATTGAAGAGATGAGGTCTCACCAAGTTGCCCAGGCTGGTCTCGAACCGGGGCTCAGGCAATCCTCTCCCCTTGGCCTCCCAAAGTGCTGGGACTATGGGTGTGAGTCACCACAGGCTACAGATTTTAAAATATGGTGATTAGCATTAGTATACCAACTGTTGGAATTTCCCATTATATTTCAAAATGATTGGGTTGCAAGTGGTTTCAACATTTCTCTTACAGCTATTATTATTATTATTATTATTATTATTTTGAGTCAGCGTTTCACTCTGCCACCCAGGCTGGAGTGCAGTGGCACAATTACAGCTCACCACAGCCTTGACCTCTGGGGATCAGGCAATTCTTCCACCTCAGTCTCCCAAGCAGCTGGGATTACAGGCATGTGCCACCACGCCCGGCTAATTTTTCTTTCTTTCTTTCTTTCTTTCTTTCTTTCTTTCTTTTATTTTTGAGTTGGAGTCTCACTCTGTCGCCCAGAGTAGAGTGCAGTGGCCGCTTCCGGCTACCGCAGCCTCGACCTGCTGGGGGCTCTGGCCATCCTTCCGCCTTAGCCTTCCAAGTAGCTGGAACTACAGGTGTACACTACCACACCCGGCTACTTTTTGATTTATTGTCGAGATGAGGTCTCGCCAAGTTGCCCAGGCGGGTCTCGAACCCGCGGGCTCAGGCAATCCACCCACCTTTGCCTCCCAAAGGCGCAGGATTACAGGCTGAGCCACTGAGCCCGGCTTTCCTGATTTATTGTAGAGACAAGGTCTCACCAAGTTGCCCAGGCTGGTCTCGAACCCCAGGGCTCAGGCAATCCTCTCACCTCGGCCTCCCAAAGTGCCGGGATTACAGGCTTGAGCCACCGTTCCCGGCCTATGTATCACTTTCTTATTCTGCCGTTTTTGGGTTTTGTTTTCGTTTTTGTTTTTGAGTTGGGAATCTCACTCTGTTACCCAGGCTGGAGTGCAGGGGCACACTCACAGCCACTGCAGCCTTGACCTGCTGGGCTCAAGTGATTCTTCCATCTCAGCCTTCCAAGTAGTTGGAACCACAGGCGTGCACCACCACTCCTGGATAGTTTTTTGATGTATTGCAGAGAGTAGGTCTCGTCACATTGTCCAGGCTGGTCTCAAACCTCTGGGTTCAGGCAATCCTCTCACCTCGGCCTCCCAAAGTGCTGGGATTACAGGTGTGAGCCACCATGCCCAGCAGCACCTCTTTTTTTTTGAGTTGGCATCTCACTCTGTCACCCAGGCTGAAGTGTGGTGGCACACTCATGGCCACCGCAGCCTCGACCTGCTGGGCTCCAGCGATCCTTCCGCCTCAGCCTTCCAAGTAGCTGGAATTACAGGCGTCCACTACCACGCCCAGCTAGTTTTTGATTTATTGTGGAGATGAGGTCTCGCCAAGTTGCCCAGGCGGGTCTCAAACCCGCGGACTCAGGCCATCCACTCACCTCGCCTCCCAAGGCGCGGGATTACAGGCTGAGCCACCGAGCCCGGCGGCCTAACTATTTTAAATGAACTGCTATGGCTGGGCTCATGCCTGAAGTCCCAGCACTTCGGATGGCCAAGGTGGGAGGATCCCTGGACCCAAGGAGTTTGAGGCTGGCCAGGGCAACACAGCGAGACGCCATCTCTACAAAATTTTTCTTTAAAAAAAAATTTTGGCCGGGCTCGGTGGCTCAGCCTGTAATCCCGCGCCTTTGGGAGGCCGAGGTGAGTGGATGGCCTGAGCCCGCAGGTTCGAGACCCGCCTGGGCAGTGAGACCTCATCTCTACAATAAATCAAAAAGTCAGCTGGGCGTGGTAGTGCATGCCTGTAATTCCAGCTCCTTGGAAGGCTGAGGCGGAAGGATCGCCGGAGCCCAGCGGGTCAAGGCTGTGGTGGCCAGGAGCAGCCACTGCACTCCAGTCTGGGTGACAGAGTGAGACTCCAACTCAAAAAAAAAAAAAAAAATTGGTTGGCTATGATTGCGCTACTGTACTCCAACCTGGAAAACACAGGGAGGCCCTGTCTCTAAAATAAATGAAGAAATAAATAAATACATATCTAAAACAAAAATAATTGTTTGAACGTAGACTGTCAAATAACATATGTTTGTGTGAGCCTATAGTCCCAGCTACTCGAGAGGCTGAGGTGGAAGGATCACCTGAGCCCAGAAGGTCAAGGCTGTGGGTGACCCACGATGGTGCCACTGCACTCCCTCCAAGCTGGGCAATAGACCGACAGTCTGACTCCAAGTGTGTGTGTGTGTGTGTGTGTGTGTGTGTGTTCTACACTCCTATTTTGGCCAATATATCTTCGTAATGGACTGAAAGGCCAAATTCAAATTCAGAGTCCCCTATCGGTTCAAGATCCACAGTGGAATATGGGCACATGGGGAGGACAGGTCTCAACCTGCAGCCTTTCCTGTCCATCTTCTGCTCAACTCTTCCTTGTTCCCCTCACCCCCGCTTTGCCCTGGCAAGAGCTGCCCGGACCCTGGAGAAGCCCAAGCAGACGCTGGGGCCAGGCTGGGGCCACTTGGACAGGATCCTGAATATCCAGAACATGGGTCTAGAAAAGACGGCATGAACTCTGGGTGGCCATGCCCCTCTGGGCCCTGTGGACTCAGACCCAGGCTGGGCGGAAGCAGGGCCCCCTTCTGCCTGGGTCTAAGGGTAACACGGGCCAGGTTATTAATTTCCCCAGGTGCCTTCCTTCTAATGGCCTCTGGCTGGATGTTTCTTTCAAGCAAATGTCACAGGTCCTCTTACAGTGATTCTCTCTACAGAACTTTCTGGTTCCTCATCTGTTTTGGGGACAGAATTGGCCCTGGGGTACTACACTATATGTTATGGTTCCACCCTGACCACCCTCTGCTCAGTCTATTTATTTATTATTTATTTTTATTTTTTTGAGTTGGAGTCTCACTCTGTCGCCCAGACTGGAGTGCAGTGGCCGCTCCCAGCCACCACAGCCTCCACCTGCTGGGCTCTGGCGATCCTTCTGCCTCAGCCTTCCAAGTAGCTGGAACTACAGGCGTGTGCTACCAAGCCTGGCTAATTTTTTTGATTTATTGTAGAGATGAAGTCTCGCCAAGTTGCCCAGGCGGGTCTCAAACCCACAGGCTCAGGCAATTCACTCACCTCGGCCTCCCAAAGCGCAGGATTACAGGCTGAGCCACTGAGCCCGGCTGCCCAGTCTCTTTATTAAACTATCACCAAATACCCTGATTTGGATATACCATCTGTTTCTTGCTGTGAACATGCCTGATGTAGCTGGTTCCTTAAGTGAGATTTTTACAGCAAAGGTGAACTTGTTGTAGGCCTCGAGGGGAAACTTTCACTTTCTAGGCAAGGAAAATTAGGATTTAGAAATTAAAGCAGCTGGGTATGGTGGCTCATGCCTGTAATCCCGGCACTTTGGGAGGCCAAGGCAAGAGGATTGCCTGAGCCCAGAGGCTCAAGACCAGCCTGGGCAACTTGATGAGACCTTGTCTCTACCATACATTTAAAAACTGTGGGATTGGTGGCTCAGCCTATCATCCCAGTACTTTGGGAGGCCCAGGTGAATGCCTGAACCCACAGGCTCGAGACTAGCCTGGGCAACTTGCTGAGACCGCATCTCTACAATCAATAAAAAATTGGCTGGGTGCGGTAGTGCAAGCCTGTAGTTCCAGCTACTTGGAAGGCTGAAGTGGAAGGATTGCCTGAGCCCAGCAGGTCAACGCTGGGGTGGCCGTGAGTGTGCCACTGCACTCCAGCCTGGGCGATGGAGTGAGAGTCTGACTCAGAAAAAAAAATTAGTTTGGCATGGTGGCATGTGCCTGTGGTTCCAGCTACTTGGAAATCTAAGGCAGAAGGATCACCTGAGCCCAGGAGTTTGAGGCTGTGGTGGCTGTGAGTGTGCCACTGCACTCCAGCCTGGGCAACAGAGTAAGGATCGTACTCAAACAAACAAAAGAAATCAAAGGAACTTGAAAAAGACACAGGACCCAACCTTTCACCCTATGCCAATACTATGTCTGCCCTTTTTGTTTGATATGGCTATATTTTGAAATTAAGACAAGTTTCAGAGAGAAGAATGCCTTTGATCTGTGTCAAGTAAAAAAATCAAAGGCCAGGTGTGGTGGCTCAAGCCTGTCATACCAGCACTATGGGAGGCCGAGATGAGAGGACTGCCTGAGCTCCTGGGTTTGAGATCAGCCTGGGCAACTTGGCAAGACCTCATCACAACAATATAGTGAAAAAAACTAGCCCGGGGTGGTGTGTGCCTATAATTCCAGCTACTTGGAAGGTTGAGGCAGAAAGGTTGCCTGAGCCCAGCAGGTCGAGTCTGTGGTGACCGTAAGCATGCCCCGTACTCCAGTCTGGGCAACAGAGTGAGACTCCAACTCAAAAAAAAAAAAAGAATAAAAAGGTCAACGCAGTCAGATGCTCTTAAGGATCATGTAAGGTAAAGGCCAGGCTGGGCTTGGTGGCGCATGCCTGTTATCCCAACACTTTTAGCAAGGGGACTGCTTGAGCCCAGAGGTTGGAGACCAGTCTGGGCAACACAGTGAGAGCCCGTATCTAAAAAAAGAGAGGAGTGATCAGATCAAAGGTCAAATGAAGAGAGTTCTTCGGAGTTTGGAGAGGAAGGCGAGTGCAGTTACACAGCGGGAGGGAAGGTGAGGAGGCACACGCTTCACGTTAAATGGCCTCTGTCTTCTCAAGAGACCATGAGGCAGGTCCTCAGTAGAGGCCAAGCAGGGTGGAGGGGTGAGGGCTTGGGAAGAGCACCGGGTGCCGGGAAGCTGCCCAGGACAAGTGAAAAGCGTCCCCGGGAGGCCTGGGGCCAGGAGGGTGTCTGAGGGTCGGCAGGACCTCCCACTTCTTCCCTGAAGCACACACCCCAAGGCTGACTTCCCTTGTCCCCAAGGCCCGCCCACAAGGGCTCCAGACCTGCAGCCCAATCATGTGTGAGCACCTACCAGGTTATGGAAAAAGTACAGCAGGGTCAGGGCGTGTGTGTGCTTTTTTTTTTTTTGAGTCAGGGTCTCACTCTGTGGCCCAGGCAGGAGTGCAGTGGCATGCTCCTGGCCACCGCAGCCTCCACCTGCTGGGCTCTGGCGATCCTTCCGCCTCAGCCTTCTAAGGAGCTGGAACCACAGGCAAGTGCCGCCACACCCAGCTAATTTTTTTTTTTATTATGGAGATAAGGTCTCACCACGTTTTCCAGGCTAGTCTCGAACCCCTGGTTCAGGCAATTCTCTTGCCTGGAATTACAAGCTTGGACTTTTTCTTTCTTTTTTTTTTTGAGTCAGAGTCTCACTCTGTTGCCTAGCTAGCATGCTCAAGGGCACCGCAGCCTCCACCTGCTGGCCTCAGACAAGCCTTCCACCTCAGCCCTCCCAGTAGCTGGAACTAAAGGCGTGCACGACCATGCCTGGCTAATTATTTGATTTATTTACAGACGAAGTTTCGCCAAGTCCAGGCACCCAAAGTGCTGGGATTACAGGCGTGAGCCACCATGCCCAGCCTTCTTTTTTTTTTTGAATCAGAGTCTCACTCTGGGACCCAGCTAGGAGTGCAGTGGCATGCTCACGACCACTGCAGCCTCGACCTGCTGGGCTCACGGGATCCCTCTGCCTCAGCCTTCCAAGTGTCTGGAACCACAGGCACGTGCCACCGCGCCCAGCTAATTTTTTTTTAAATCAATATTTTTAATTATGGTTTTGTGGGGTACAGTTAAGGGTTAGGTGTACAATTACGTTTCATTCAGGCACGCTGTTGATAAGAGGTGTTTCCCCTTCCCCAGACAGATATTTGCTACTGTTAATCCCATCTCCCTCCCCCTCCAGCTAATTTTTTCGTACTTATCGTGGAGAGGAAGTCTCCCCGTGTTGCCCAGGCTAGATTCAAACCCCTGGCTCAGGCAATCCTCTCGCCTTGGCCTCCCAAAGAGCTGGGGTGACGCCTTCGGGCTCGGGGAAGCGCCCTCCTGCCCCGGCTCGGCCCGCTGCCTGCCCTGTGGCGTCGGCGTCCCCAAGCCATCCGGGAAAGGGGGTCCTTTGTGCGCAAGGAGGAGGGGACACAAGCCCGGAGGTGGGACCGGTGCCGAGGGCGGGGGCTCGGGCCGGCCGCCCGCGGCCGGGCGGAGGCGCCGCTGCCATTGGCCGGCGGCGCCGTCCACCTGCCGGGCCGGGCGCGCAAAGTCCGGGGCGCCGGGCCGACGGGGCGGCGGCCTCAGCGCGGGGCACTGGCGCCGCGGCCGGGCAGGATGCCCCTGGGGCTGCGGGCAAGGAAGGCCAAGGCCAAGGCCGACGCGGCCGCCCGGCTGGGGGGGGCCGCGCCGGCCCGCGCGGGCGGCGGGGACGGCCCGGGCCCCCGGCAGCGGCGCGCAGGCTGGTCTTCCACGCGCAGCTGGCGCACGGCAGCGCCACGGGCCGCGTGGAGGGCTTCTCCCCGCATCCGCGTGCTCTACGACCGCGTCGCCGGCGTGTTCGAGATCGC